>OW388293.1:900783-1358198 GCA_936450465.1 Gibbula magus | reverse complement strand
ACACTGTGATATATAGACATATAGGTTCTGATTCATATACACTGTGATATATAGACATATAGGATCTGATTCATATACACTGTGATATATAGACATATAGGTTCTGATTCATATACACTGTGATATATAGACATATATGTTCTGATTCATATACACTGTGATATATAGACATATAGGTTCTGATTCATATACACTGTGATATATAGACGTATATGTTCTGATTCATATACACTGTGATATATAGACATATAGGTTCTGATTCATATACACTGTGATATATAGACATATAGGATCTGATTCATATACACTGTGATATATAGACATATAGGTTCTGATTCATATACACTGTGATATATAGACATATATGTTCTGATTCATATACACTGTGATATATAGACATATAGGTTCTGATTCATATACACTGTGATATATAGACGTATATGTTCTGATTCATATACACTGTGATATATAGACATATAGGTTCTGATTCATATACACTGTGATATATAGACATATAGGTTCTGATTCATATACACTGGGATATATAGACATATATGTTCTGATTCATATACACTGGGATATATAGACATATATGTTCTGATTCATATACACTGTGATATATAGACATATAGGTTCTGATTCATATACACTGTGATATATAGACATATAGGTTCTGATTCATATACACTGTGATATATAGACATATAGGTTCTGATTCATATACACTGTGATATATAGACATATAGGTTCTGATTCATATACACTGTGATATATAGACATATAGGTTCTGATTCATATACACTGTGATATATAGACATATAGGTTCTGATTCATATACACTGTGATATATAGACATATAGGTTCTGATTCATATACACTGTGATATATAGACATATAGGTTCTGATTCATATACACTGTGATATATAGACATATATGTTCTGATTCATATACACTGTGATATATAGACATATAGGTTCTGATTCATATACACTGTGATATATAGACATATATGTTCTGATTCATATACACTGTGATATATAGACATATAGGTTCTGATTCATATACACTGTGATATATAGACATATATGTTCTGATTGATATACACTGTGATATATAGACATATATGTTCTGATTCATATACACTGTGATATATAGACATATAGGTTCTGATTCATATACACTGTGATATATAGACATATAGGTTCTGATTCATATACACTGTGATATATAGACATATAGGTTCTGATTCATATACACTGTGATATATAGACATATATGTTCTGATTCATATACACTGTGATATATAGACATATATGTTCTGATTCATATACACTGTGATATATAGACATATAGGTTCTGATTCATATACACTGTGATATATAGACATATAGGATCTGATTCATATACACTGTGATATATAGACATATAGGTTCTGATTCATATACACTGTGATATATAGACATATATGTTCTGATTCATATACACTGTGATATAGACATATAGGTTCTGATTCATATACACTGTGATATATAGACGTATATGTTCTGATTCATATACACTGTGATATATAGACATATAGGTTCTGATTCATATACACTGTGATATATAGACATATAGGTTCTGATTCATATACACTGGGATATATAGACATATATGTTCTGATTCATATACACTGGGATATATAGACATATATGTTCTGATTCATATACACTGTGATATATAGACATATAGGTTCTGATTCATATACACTGTGATATATAGACATATAGGTTCTGATTCATATACACTGTGATATATAGACATATAGGTTCTGATTCATATACACTGTGATATATAGACATATAGGTTCTGATTCATATACACTGTGATATATAGACATATAGGTTCTGATTCATATACACTGTGATATATAGACATATAGGTTCTGATTCATATACACTGTGATATATAGACATATAGGTTCTGATTCATATACACTGTGATATATAGACATATAGGTTCTGATTCATATACACTGTGATATATAGACATATATGTTCTGATTCATATACACTGTGATATATAGACATATAGGTTCTGATTCATATACACTGTGATATATAGACATATAGGATCTGATTCATATACACTGTGATATATAGACATATATGTTCTGATTCATATACACTGTGATATATAGACATATAGGTTCTGATTCATATACACTGGGATATATAGACATATAGGTTCTGATTCATATACACTGGGATATATAGACATATAGGTTCTGATTCATATACACTGTGATATATAGACATATATGTTCTGATTCATATACACTGTGATATATAGACATATAGGTTCTGATTCATATACACTGTGATATATAGACATATAGGTTCTGATTCATATACACTGTGATATATAAACATATAGGTTCTGATTCATATACACTGTGATATATAGACATATAGGTTCTGATTGATATACACTGTGATATATAGACATATATGTTCTGATTCATATACACTGTGATATATAGACATATAGGTTCTGATTCATATACACTGTGATATATAGACATATAGGTTCTGATTCATATACACTGTGATATATAGACATATATGTTCTGATTCATATACACTGTGATATATAGACATATAGTTTCTGATTCATATACACTGTGATATATAGACATATAGGTTCTGATTCATATACACTGTGATATATAGACATATATGTTCTGATTCATATACACTGTGATATATAGACATATAGGTTCTGATTCATATACACTGTGATATATAGACATATAGGTTCTGATTCATATACACTGTGATATATAGACATATAGGTTCTGATTCATATACACTGTGATATATAGACATATATGTTCTGATTCATATACACTGTGATATATAGACATTTAGGTTCTGATTCATATACACTGTGATATATAGACATATAGGTTCTGATTCATATACACTGTGATATATAGACATATATGTTCTGATTCATATACACTGTGATATATAGAGGATATCTGTTTTTCCTTGACAAATACCATGTTTATCTCATTGAGTGAGGTAGAAAAGTAGATATTTCACGAGTGGCGCAGCCACGAGTGAAATATATTAACTTTTCTACCTCACGAGATGAGATAAACATGGTATTTGTCAAGGAAAACAGATATTCTATTTATTATATCATTATTTCTGTGTTTTACGTTGAGTTGGAGTGATTTCAACGGCAAAAGTACAGCCTTCGCAGGCTGACAATATGACGTCATAACATTGTCCCGATGACGTCACGCGAGTGGTGATAAAGTTTATCGTCACTCAGTAGAGTGGTGATAAAGGTTATCACCACTGTAGCTTGATAGAGGGTTTATTTCACTGATAGAACCGAGTATCTCACTCCAAATTATGTAATAAATAGACATATAGGTTCTGATTCATATACACTGTGATATATAGACATATAGGTTCTGATTCATATACACTGTGATATATAGACATATATGTTCTGATTCATATACACTGTGATATATAGACATGTAGGTTCTGATTCATATACACTGGGATATATAGACATATATGTTCTGATTCATATACACTGTGATATATAGACATATATGTTCTGATTCATATACACTGTGATATATAGACATATAGGTTCTGATTCATATACACTGTGATATATAGACATATAGGTTCTGATTCATATACACTGTGATATATAGACATATAGGTTCTGATTCATATACACTGTGATATATAGACATATAGGTTCTGATTCATATACACTGTGATATATAGACATATATGTTCTGATTCATATACACTGTGATATATAGACATATAGGTTCTGATTCATATACACTGTGATATATAGACATATATGTTCTGATTCATATACACTGTGATATATAGACATATAGGTTCTGATTCATATACACTGTGATATAAAGACATATATGTTCTGATTCATATACACTGTGATATATAGACATATAGGTTCTGATTCATATACACTGTGATATAAAGACATATATGTTCTGATTCATATACACTGGGATATATAGACATATATGTTCTGATTCATATACACTGTGATATATAGACATATATGTTCTGATTCATATACACTGTGATATAAAGACATATAGCTTCTGATTGATATACACTGTGATATATAGACATATAGGTTCTGATTCATATACACTGTGATATCTAGACATGTAGGTTCTGATTCATATACACTGTGATATATAGACATATAGGTTCTGATTCATATACACTGTGATATATAGACATATAGGTTCTGATTCATATACACTGTGATATATAGACATATAGGTTCTGATTCATATACACTGTGATATATAGACATATATGTTCTGATTCATATACACTGTGATATATAGACATATAGGATCTGATTCATATACACTGTGATATATAGACATATAGGTTCTGATTCATATACACTGTGATATATAGACATATAGGTTCTGATTCATATACACTGTGATATATAGACATATAGGTTCTGATTCATATACACTGTGATATATAGACATATAGGTTCTGATTCATATACACTGTGATATATAGACATATAGGTTCTGATTCATATACACTGTGATATATAGACATATAGGTTCTGATTCATATACACTGTGATATATAGACATATAGGTTCTGATTCATATACACTGTGATATATAGACATATAGGTTCTGATTCATATACACTGTGATATATAGACATATAGGTTCTGATTCATATACACTGTGATATGTAGACATATAGGTTCTGATTCATATACACTGTGATATATAGACATATAGGTTCTGATTCATATACACTGTGATATATAGACATATAGGTTCTGATTCATATACACTGTGATATATAGACATATAGGTTCTGATTCATATACACTGTGATATATAGACATATAGGTTCTGATTCATATACACTGTGATATATAGACATGTAGGTTCTGATTCATATACACTGTGATATATAGACATATAGGTTCTGATTCATATACACTGTGATATGTAGACATATAGGTTCTGATTCATATACACTGTGATATATAGACATATAGGTTCTGATTCATATACACTGTGATATAAAGACATATAGGTTCTGATTCATATACACTGTGATATATAGACATATAGGTTCTGATTCATATACACTGTGATATATAGACATGTAGGTTCTGATTGATATACACTGTGATATATAGACATGTAGGTTCTGATTCATATACACTGTGATATATAAACATATAGGTTCTGATTCATATACACTGTGATATATAGACATATAGGTTCTGATTCATATACACTGTGATATATAGACATATAGGTTCTGATTCATATACACTGTGATATATAGACATATATGTTCTGATTCATATACACTGTGATATATAGACATATAGGTTCTGATTCATATACACTGTGATATATAGACATATAGGTTCTGATTCATATACACTGTGATATATAGACATATAGGTTCTGATTCATATACACTGTGATATATAGACATGTAGGTTCTGATTCATATACACTGTGATATGTAGACATATAGGTTCTGATTCATATACACTGTGATATGTAGACATATAGGTTCTGATTCATATACACTGTGATATATAGACATATAGGTTCTGATTCATATACACTGTGATATATAGACATATAGGTTCTGATTCATATACACTGTGATATGTAGACATATAGGTTCTGATTCATATACACTGTGATATATAGACATATATGTTCTGATTCATATACACTGTGATATATAGACATATATGTTCTGATTCATATACACTGGGATATATAGACATATAGGTTCTGATTCATATACACTGTGATATATAGACATAAAGGTTCTGATTCATATACACTGTGATATATAGACATATAGGTTCTGATTCATTTACACTGTGATATATAGACATATATGTTCTGATTCATATACACTGTGATATGTAGACATATAGGTTCTGATTCATATACACTGTGATATGTAGACATATAGGTTCTGATTCATATACACTGTGATATATAGACATATAGGTTCTGATTGATATACACTGTGATATATAGACATATAGGTTCTGATTCATATACACTGTGATATATAGACATATAGGTTCTGATTCATATACACTGTGATATATAGACATATAGGTTCTGATTCATATACACTGTGATATATAGACATATAGGTTCTGATTGATATACACTGTGATATATAGACATATAGGTTCTGATTCATATACACTGTGATATAAAGACATATAGGTTCTGATTCATATACACTGTGATATATAGACATATAGGTTCTGATTCATATACACTGTGATATATAGACATATAGGTTCTGATTCATATACACTGTGATATATAGACATATAGGTTCTGATTCATATACACTGTGATATATAGACATATAGGTTCTGATTGATATACACTGTGATATATAGACATATAGGTTCTGATTCATATACACTGTGATATAAAGACATATAGGTTCTGATTCATATACACTGTGATATATAGACATATAGGTTCTGATTCATATACACTGTGATATAAAGACATATAGGTTCTGATTCATATACACTGTGATATATAGACATATAGGTTCTGATTCATATACACTGTGATATATAGACATATAGGTTCTGATTCATATACACTGTGATATAAAGACATATAGCTTCTGATTGATATACACTGTGATATATAGACATATAGGTTCTGATTCATATACACTGTGATATATAGACATATAGGTTCTGATTCATATACACTGTGATATATAGACATGTAGGTTCTGATTCATATACACTGTGATATATAGACATATAGGTTCTGATTCATATACACTGTGATATATAGACATATAGGTTCTGATTCATATACACTGTGATATAAAGACATATAGGTTCTGATTCATATACACTGTGATATATAGACATATAGGTTCTGATTCATATACACTGTGATATATAGACATATAGGTTCTGATTCATATACACTGTGATATATAGACATATAGGTTCTGATTCATATACACTGTGATATATAGACATATAGGTTCTGATTCATTTACACTGTGATATATAGACATATAGGTTCTGATTCATATACACTGTGATATATAGACATATAGGTTCTGATTCATATACACTGTGATATATAGACATATAGGATCTGATTCATATACACTGTGATATATAGACATATAGGTTCTGATTGATATACACTGTGATATATAGACATATAGGTTCTGATTCATATACACTGTGATATATAGACATATATGTTCTGATTCATATACACTGTGATATATAGACATATAGGTTCTGATTCATATACACTGTGATATATAGACATATAGGTTCTGATTCATATACACTGTGATATATAGACATATATGTTCTGATTCATATACACTGGGATATATAGACATATATGTTCTGATTCATATACACTGTGATATATAGACATATAGGTTCTGATTCATATACACTGTGATATATAGACATATAGGTTCTGATTCATATACACTGTGATATATAGACATATAGGTTCTGATTCATATACACTGTGATATATAGACATATAGGTTCTGATTCATATACACTGTGATATATAGACATATAGGTTCTGATTCATATACACTGTGATATAGACATATAGGTTCTGATTCATATACACTGTGATATATAGACATATAGGTTCTGATTCATATACACTGGGATATATAGACATATAGGTTCTGATTCATATACACTGTGATATATAGACATATAGGTTCTGATTCATATACACTGTGATATATAGACATATAGGTTCTGATTCATATACACTGTGATATATAGACATATAGGTTCTGATTCATATACACTGTGATATATAGACATATAGGTTCTGATTCATATACACTGTGATATATAGACATATAGGTTCTGATTCATATACACTGTGATATGTAGACATATAGGTTCTGATTCATATACACTGTGATATATAGACATATAGGTTCTGATTCATATACACTGTGATATATAGACATATAGGTTCTGATTCATATACACTGTGATATATAGACATATAGGTTCTGATTCATTTACACTGTGATATATAGACATATAGGTTCTGATTCATATACACTGTGATATATAGACATATAGGTTCTGATTCATATACACTGTGATATATAGACATATAGGATCTGATTCATATACACTGTGATATATAGACATATAGGTTCTGATTCATATACACTGTGATATATAGACATAAAGGTTCTGATTCATATACACTGTGATATATAGACATATAGGTTCTGATTCATATACACTGTGATATATAGACATATAGGTTCTGATTCATATACACTGTGATATATAGACATATAGGTTCTGATTCATATACACTGTGATATAAAGACATATAGCTTCTGATTGATATACACTGTGATATATAGACATATAGGTTCTGATTCATTTACACTGTGATATATAGACATATAGGTTCTGATTCATATACACTGTGATATATAGACATATAGGTTCTGATTCATATAGACTGGGATATATAGACATATAGCTTCTGATTGATATACACTGTGATATATAGACATATAGGTTCTGATTCATTTACACTGTGATATATAGACATATAGGTTCTGATTCATATACACTGTGATATATAGACATATAGGTTCTGATTCATATACACTGTGATATATAGACATATAGGTTCTGATTCATATACACTGTGATATATAGACATATAGGTTCTGATTCATATACACTGTGATATATAGACATATAGGTTCTGATTCATATACACTGTGATATATAGACATATAGCTTCTGATTGATATACACTGTGATATATAGACATATAGGTTCTGATTCATTTACACTGTGATATATAGACATATAGGTTCTGATTCATATACACTGTGATATATAGACATATAGGTTCTGATTCATATACACTGGGATATATAGACATATAGGTTCTGATTCATATACACTGTGATATATAGACATATAGGTTCTGATTCATATACACTGTGATATATAGACATATAGGTTCTGATTCATATACACTGTGATATGTAGACATATAGGTTCTGATTCATATACACTGTGATATATAGACATGTAGGTTCTGATTCATATACACTGTGATATATAGACATATAGGTTCTGATTGATATACACTGTGATATATAGACATATAGGTTCTGATTCATATACACTGTGATATATAGACATGTAGGTTCTGATTCATATACACTGTGATATATAGACATATAGGTTCTGATTCATATACACTGTGATATGTAGACATATAGGTTCTGATTCATATACACTGTGATATATAGACATATAGGTTCTGATTCATATACACTGTGATATATAGACATGTAGGTTCTGATTCATATACACTGTGATATATAGACATATAGGTTCTGATTCATATACACTGTGATATATAGACATATAGGTTCTGATTCATATACACTGTGATATATAGACATATAGGTTCTGATTCATATACACTGTGATATGTAGACATATAGGTTCTGATTCATATACACTGTGATATGTAGACATATAGGTTCTGATTCATATACACTGTGATATATAGACATATAGGTTCTGATTCATATACACTGTGATATATAGACATATAGGTTCTGATTCATATACACTGTGATATGTAGACATATAGGTTCTGATTCATATACACTGAGATATAAAGACATATAGGTTCTGATTCATATGCACTGTGATATATAGACATGTAGGTTCTGATTCATATACACTGTGATATATAGACATATAGGTTCTGATTCATATACACTGTGATATATAGACATATAGGTTCTGATTCATATACACTGTGATATGTAGACATATAGGTTCTGATTCATATACACTGTGATATATAGACATGTAGGTTCTGATTCATATACACTGTGATATATAGACATATAGGTTCTGATTCATATACACTGTGATATATAGACATATAGGTTCTGATTCATATACACTGTGATATATAGACATGTAGGTTCTGATTCATATACACTGTGATATATAGACATATAGGTTCTGATTCATATACACTGTGATATGTAGACATATAGGTTCTGATTCATATACACTGTGATATATAGACACATAGGTTCTGATTCATATACACTGTGATATATAGACATATAGGTTCTGATTCATATACACTGTGATATATAGACATATAGGTTCTGATTCATATACACTGTGATATATAGACATATAGGTTCTGATTCATATACACTGTGATATATAGACATATAGGTTCTGATTCATATACACTGTTATATATAGACATATAGGTTATGATTCATATACACTGTGATATATAGACATATAGGTTCTGATTCATATACACTGTGATATTAGACATATAGGTTCTGATTCATATACACTGTGATATATAGACATATAGGTTCTGATTCATATACACTGTGATATATAGACATGTAGGTTCTGATTCATATACACTGTGATATATAGACATATAGGATCTGATTCATATACACTGTGATATATAGACATATAGGTTCTGATTCATATACACTGTGATATATAGACATATAGGTTCTGATTCATATACACTGTGATATATAGACATATAGGTTCTGATTCATATACACTGTGATATATAGACATATAGGTTCTGATTCATATACACTGTGATATATAGACATATATGTTCTGATTCATATACACTGTGATATATAGACATATAGGTTCTGATTCATATACACTGTGATATATAGACATATAGGTTCTGATTCATATACACTGTGATATATAGACATATAGGTTCTGATTCATATACACTGTGATATGTAGACATATAGGTTCTGATTCATATACACTGTGATATATAGACATATAGGTTCTGATTCATATACACTGTGATATATAGACATATAGGTTCTGATTCATATACACTGTGATATATAGACATATAGGTTCTGATTCATATACACTGTGATATGTAGACATATAGGTTCTGATTCATATACACTGGGATATATAGACATATATGTTCTGATTCATATACACTGTGATATATAGACATATAGGTTCTGATTCATATACACTGTGATATATAGACATATAGGTTCTGATTCATATACACTGTGATATATAGACATATAGGTTCTGATTCATATACACTGTGATATATAGACATATAGGTTCTGATTCATATACACTGTGATATATAGACATATAGGTTCTGATTCATATACACTGTGATATTAGACATATAGGTTCTGATTCATATACACTGGTATATTCAGGATCACGGTATCTGCAGTAGTACACATGTTTGTGTCGTGTTTCACAATTGCGGGATTCAATCACACTCCCTTAGAACTAGACACCTGTTGCCAACACGAAATGTATCAACAGCTACCACTCCGAAAAAACAAGAATATGTACTTTATAGATATTGTGAATTTGAAGATTATCTCAATGACGCAAGTGGTTCAAGCAAAAGCCTTGTATTTGATAATGTTCACAATATTCTGGTGATAACACAGTGTAGATTTTTAAATCATTTCTCCCACTCAATAAAACAGCGTGTGTCCTACCGTCAGTCAGAAACACCCTAAAACTGAAACAATGGTTTCATTGGTCAAGAATGGACTAGTGGCAGTTTCCTTCCATCACAGGTAGAGAGAAGCGAGAGAGCATCGGTCCGAACAGGTATAGGTCAGCGGTCTTAACAATACTTGTACTTGGATTGGCCTTATAGAAATGACAGAGAAATGACAAGAACAGCGTTGTATTTTAAAAATCAAAACTTTGTAATTTAGATCATATGTATGTCGAACTAATTTTATTTTTATGTTGATGAATTTTAAAATAATAATTTCTGGTATTTGAACAAATTCGTGAGAATCTGATCTTAAAGGAAAGGGCGAACATTCCGCTTAAAACCCTGTGTCGTGTGGTTCCTCATACAGCTTCCTGAATAGTATCGTTTTCTCCGAACTATACGAATATATGTCGTGTTCAAGTTGTAAGTTCGTACAAGTTATAACGTTACATGTACAAGACAAATGTACAAGTTATAAGTTGTATGATGTTATCATTATAACGTTAGAAGCTTATTGTACATGGTGCACAGTTGCGGGTGGTAATTTGGATATAAATTGTATAACTTTAAAGAAAACAAGATACATATCACAGATAATTCAACCCCATTCTCCTTTAACTGATTTACTACGAATCTTTACTTCCGGAGACAAAGTGTCAGTCTATGGGCATGTTACATTAAGTAGTACTTGTGGCAGGTTGCTGGTTGCTAGGTAACCAATTAACTGGGGTGATTAGTTTGATTGGTAAGAAGGAAAGCTTGATTAGTTCGTGTCACATAACATGCAGCCAGTGATTTATGAGTCGGTTGGGGCTCTGTTGATCACACCGAGGAAACTGGTCACGTGGTCTGAGAGTATGTTGATATAAAATATGTAGATCTGATTCCTAAACTTATTTTAAATGATTTTCTCTTGAAAATAACTTATTTAAACTGTAAATTGTTTCATTCAGAGAAAACAAGGATATGTGCGGATAATCAACTTCATTAATTACTATTCAAATAACGGACAAAAACGTTATCAAGGAAATTTAAAATCAAAATAGTTTCAAACTTATGCAACAAAGATCATGCAGTAAACCATAGCCATTATTGTAAGCACGGTGTATTGAGAGAGGTTGAAGGTTTTGCATGCCTTCCATATGGCCAGTATGTGACACGAGATTATATATTATTGATTTGTCATGTGCACAGTTTGCACACTGAGGAGTCAAAATAAATGGTATGTCGATTCATTTTCTATTTGAAATATGTTTTACTGATTATAGAAACGGACATAAATGATCAGCTTCTGTCGATGAACTAAATCCTGAATAGACACATACATCTGTATCAATCCAAATAAATGAAAAGATAATAAAATTCAGATTTGAAATCCGAGGAAAACATTCTGATCTAAATGCTATGGCGCAACCAAGTTTGCTATGAAAAATACATTTTAAAACTTAACGATTAATTAAAAAATTATTGAAATTTGTATAGTTATAATAAATATTTCTCAGCTTTTTCTATAGCATTTCATACAGGAGAAGAAGATGAAAAACGATTTTTTAAGGTCCTGACCCCTGTGGCCCTGCTTGGGGTCATGGGGTCACCAAATCTACAATTTAGAATCGCAACTGGCAAAGGAGTCTGCACATAAAATTTCAACTCTCTAGAGTTATTGGTTCTGAAGAAGAAGTTGAAAAAGCGAAAAGTTTACAGACGGATGGACGGATGGACGGACGCTTTCAGGCTACATTACATAAGTTTCAAAACGTAACTTTAAAAAAAGTATGTATTTACTTATTAATAAAATAAGCGATAAGGAATAACAAATTTAAAGTACTTTAAGTAATGGAGAAGAAGATGTAAATAAGTGTTGAGGTCGTTGCCCCTATGACCCAAGTCTACAATTAACAATCCCCATTGGCTAAGGAGTCTCTGTACAATATTTCAGTTTCCTACAGCCTTTCGTACTGTAGAAGAAGATGAAAACAGGTTTGACCCCTGTGACCCACATTTTGCGTCAAAGTGTCACCAAATCTACAAATTATAATCCCCATTGGTCAAGGAGTCTGCACATATAAAGTTTCAGCTCTCCATAGAGTCGATCACTGGTTCTGGAAAAAGCCTGATGAGATACAAATTACGCGAGCAACCTAGCTGATGGGAGAGAATGACACTTGGGTGGGTTCCTGGGGACAGAAAGAGCTTGAGGAAGGGAGGATGGAGAGGTCAGTGACACCAGCACGGAGAATATTGTTTAACCTTTGACCTCATAACTACATTCTTCAATAAATGTCATTAGCCTTGCTTCAAATTTGTAAATCATAAGGGCTTATACATCCCACCCGAAACCTTTCAGTAATTAAATAATTCACTCATTATTACCATTTGAAGTTTTGTTTATATCTAATCAGTTGTATGTCCTTTAAACATATATATGTTTAAATGCAAACACTTTTTTTTAATTAAAAGTAATATTTTTTACATTCGTCAAGACGGAGTGAACGTATCAAATAACCAGAAACTAGAAAGCTGCTTCTTATGGAAGAAAGGTCAGTTTTATGGAAACACCTTTCCGAAGTTATTTTAACAAAAACCTCTGTTTTTATAAGCTATATTCAACGTCAAATGTAAAGTCCAGGTATGCTGTATCCCAGTGGGTTGTCGCGGGCCACAGAGACAGGTAACACAGAGACAGGTAACACAGAGACAGGTGATACAGAGACAGGTAACACAGAGCCAGGTAACAAGGGGAAGAATTCGGAGGTCAGTGTGACCAAACTGTCATAATTTGTCCAGCACACAGACTACTTGTTATCTCCAGAAAGGTTGCGACCGACCGACCGACCGACCGAGCGAGCCCTGCTCCTACAACAGACGCGTCCTCTCTGATCCGCTGGAATAATCAACTGTCATGTCCTCCTGAACCTGGCACTCGCTCCGGCTTCATCCGTCCTAGACTTCCTTCACGTCTCCTCAATCGTCTTTGTTCATTAATCAGCTGAAATAGGCTTTGTTAAATACAACAAATCAGTCATTATGATAAGCGACCATCTCATCTCTGTTCTTCATTTCGAAAACAATCCTTCTACCGTGTAAGTTCATCATTTCTAGAATGTGTAGCTGTCAGGGTCTTATTAACAACTCCATTGAATGTTAGCTCACAACCACAAAGGGTCTACAGATCAAGGGACAAATAGTTTTTGACAATGTAAACTATGTCAGGTATCCAGGGCGATGATATTTGTGTTGTATGTCCTCCTGTATGTTTTGGAGAAATGCAACGTGCTTTACTTTACTAAACTAGGTGTAGTACCCTTGATCACAGGAAATAGTGATCTAGTGATCTAGTGATATGGTGATATAGTGATATAGTGATGTACAACACACCGCTATCAAGTTTAACTGTTTGAGCTGCTATACATTCATTATTATTTTCAAATGAAATCAAATGGATCGTTAGTGAATGGTAAACTGTGTGGCCTCAGTCTCGACCTCACTGTTATAAACTCACGTGCAAAAGAAACGCCACCATTCACAGTACAAGATATTTCAATCCACGAGCGATCTATGCGACCGTTACATCATATCTTCAGAAGCCAACGTTACTAAGTTTAAATTTTAAGACATTTCTATCTTAGCATATTTCTGAGAAACATATATTTAAGAAATCGTGTTGTTATCTCCTTTACCAGAGGAGATAGGAGAATCAGGGGCTTGATGGCTTGTTTTGTGATATTCTATAGTAACAATGCGTCAAAAGCAAGTCCAAGCAAGTTATTTATGTTGACAACATCATGTGGTATGTATTATGTATATATATATGAGAAATAACATGAGAGTTGGTTCTGGTTACCCCAGCGCATTATGCTTGTATTTGACATTTCCATTTAACAAGTTAATACTACAATATGATGTAGGTCACATATAAGATAATTGTATATTCGGTGCCTTGCATGTGCATTCACTTCAATATTACCAAATGAAAATCAAGAAAGGAAAATAATGTTGGGCGGTTACTTATACAAGACAAAAGTACAGTTGTGTAATACTGGTATCACATATCATAACACGCATCTATAGATCTATTATGACAACAATACATCACAAAGAGTGGGCCATACGTCATATCACACATTCATTACGTCATCACATTGATATTATGTCACTATACCTCATACCTAATGCCCACGATATGAGGGTGTGATACAAATCATATATACTGTGTATGTCAGCCAGTCATCTCACCCCTGACACCTTAAAACTTGTATATTGATATATATTTGAATTCAGTGAATTGTTTGATTGTAGAAGCCATGTCGTGTCTTACGTATGGACACGGTGACACCTGATACCACCACACAGTAAATGGTGATACGATTTATAATCTCATAGCTGTCAATCAAGGGTGTCGACCTGTGTCACTATTACAGACGTCTATTGTATCGATGCAGTATCTGTCTCCCGCAGAGGCGCCTGTAGACTGTGTCACTATTGCAGACGTCTATTGTATCGATGCAGTATCTGTCTCCCGTAGAGGCGCCTGTAGACTGTGTCACTATTACAGACGTCTATTGTATCGATGCAGTATCTGTCTCCCGTAGAGGCGCCTGTAGACTGACTCACAGTCTCTAGAGTATTATTCAAATGACGATTATGTTCCAACTCACCAGTGGCAGTTTCTAAACTTCTGAATCGATGCCCTTGTTCACGAATCAGGAAATTCAAATTCACCGAGATCCCGTTCAGTACATAATAAAACTGCTCATAATTATTTTACTTTAGACAAAATAAACCAGAGTTGACGTTTAAGTCTATGGCGTCTGTCGTCTGCCGACATCCATACTGATAATCTTTACCTTGTTGTATGTTATATGTAACCATTTCAGCTCAATACGTTAACAGTGACTGCTGCTGACAGATTATCGGCTTCTACAGACTAACATTTAGTCTCTGAAATCATATATTTGTAAAAGGAAATCAATTTTTGATGTAAATCAAACCAATAGAAATTTTGACATCTCTTCATGTTGAGCTTAACTCGAGCTCTCTGGTGTTCTGCTTCTCTGGCTGTCAGACTGTTGCTTCCCCGCTGTACTTGCTCCTAACAAGATGATGAGGACTTGTTTTACTCCTCTAGTTTATTGTAGGAAGGAGGTGTCTGCTGCACTGCAAGGGTAGAAATGTTAAGCTTATTGTACAAGCAGCATGTTTAAACACTGATGTAGTGTTGTCTGTATTGTTGTCTGTAGTGTTGAGATTCAGACTTGACGTTGGAGGCTTTACGTTACAGACACTGCATATACAAGGTAAAATATATGCAAACATGATGAGCTATACAAGGTAAAATATATGCAAACAACTCCGTGATGAGCCAGCTAGCTCCAGCGGTTTCGATGTCGCGTCACACATTTTCTTTTGTTTTGCTCTCCGGGTTTGTATTCATGGTTATGGTTCCTACAAATGTCTTATGTGAATAAACTATTTACTTAAAGAATAAACATATGTCTATATGCAATATAGGCTTATTTCCGGTCAGAACCAAACCATATAGCTAGCGGTATCTGTATTTTCCATGAAGGTTTCACGTAACGTATTACTGTATCAACAAACTAAACATATAAGTAAAACACCTGCACAAACTGAATGTCACGTGATACAGTTTGTTCATGTGACTTCCTGTGGACTCAATTAGTCTCGCCACTTCTCGGTTAGTCTCGCGTTACTTGAGAGGCAGGTGCAAAGATTCCAACACTCGTGTTGAGTAGATGGAGTCTTGTTGTCAAGTTTACAGTAACCTAACAATCGACGGTGTCAATCTCATCGCTTTGTTGGTTGTTTACTAAACTGAGCCAGGCCAAAATACAATAAGTGTCCAGTTAATTATGATCATCAAGTATTATTAGTCACCGAGTTGATTAAAAAGTTCTTCGTCGAACTGAAATAAATTAGCTGTAATTCAAGTAACACTAAAATGAACCCTGAAGTCCAAAATTTCCATTTTCATCGAAATTTAGAGACTAAAAGCATATACTATTAAAGGGAATAGACCATTAATAATAAGTTATTCCTAGAAAATGTGGTTTCATTGAATTTTGATCCTTGAATCCGTGGATATTTTACGAATGACAGGTCATATTCTGCCACAAAATCCTGTGAAAATGATATGTGAAATTACAGTGTGCAATTAGTTTGAAAGAAACATCTTTTGAGTGTTCATTAATTCCCCATTAAACCGTTATGATATACAATGTATCTTATTCAGTCGCTGACGTTCTTTACGTAACTTAATAATCTGATAATGATCCAGATTCATATGTATTTTATAAATAGTATATCAGTTTCATACGCTATGGAAGAACTTAGGGTAAATGCAAGAACACGCCACATAGACTTCCCCCTGACCTTCAGATAAAGTCCTTCTGCTGGAGGTGAGACATTGCTTTACTGTCTATTCTTACGCCTTTGACGGCTAACAGCAAACACGTGGATCAGGATACCGGTAACTCCTACAGCGTCTCTGGGGGTAAGGCTGAAGCCAGAAGTTCGTGAGCAGAGTCGACCACAAGACATTCACAACACATTGTTCTCTTGTGCAGGAACTCGATTTGAACTGCAGGCACGATCCAGACTATTTATAATCCCCATGACGTCACTATGACAACACATGGTAGCAAGACCTGGCACAACAGACATTGGTAAGGTCAACGAGATCTCGCGGGAGGTCACAAGCACCA
Organism: Gibbula magus; assembly: GCA_936450465.1. NCBI lineage: Eukaryota > Metazoa > Mollusca > Gastropoda > Trochida > Trochidae > Gibbula > Gibbula magus. The sequence goes on along the minus strand of OW388293.1, from coordinate 1,339,777 downwards.
AACAAGGTCATTGGTTTTTGTCTTACACGTGACAATGGATACTTTCGTCTTGTGTGAAATGAATGTAGTGGTTAAGCGGTATATGGTTAACGTTTAGAGGTAATAGCCATTTTAAGATTAAGCATAATTATCCGGACAGAGACGTTAAAACATAAAGGTTTCAATATGGTGATAACTATTTTAGTAACTATGCGAACAGTTAAATATAATCAACAGTGATACAATTAGCTAGGGATGTTCCTTCACACGTTTAGCAGTACGTTTAGCCCATCATCCGTCTGTGATCCAATCCATGGTTCGTCAGGTTAATAGTTGTAAGCCTGAAGGAGTTGTCCTTACTCAATACCATTCCCTTCCCGCAGAGATTACTCCCTTTATATTTGTACGATCGAAACCTGATGGAAGTAACCTCTGTGGGAAGAGAATGAGATCAATTTGTGAACTATGCTCAACCACCATTGATTTCGTATGATATCAAGTGTTACTTTAAAAGCAAGTGAATTACATAAATGAAACTTATAATATATATAACAACTACATGTAAATCAAATAGAGTCGTCACAGGAGTTCAACAATGTTCTTACATACCTCCGTATTCATATACATAAAGTCGACATGAACCCAAACACAGTTGTTCACCAATGTTATTACATACCTCCGTATATATATACATAAAGTCGACATGAACCCTAAAACATGAGTTCACCAAGGTTCTTACATACCTCCGTGTTCATATACATAAAGTCGACATGAACCCAAACACAGGAGTTCACCAAGGTTCTTACATACCTCCGTATTCATATACATAAAGTCGACATGAACCCAAACACATGAGTTCACCGATGGTATTACATACCTTCGTATTCATATACATAAAGTCGACATGAACCCTAAAACATGAGTTCACCGATGGTATTACATACCTTCGTATTCATATACATAAAGTCGACATGAACCCAAACACATGAGTTCACCAAGGTTCTTACAAACCTCCGTATTCATATACATAAAGTCGACATGAACCCAAACACAGGAGTTCACCAAGGTTCTTACATACCTCCGTATTCATATACATAAAGTCGACATGAACCCAAACACATGAGTTCACCGATGGTATTACATACCTTCGTATTCATATACATAAAGTCGACATGAACCCTAAAACATGAGTTCACCGATGGTATTACATACCTTCGTATTCATATACATAAAGTCGACATGAACCCAAACACATGAGTTCACCAAGGTTCTTACAAACCTCCGTATTCATATACATAAAGTCGACATGAACCCAAACACAGGAGTTCACCAAGGTTCTTACATACCTCCGTATTCATATACATAAAGTCGACATGAACCCAAACACATGAGTTCACCGATGGTATTACATACCTTCGTATTCATATACATAAAGTCGACATGAACCCTAAAACATGAGTTCACCGATGGTATTACATACCTTCGTATTCATATACATAAAGTCGACATGAACCCAAACACATGAGTTCACCAAGGTTCTTACATACCTCCGTATTCATATACATAAAGTCGACATGAACCCAAACACAGGAGTTCACCAAGGTTCTTACATACCTCCGTGTTCATATACATAAAGTCGACATGAACCCAAACACAGGAGTTCACCAAGGTTCTTACATACCTCCGTATTCATATACATAAAGTCGACATGAACCCAAACACAGGAGGTCGCCAAGGTTCTTACATACCTCCGTATATATATACATAAAGTCGACATGAACCCAAACACAGGAGGTCGCCAAGGTTCTTACATACCTCCCTATTCATATACATAAAGTCGACATGAACCCAAACACATGAGTTCACCAAGGTTCTTACATACCTCCGTATATATATACATAAAGTCGACATGAACCCAAACACAGGAGGTCGCCAAGGTTCTTACATACCTCCCTATTCATATACATAAAGTCGACATGAACCCAAACACAGGAGTTCACCAAGGTTCTTACATACCTCCGTATTCATATACATAAAGTCGACATGAACCCAAACACAGGAGTTCACCAAGGTTCTTACATACCTCCGTACTCATATACATAAAGTCGACATGAACCCAAACACAGGAGGTCGCCAAGGTTCTTACATACCTCCCTATTCATATACATAAAGTCGACATGAACCCAAACACAGGAGGTCGCCAAGGTTCTTACATACCTCCGTATTCATATACATAAAGTCGACATGAACCCAAACACAGGAGTTCACCAGGGTTCTTACATACCTCCGTGTATATATATACATAAAGTCGACATGAACCCAAACACAGGAGTTCATCAATGTTATTACATACCTCCGTATATATATACATAAAGTCGACATGAACCCAAACACATGAGTTCACCAAGGTTCTTACATACCTCCGTATTCATATACATAAAGTCGACATGAACCCAAACACAGGAGGTCGCCAAGGTTCTTACATACCTCCGTATTCATATACATAAAGTCGACATGAACCCTAAAACATGAGTTCACCAAGGTTCTTACATCCCTCCGTATTCATATACATAAAGTCGACATGAACCCAAACACATGAGTTCACCAAGGTTCTTACATCCCTCCGTATTCATATACATAAAGTCGACATGAACCCAAACACATGAGTTCGCCAAGGTTCTTACATACCTCCGTATTCATATACATAAAGTCGACATGAACCCAAACACAGGAGTTCACCAAGGTTCTTACATACCTTCGTATTCATATACATAAAATCGACATGAACCCAAACACAGGAGTTCACCAAGGTTCTTACATACCTCCGTATTCATATACATAAAGTCGACATGAACCCAAACACATGAGTTCACCGATGGTATTACATACCTTCGTATTCATATACATAAAGTCGACATGAACCCAAACACATGAGTTCACCAAGGTTCTTACATACCTCCGTATTCATATACATAAAGTCGACATGAACCCAAACACAGGAGGTCGCCAAGGTTCTTACATACCTCCGTATTCATATACATAAAGTCGACATGAACCCAAACACAGGAGTTCACCAAGGTTCTTACATACCTCCGTATTCATATACATAAAGTCGACATGAACCCTAAAACATGAGTTCACCAATGTTCTTACATACCTCCGTATTCATATACATAAAGTCGACATGAACCCAAACACAGGAGTTCACCAAGGTTCTTACATACCTCCGTGTTCATATACATAAAGTCGACATGAACCCAAACACAGGAGGTCGCCAAGGTTCTTACACACCTCCGTATTCATATACATAAAGTCGACATGAACCCAAACACAGGAGGTCGCCAAGGTTCTTACATACCTCCGTACTCATATAAATATATAACGTCTACATATGGAGTCTCTCACACATGCAGAAGTACCCTCCGTATCAATACAATAAGTTTACACAGCGAATACAAGTGTATCCTAGAAACGGGACATCCCAGCTCCCAGCCTGAATATGCATTTCTTGTATGAATAGATAGCTCCCGTTAAAGCATTCTATCGATAAAATAGCGGGTTATTAATCTTCCTGGTTCGTGACACTCATTCAAGAAGGATTACAGTTTAACATCTTAATACTCCGCTATGAAGGTTGTTGGAAAGACTCTTTTCTGTTGTACTTGTCCAGTTGCTTATAAATCGACAGCAAATATTTATCCATATCAATAGACAGACAATTTAATCTCTCAAAAGATATATTATGAATTTTCAAGGCCTGGGAACCAGCTATAAAACGCTAGTTTTGTAATTCAATACAGATTTGGTTTAGATATTGTATTGTGTAAATAAAGTAGATGTTTGCTTAGCTCTGTCAACATGGAATGTTAATGAATTGTGAAATGCGAGTTAAGCTAAGCTATGATCTTATTTTAAATTCGATTGTGTTTACGTGTACTATTATGACCGTTTGAGTCATGCATTTTAAGCAAACGAGAATGGAGTGCCGCCCTTAAACTATTAAAATGAAACAATTTTGAGATTCTTATACGATGTAAACTCGATGAATCTAAAGTCTACCTTCAGCAAAATGTGCTATCTTAATACGAATACGTAGGTTAGAGAGTTTCTTAATACGAATACGTAGGTTAGAGAGTTTCTTAATACGAATACGTAGGTTAGAGAGTTTCTTAATACGAATACGTAGGTTGGAGAGTTTCTTAATACGAATACGTAGGTTGGAGAGTTTCTTAATACGAATACGTAGGTTAGAGAGTTTCTTAATACGAATACGTAGGTTAGAGAGTTTCCCCCAGATTCATGTAATAAGTAATATCAATCAATGCATAGTGAGTCTTAATTCCTCTCGATGTACGCCCCATGGTTCAATATTCATATTAAATGGGTGAATGTATACCTAATATATCGTCGTACGTGAATCGTTGAGTATGTGCTTATTTCATAGATAACGGGAAGTTCTCCAGTGCTGTTCTTTATTTATTTCAAGCTAGTTTATAAGTGAAGATACTCTCGGGAGTGTTATGCAACTTGTATTATTAACTCAGAATTAATCTTGAATCTTGTATAGCCCGATGCATTGCCATTCCTACATTCCCCCCTTGACAAGGGGTGTAACGCTCACAATGAAGGATTGAGATCTTTTGCAACAAAAATATATGTGGGATTTGAAGGAGTGTTTATAAATGAAGGTAGTGCGTTCTGTAGACACTTGCCTCCTACGTGTATCACAGTGTGGAGAAATATAGGTTTCGGAACACGTTCTCTGGGAAAACAGCCTAATAAAAATTCCTATGTCGTTTGCAAAGCGTTGATATATGTATGACATAAGGACAAGTGGTTTATATGGATAAGACGATTCTATGAGATAGAACATGGAATAAATTATCATCAGAGAAGAATAGTTCATGTAATATACTGATTTAAAGTTTCATGTTAATTGAGAATTGACGTCTGTAATGTCAGGGTCTGTAATTCAAGACTTAGATCATGCACGGTAAACCATGTACGTTATTATTAGCATGTTTCGGCATTTTCACAATAAATGAATAAATAAAAATAATTTTTGGCATTAAAATGTTTACATAATTAAAACCTAATTTTGTCGCATATGACGGACAGCCCCGAGTTCGCTGTGTTAGTTCTGTGGACTGGGTGTCAGTTCGTACGTGTTGCAAACTGTTTAACTGGTTTCGTCTGTTGTTGGCGCACGGCAATATTTGACACAACATCTTCGGTTGTCACGGAAGCTGACGACCTGTGCCGAATGAAAGCAGTGTGAGTCCAAGACGATGTGTGTAGTTGTGACGACTTCTCGTGGAATTTGCGGGATTTTCTCATGGCTAGGTGGGCCTGATAACTATGGCATGGGCTGACTGATTAAATCCTCGAGTTGCTAGGCTTCTGTGTCGTGATTATAGTATTGTATACAGTGTTTACTCAGACAAGGAAGCCTGGAACAGATGTGAGATGACTAATGGATGTTGTCGACTGAGGACGCCATGTGCATGTACATGTTGGAACTCGGGTAAACGTTATCGCTGACTTAAATATTCTGGGTAATATTTACAATTAACTAGCTTCATATTTTGGAAGAAACTAAGTCAAGACTTTTGACAAAAGGACTTACCCTTCTCACGTGTTATGGGAAAAGTAGAAAAAATATGAAGAAAGTTGACTCTGATTCCAAAACAGACAGATTCAACGTTTGCGGTTTCCTAACCCCTCCAAGTCATCGCTGCGACACGGTAACTGAGGAACTTCGTATTTGTGGTTACCAAAATTATAAATGGTGAGGTGAGGTGAATTGTGGTTTAACGCCGCTTTCAAGAGTATTTCACTTATATCGCGGCTGCTGGTATTATGGCAGGGAGAAAGCAATGGAGCAATGTACTTATCGTACAGTAACCGCGTGGCGATAGGTCTGCCAACAATCGTGGGAGATTTGAATCCATATTGTATCAGTATGGCGAGGCGAGGCCACGTGACGGGATGTGAGGTGTGGGAAACCCTCGTACTTGAATGGAAAAAATTTGAATATGTTCAACTGTTGAAAGTCCAGACCGTTATACTACATAACGCCAAGGCAAGTTCAGGGAAAGACTGGAGAGATTGTTTTGTGGAAATGAAGACATCTCGGTCAGAGGCTCATTTCTGTTTTTATCGCTTCTTTTTATTATAAGTTTTGATACTTTGTTTTGCTGAAATTTCATTCCAGAGACTAAACGTTGGTCTGGCGTTGTTGTGACGTGCCATACCCTCACCGTGAGGTGGTGACCATTCCTTGGCAGATCTATAGGCCTATGATGAATTCACTGATGATTTAACAATCATTTACGAAAACACATAATAAACTTTCTACCTAATTAAAAAATGAAAACACATATATTAAACAAACCGAAAGCCTTAAGTAGCCAGTTTTCACAATGTTAATTTATTTATTATAATTTATCAATACAAAGTTACAGCTTCAAATGTTAAAATATGATAAATAATACACCACATCCTTTCTGACAATAATACACCACATCCTTTCTGACAATATTCACCATATCCTTTCTGACAATAATACACCACATCCTTTCTGACAATACACCACATCCTTTCTGACAATAATACACCACATCCTTTCTGACAATACACCACATCCTTTCTGACAATACACCACATCCTTTCTGACAATACACCACATCTTTTCTGACAATACACCACATCCTTTCTGACAAAACACCACATCCTTTCTGACAATACACCACATCCTTTCTGACAATAATAAACCACATCCTTTCTGACAATAATACACCTCATCCTTTCTGACAATAACACACCACATCCTTTCTGACAATACACCACATCCTTTCTGACAATAATACACCACATCCTTTCTGACAATACACCACATCCTTTCTGACAATACACCACATCCTTTCTGACAATACACCACATCCTTTCTGACAATAACAAACCACATCCTTTCTGACAATAATACACCACATCCTTTCTGACAATAATACACCACATCCTTTCTGACAATACACCACATCCTTTCTGACAATACACCACATCCTTTCTGTCAATAAAACACCACATCCTTTCTGACAATAATACACCACATCCTTTCTGACAATAAAACACCACATCCTTTCTGACAATACACCACATCCTTTCTGACAATAATACACCACATCTTTTCTGACAATGACTAAAGAGTTCGAACCGCTAATACCCAGGATCCGTCTCTCATGTCTAACGGTCTCTCTTTCAATGGAACGCCGCTCTTCTCTTCTATCTCTTCTCGTTTATAAAGCGCCTAGATCCTGAAAAGGCATGCCACCTCAAACACCATGTAGAATATATTCAATTTACAGAAGACAAAAACATCTTCTTACGCCGGACTGTAATTCTTGTATTGTGATTCGTTATACTACGTCAGATATTAGGGAACTCTTTACAACATTGCAATAGGAAACACCCTCCCCTCCCCCCGGGCCTGCCCGTCGCCTTCTCCCCCCGCCCTGTCCCCAGATCCTCCTATGTATTGTCCATGTTAGACTAAATTTAATCTATGAATTTGTTTAAATTGCTGTACCTTCATCCCTATGACTATATAGTGTTCAATACAACCAGTTCCATATATATGAATCCAGTTTATCTAGACTTGCTGAATAAGTATCTAGACTGTGTTAAAGGCTCTTATTTTTACACAGTTATGGCGCAGGACTACATGTTCTCATTCACAGGTAAATTATCACAGTTAAAGTTGTTAATTAGTCAACTTGACAATTGATAGCAATTGATACAGTTACACCGCCGACACCAATGATATCTCTGACATCCAGACACCTTCATGACAAAAGGACGTATATTTCTCAATAGGTGATAGAGTATTTGGTCCGTGGCAAGTTGGTGCGATGTACCTGTAGGCCTATATTTCTCAATAGGTGATAGAGTATTTGGTCCGTGGCAAGTTGGTGCGATGTACCTGTAGGCCTACTGCAAGCCGAGCGCATTTCACTAAACATTGAACAGGCAGCCACTAAGTGGGTCAGCACGAAATCAGTATTATTTATCGTCAATTGCCGTCTCTCCACACAGATGTCATATAACACGTCAGATTTCGTACATTACGCCTCCGATTGACATTTATGTGTTGGCTAACAATACCACATGTTTTAATGGGCCGTTGTATGGGACCGTCGTCTCGAAGCTAGTGTAGTGTGAGAGAGGGGGTGACACACCTGGCTCCCACTGTACCCGTCATATGTACTACATTACTCTGCATTCCCCAGCCAGATATGTGTGGCATTCCCTATCAACATGACACATGCGTTTTCTGCATACCTGACCTTTGACATCCGAACGCTAAGGTCACCTACCTGTCAAGATTTAAACATGACTTGACTGATTGACATGAGCAAATACTCGGCTGATAGTTCCGTCTTGGTATTTAGAAATTTAGTAAATGACTTTTGATTATAAGTAAATGTATCATTTTTTATTAATTTTTCCTTATGGATTTATTATTATTTTGGTGATTCATTTTAGGGTTGATAATTTGGTCTTGGTGAGAGATGTCAGCCATCAATGCCGTCCTAGATTGATGTTGTAGTACAACAATACCAGATTATACTGCCTATAGGTCTCAGTGATACTAAGGTAAACTGGCCTGAAAAGGGATAAAGGGAGATAAAGGGGACTCATACAGTGTAGATCCTCATTCAGCAAGTCTGGACGAACTGAATATGGAATTATCTTAAAGATAGCTTAAAGAAATAGAATCCCATTGACCAAGGTAGAGTATGAGTATATATATTTATATATATAATTTCATAGACTATATGTGAGTCTACTTGACAGCGTATTGTTCACATTTACCTCGTACATCTATTGAGTGTGTCACGTTGCATACAGAGAGATTATTACCCGAGGAATTGTGTCAAATGACTTTTACGAAACGAGTCTCAATTTTTGTGTATATTGCCCCATGGCTGTGTATATTGCCCCATGGCTGTGTATATTGCCCCATGGCTGTGTATATTGCCCCATGGCTGTGTATATTGCCCCATGGCTGTGGATATTGCCCCATGGCTGTGTATATTGCCCCATGGCTGTGTATATTGCCCCATGGCTGTGTATAACACAAGAGCCTTTAATACAGTCTAGGTCTGTATCCAGCAAGGCTAGAAAATAGAGTAATTGGTTAATAATAAAGATTAACTTTCAGTGTAACTTGGCCAATCTGCACCGACAAAAAGAAAAACATTTCGAATTTATTGTCTTTATTCTTCTATGCTCTTCGGATGATGTGATGTGATATGATGTGATGTCAAACTGACAGATGTGATACAACAACCAGAAAACAACTAAATGAGACGTATGTCAATCACATCCCCAGCGGGGTCTGTCAAACCATTCAACCGTACACACAACTCTACAGAAAGACCGCAGAAACCGGCCATTATATACGTGTCAGTAGTCAATATCCTGAACTCTCAGAACCAAGACTCAAGTCCTCGAGTAATATCGTGGAAAAAGACACGTCCATTTCTACAACTTTTAAAGGGACACCGCGTCGAGGATAAAGATGAGATCAGATTTATCTACCAAAGTTGATTAACATGTCTGCTAACGAGTCACATACCCCAATTCCAGACAATTTGAATGAATTGGTAATAAAAACAACTCCACGTAAATAGTAAAGCGAAGCGTAACTCGTTAGCAGACACGCTAACCAGCATAACCAGATAAATCTGATCTCATTTTTAACCTCGACGAAGTGTCCCTTTAAAAAGTAAAGGTATATAATAGTAATCTTTGATTGCGTTTTCTGTACTACTGCATTTATCGATATACGCCCTACACTGAATACTCGTATTAACCCTGGCTCTCTGTCACTGTTTCTAACGTTACCTCACAATGAGGATATTGAGTGAATGTACAGGTGTTTTGATTAGTAAAGTTGATGAGAAAAGTAACTCTAAAATCGATAAACTTGAGGGCGTGTTTGTTATTAATGCAGCGATAAATATACAGGTATAACAAATAAGAAATACATTTCATAATGCTCATTCAACTGCTTATTTCTGGAACAATTCTTGACAGGGTACGTCGGTTGTTAGAGGAAAAGCGGTATTTTAGCAATCTCATGTGTGATTCACTAGTGTAAACATTATGCTTCTTAGCTCTATGAAGAAGTCAAAATGTAGTATTCGCTTTGTCTGAGTTATGAAACAGACCGGATCGGGAAGTTCTTGCCGTTGTTTCTATAAGTCACTGTGTACACCACTGTCACATACTTAAAAGCTAAGGAATAATCATTGAAATCCAGACTTGATACATTTTAGACTTTCTTTATATCTCGATTTGGGTCAACAGACTAAAATGAATCTCAAAGAATCTCAAAGAACTGTTTAACAATGCTTTGATCAGTGTGTACGTTGTATTATTGTTTTTCGTTCAAATAAGTTGGTGAAATGTATTAAAATAATGTCACTAATAGTAAAACACTCTTCGGAAAATCAAGTTAAAACATTAGTGTACATGGTTCGTTAAAGCCATGGGAATCGTTTTTGTAATTCTAAATAATAGAATGTTATCACATTAAAATGGTCGCAATGTAATTGTTGCTTTATACGCAACACCGTTATTACCACTACGGATACTTGGTTTGTGTTATAAGATGTTTTACCATAAATTAATATAAATGACATAAACTACCATTATAAATGGGAAATTTAAAAAAATAAAATTTGCAAGAAACGTGCTACAGTCCCTTTAACACTACAGCCGCTAGTAGCTCCTGTGTTCCTTGTTCAGATGAGACTCAGTTGGCACTGATGCTATTATCTATTATTTATCTTAAAATATTACTTTAACAAATCCAACTGGCGATACTCCCGTGACCTTATCATATCACTTACACTGTGTTCACTTGACCAAGAAACAATGTTTTCTCTCTGTGGTTGTACCTACCCACGAACTGGTTGAACATGGTAGATATATGTGATGATTACATAGTTAGGTGTATTCGATGATAAAACTGGACCCGACATCCTAGTCCCGATAATGAATTGAAGCCAAAGAATGTCACCAAGTTGAGAAACTTCATATTACTGAGTATAAAGGAGAAATGAGGAGGCCTAATACATGACTTTATTCACTCATTTATTTCTTTTCAATTTTAGAACCGTTACAGTTTATTTCGATTTTATTTTTTATTTTAGTGACCTAATGTTCGTCCAAAATGGCCCCCTGCGGTAGTCGGTTAATACATTTATATACATATACATATATACATATACATATATACATGTATGTATTCCACGCGTCAGTGGACGTTACGGTTGTCTGACTGCCATGTGAACAGTGTGTTCTGTGTAAATTGGCCGATCTAGGAATGTTAACTCGTCGATGAAGAAGCGTATTAGTGATATATGATCACAGCGGTGAGCTTACAGTGGGCGTGGTTCAAGAGTTGGAGACATGTAGCTCTCTCAATGATAACACTACATTTTGATCTCATTGAACGATTATATGTCTTGTAGATAGATGTTATGTAACGCAGATTGGAGGTGTCTGTTTAGAGGGACGATACCCGCCCTGGGTCTAGGTTTTCGAAGTCACTTTAGGGTTAAGATCCCCGTGTATCAATGATGAAGTATAGTATTTACGAGTGTCTTAGCACCCAGAGAACTAAACGTAGTTTAGGGGCCTTTACACATACAACGTCAATCTCTCTAAACTAGTAAACATCATGAAATATAAAAAGTGGTATAAGATTTACCTTTTTATGTAGAAGAACAAACTTGAAGTATAAACAATCCTGGGAATGATATGACCAACGAAATATTTATTCTACAACCTGTTGCCGGTATGTATCTTGTATAAACAAAGTGTAGATTCGAAAGTATATACGTTAAAACTTCTAATTCAGATCATATTCTGTAAGACTATATATACCAGTTTCATCTTCGTTATAGTGTATATGGATCGGTGGTAACTATACGAAATAACTTAATAAAAGAGCTTTATTGAAACTTCTGTTAACATATCCTCGTATATTCAAATGGCCTGATCGTCAATATACTTGTCAGTGGGCGTTGTTAAGGAAAACAGCTCCCCCCCCCCCCCCCCCCCCCCTTTTTGGGGCAGTATTTTCCTCGTATAACTTTTGGTGTAGGTCCTTTGCTATAAGGATTGGACATGAATTTCTCATACCAAAATGGAGCGCCGAGGAATAAGAAACAAGTTATATGGATTCACAACTTCTTTATTGCAAGAACTAGCGTTACTTTCGGTGTAAATGCTAATGTTTTATCAAGCATAATTGTCATATTTGAGAGATCGCGATGTTAGCCTCTGCACGAAACGTCGCCCTCCTGTAATACAGAAGTTGTGAATCCATAGAAAGCGTTTCTTATTCCTCTAACCAACTTCTAAATAACCATCTTTTTTAAGTGAAAACCAAGAATATTTCATTTTCCGCGGGATGTTGTCTAGTTCAGTTTAAGGGTTTGAACAATACAGCAGGAAGGATATAACATTTGGTTTCATTTTCATTTTCGTTGATAAGAAAACTGTTTGATATATTTCGTTTAATGTGACTGTAACGACTCAGCAATGGGGTACTTGTTGCGACACTCACGATGCGAATATAGACATTGTCGTCTTAAATATACCTCACTCTTTCAATACGTAGTCATAGGCCTACATGATTTCTAGAGAGAGAGAAGGCGGATTATAGACTCTGAAACGAACCTCCTTGATATATTTTTCAATTTAAACTTTCTAGATTTGATATAATGAGGTAGACTTGTTTGAATATAGGTCTGGATGACAAACTAGACAAAACATGAAAAAGTATTTGTTAAATTCAAAATTTCGAAACACTTTTCCAAACACATATGCAATACTTATTTCAGATTAGGTCACTCTGATAACATATAAGCTTAGAAGCGTTTTTATAGCCTACTGAAATTTTCTCTCGGAGAATTTCACGAGAGGAGATATAAACTAAGCACACTGTAAGTTATAAGTCGACAGGGAGGGAATGTTGGTGGACACATCAGTGAGCCGACCCTCGTACAGGCTGTATATAGTTCATTTACTAAGGTAAGTTTACGAGCATATTTCACTCAACAGTACGCAGTTGCCGGGAGAGGGAGCGACCCCTAGCGGAGAGAGAGTAAATACCTGAATGGGCCAGCATGCATCTTCGACCTTTGACCTGGTTGATTTACATCTCCGCGGGGGGTGTCAATATCCATTGGCAGATATGGGACATATATTATGATTGAAGTATCCCGTGTATGTGTTCTGAGGCGAGACGAGGATAATGAATGAGAAATGCTGATCAGTATCCATGGTCTATATATATACATATACTCACTATAACATAATCGACCCTCTTGAGTGAGCGGGGGCTACTTAGCATGTATCTATGTATGCTCTTGTACCACTAAGGTGGTTTTTTGAGTAATAAAATCGTTGAATCGCTACTATTTTTATTGCCAAACATACTTACATACGTAAAAAAAACTGTTTTACCAACAGATCGTTCATGACACAGTTTCTGCTTTTAATTCAGTATGTATATTATATATGGACATATGTTCACACATTGTCACGGATGTTTGACAACTATATAAGTTGATCTTCCACAGGTATTTTATCTCTAGATGACATCAACTTGTAAAATGTCTCCAATGCACTTCTTACACCGTTATCGAATGCGTGTTAAAGCTATTTATTGATTTTCTTTAAAACTGTAGATAGCTAATTAAAGAGAAAATGTATCATGATAATTGAGTGACAGAAATATGTTTTTAAATGTACATATACATGCATATACGTGGTACAGGACGAATATTGTCTAACCACGTGTCGGTATGGCAATCTTGAGGGATTGCAGAGGGCAGAGCGCCACCAAGTACTTCTGGCACTGCCAGCCATCCATAGATAATAACTATGGTATACAAGTTTTATTATATAAAGAAGATGCCCTTTTGGCTCAACGACGATCAATGAAGACAAGTAGATGAAAGTATGCGATAAATATTATCTTACTACTTCTGGGTTTTACGATGTTGAGTCGAGGGATGGTGCCGTGTACGTGATTGATACGTGATACATGCGTGTGGAGACTTCCCGTCTAAATAAATGTACATCGTAAGTTCTATAGTAGGTGTTAAAGTCACTGGAACAACGTAACATAGACAGTTTTATATTATGATATTACGCTGACCTGTCGATTTATTGATTTTAAGATTGGGAGACGTCCTTCCTTGCAGCACGGTCCGATCAATATAAGTAACCGATCAATAGAAGTAACCTGATCGATCCGTGAGTGGGCGTGGCACATACCACAAGCGTCGTCCTAGTGTATCAACCGCCTGTATATTATTGATATAAGGTCATTGACAGACGTGTCAGACCGACAGACAGACAGACATCCCTTCATTAAATTTTGTCAAATTTTAAAAAAAAATGATTTGAAGTAGATTTCCGTATTCCTCTTTAGCTTGCACGTGTAGTCAGATGTAAAGCCTTGCTCAATATAGACTGTATACAAGGTCCTTATTGAATTAGATCTACAGGCACGTGAAGTGGTGTCTGTAATACATTTTGTCAAACCACTTTGATTACGACTAGTTTAGCGCTTCGAAATTCCGGGCCCTGATAAATGAAGCGGTTTATACTATAACCAAGAGCTCGACAGGTGCTATTCGATCACCTCAGCTGAAGAATGACAAGTCGCCGTTACAACCAAGTCTATTCAACATCCACATACACTCTACTGCAAACAGTGGTTAGTGCGTTCGGCTTCGGATCAAGAGATCCGAGGTTCGAATCCCGCCAGGGGCTTGGCAACTTCTTCTGCTGCAGAGAACTATTCTATATTTAGTAAGGTTTGGTGCAATGCTACACTGAATTTCAGCGCAGTAACCCCCGTGGTTCGCTAGTTCCAGCCGATGCTCACAGGTTTCACCGCAATGCATGGCCACATGGTGTTGCGGGCTCTCTCCCTGCAATAATACTAGCAGCCGTGATATAATTGAAATAATCTGGAAAGCGGCGTTAACCTCACTTCACCTCGCCTCTACCTCTACTGCATAATGGCTACCGATAGCTAGTCTACATCAATACATTGATTGCAATCTCATCTAAATCAGATCGACACTCATACCTCGTTCGTCTATCTGAGTACTACCCCTCAGAAGTCATGTCAGGTGACCTTCAACTGTGACCTTTTACCTTCAATACATTCAACCAACCAGAGGCTTTCTTAGCTATGTTTCAAGCTTCGTCGCTGATTGGCTGGAGTAAAAGGTCACCTGACATGATCTCCATGGTGTAGTACTCAGATCAGAAATGCAGCGAGGTACGAATGTTACGTTCGAACTGATTTAAATAAAATTAAACTGAATGCCAGTTCATCATCATATCTCATTTTGGGTGATATCATATTTAGTTTATGTTCCAATATTCTGTGATCGGCGAGAGGAAAGTGTTCCAATTGACCCCTGCTATCTGGATCTCCCTGTATTAGTTCATAGTGTTCCACTCTCACCCGAAGGTTGAGAGTTCGAATCCAGCTGGAAGTGATCGCATAGTCACTGCTGTCACAATTACACTGGCAAACTTTAGAACAAATTGTTTGCATAACAGAAATGAATAAACTGTTTGCACAGCGTCAACAGATCATGTATCAAGTATGCCCAATCCATCTGCGCTAAACTTCGCCGTTGGCTATACGTAACATTAGTAAAGAAATAAATGACCCAGTAATGAATCAAGCATATGAATCTGAAATAACGAAACTACAAATTCACTGACATATTTTGGAAAAATCCTGTAAACTAGCAGTTCGATCACGTTTTCACATTTCATCATTTCACAGTTTAAACCAAACAGTATTCTATCAAGGCTAGACAACTCTAGCATTACTGATATAAAACAACGAACAGGAAGCGTCACCCGACGTCATGCATACCACTCATCTTGATTCCTTGTAATCCTGATATGAACAATGAATGTCACTAAACAGCCCTGTTGTCACCAAACAGGACATTTACAAGGACAGAAAAGCACCAGTTTTTTCCTCAAATAAATGCAAAATGTATACATTTCGTTTTATCTATTTTTATCCGTTTGTTTTCCACACAAGGAAAAACCAAGGTGATAATAGAAGTCAACTGAAAATACCCTTACAGGACCAGGAAGAACAAACCCCCCTATATACCTTTAACATGTCTATACACCAGCAAAGTGTACGTATATTCACTGACAACAAGGCATAACGCTTACCAGCCTCCATAAATGGCTGAAATAAATTGTTAAATATAACATCTTCAAATCAAAGCATATTGGAATAAAGATTGATAGATACAATGGATGGATACTCAACGTGTAATAACACAACAATTATAGAGTTCTGGTCAATTTGTCGTATGCTTTTTGTATTTAAATCTTGTTTTCACATTGATACATCCTATTTACCGCTAGCTATTCTATCTATTCATTTCGAAACTAAAGAAAGAGGGATTATGTGTATGTTTTATAGTGTAACCTATTGGAATTGGATTCATCTATTTTTGTCAGTTATACAGAGATGCATAATATATTGAATGCTTTCCTATGTACGCGCCAGCCAGTGTGCTAACATCTATTTATACTCTATTGTACATGTGCTACAAAAATTAATAAATTCTATTTAAAAAAATGCACAGCGGGCTCTAATTTCCTAGCACGGAAACCTTAAAGCAACACGGCAAGGCTTAAATCGGCCTGTTATGGAGGCTGCAAGAGTTATGCCTGGCGTAGGCAAGTTGTGAGCTGAACGTGTGTGCGTGTTGTTCTGATGAGGACTGTCCTGTCTCTCTACACAATCAATCATCATCATCGCCTCCTAACGTTTTCCTTCTTATTGTCAGTCACGTCACGGTACTTCAACCTCATAACGTTGTGTTAAATAGTGTTACTGAATATTAACAAAATACAGAAAATATGACCAGGAGGATTTCTTGATAACAACTTCTTAAATATAAACTACAGTATTTATGAAAATGTATAATTGCTATATATTTAACTTTTGATTAATGTGCGTGATTTAAAAATGAGCAGCCCCTTCCCAGTTCAGTATCGATTCAAAGCCAATTCACTGTCGTTAACCTTGTGTTGTTAATCTACACAGCTAGGGGTTTAGACTAACATTTTCTCTCTGAAATTAATACTAAAGTTCAGAAAGAATTGTTCAAATTGAAAAAAGAAAGGAAATTAAAACCCTTTGAGATCTATTCATTCTCAGAGCCCTTCGTTAAGACTTCTTCTAAAGATCGACTGTAATACATTGTTTTCTTTGTATTTCTAATCAGCAATTGCTTAATTAAGTATATTTTGTCAAAATGAAACAAAAAAACACCAATATACATAGTTTCTCTATCTAGAGCAATTTAAACATTGTGTAAAAATTCGTCTGCTTTTCATCGTGCTGCGACAAAACCAAAACGAGGGTTACCGGAAGTGACGTCTCATCCGGCTTATTCAAATGACCCTGTCCAGTTACTTGACACGTATATGTTTGTTAATTTATTCCTATAAATCATATTTTATTACCTATGGGTAACACATTGTTTCACGGAAAAGTTTTGAAAGAATCACATTGATATGAGAGTTATGTAATTAGTCAAAATCCCTCATTGAAATAGTGATGAAGCAAGAGAAAATCCGAAAACGTTTCAACAACAGCTTACAACTATTAGATACATAATGAACCAGTGTCCGTTTCCGTGTTAGAGTGTCGCTGGTTTCCGGGACGGAGGATGATGATACACGTGCATGTGTTGAGGAGCACATATAAGCACACGTCTACACACCTGCGAATTATGTGGTCACATTATTCTATCAAACATCAGTAATGAAGTGATATTCTTTCGGGTATTCATGGGCATAAATAGTTTTTCTTACTCCTGCATCAGATTGTACGGAATACTAAATTAGGATATATAATTATATATACATCAATTTACGTTTTCCATTTTCCAAGATTCATTTATATGTTTCCAGTCTGCATATTTGCCAGAACTAACTGGTGCAAACTTGAGATGGATAAAAATAAGCTACAAGTAAACATTATAAGCAATAACACTATGTAAACAAGAGAAAGGTGTCATAACCTATTAGTAAGGTGTCATAACTTATTAGTAAGGTATCTCACAACGCTTAACTTCCTGTTCTGTGGGCGACCCAGATGAGATCCTGACCTTGATACACTTATACAATACAACAATGAACTCGCACTTCCTTCACCCAATACGTCCACATCGTATGTGCTTCTAATGTATTTCTGTAAAGGCATTATATTTTGATTCACCCGTGTACTAAATGAAAAACATATATACGTCATTGACGAAATGTATACGATTTGATATTTACGATTTTAAATTTTCGGTTCTTCTCTCCGTGTTCTACATAAATGAACTTGTTGATAGTTCTACGTAAATGAACTTGTAACTGAAATGTATAATGAATGTGATTACGGAGTCTTTGTTACACAGGATATTGTTGATAGTTCTACGTAAATGAACTTGTAACTGAAATGTATAATGAATGTGATTATGGAGTCTTTGTTACACGGGATATTGTTGATAGTTCTACATAAATGAACTTGCAACTGAAATGTATAATGAATGTGATTATGGAGTCTTTGTTTCACAGGATATTGTTGATAGTTCTACATAAATGAACTTGTAACTGAAATGTATAATGAATGTGATTATGGAGTCTTTGTTACACAGGGTATTGTTGATAGTTCTACATAAATGAACTTGCAACTGAAATGTATAATGAATGTGATTATGGAGTCTTTGTTTCACAGGATATTGTTGATAGTTCTACATAAATGAACTTGCAACTGAAATGTATAATGAATGTGATTATGGAGTCTTTGTTACACAGGATATTGTTGATAGTTCTACATAAATGAACTTGTAACTGAAATGTATAATGAATGTGATTATGGAGTCTTTGTTACAAAGGATATTGTTGATAGTTCTACATAAATGAACTTGTAACTGAAATGTATAATGAATGTGATTACGGAGTCTTTGTTACACAGGATATTGTTGATAGTTCTACGTAAATGAACTTGTAACTGAAATGTATAATGAATGTGATTATGGAGTCTTTGTTACACGGGATATTGTTGATAGTTCTACATAAATGAACTTGCAACTGAAATGTATAATGAATGTGATTATGGAGTCTTTGTTTCACAGGATATTGTTGATAGTTCTACATAAATGAACTTGTAACTGAAATGTATAATGAATGTGATTATGGAGTCTTTGTTACACAGGGTATTGTTGATAGTTCTACATAAATGAACTTGCAACTGAAATGTATAATGAATGTGATTATGGAGTCTTTGTTTCACAGGATATTGTTGATAGTTCTACATAAATGAACTTGTAACTGAAATGTATAATGAATGTGATTATGGAGTCTTTGTTACACAGGATATTGTTGATAGTTCTACATAAATGAACTTGCAACTGAAATGTATAATGAATGTGATTATGGAGTCTTTGTTACACAGGATATTGTTGATAGTTCTACATAAATGAACTTGTAACTGAAATGTATAATGAATGTGATTATGGAGTCTTTGTTACAAAGGATATTGTTGATAGTTCTACATAAATGAACTTGCAACTGAAATGTATAATGAATGTGATTTTGGAGTCTTTGTTTCACAGGATGTTGTTGATAGTTCTACATAAATGAACTTGTAACTGAAATGTATAATGAATGTGATTATGGAGACTTTGTTACACAGGATATTGTTGATAGTTCTACAAAAATGAACTTGCAACTGAAATGTATAATGAATGTGATTATGGAGTCTTTGTTACACAGGGTATTGTTGATAGTTCTACATAAATGAACTTGCAACTGAAATGTATAATGAATGTGATTATGGAGTCTTTGTTTCACAGGATATTGTTGATAGTTCTACATAAATGAACTTGTAACTGAAATGTATAATGAATGTGATTATGGAGTCTTTGTTACACAGGATATTGTTGATAGTTCTACATAAATGAACTTGCAACTGAAATGTATAATGAATGTGATTATGGAGTCTTTGTTACACAGGATATTGTTGATAGTTCTACATAAATGAACTTGTAACTGAAATGTATAATGAATGTGATTATGGAGTCTTTGTTACAAAGGATATTGTTGATAGTTCTACATAAATGAACTTGCAACTGAAATGTATAATGAATGTGATTTTGGAGTCTTTGTTTCACAGGATGTTGTTGATAGTTCTACATAAATGAACTTGTAACTGAAATGTATAATGAATGTGATTATGGAGACTTTGTTACACAGGATATTGTTGATAGTTCTACAAAAATGAACTTGCAACTGAAATGTATAATGAATGTGATTATGGAGTCTTTGTTTCACAGGATGTTGTTGATAGTTCTACATAAATGAACTTGTAACTGAAATGTATAATGAATGTGATTATGGAGTCTTTGTTACACAGGATATTGTTGATAGTTCTACATAAATGAACTTGTAACTGAAATGTATAATGAATGTGATTATGGAGTCTTTGTTACACAGGATATTGTTGATAGTTCTACATAAATGAACTTGCAACTGAAATGTATAATGAATGTGATTATGGAGTCTTTGTTACACAGGATATTGTTGATAGTTCTACATAAATGAACTTGTAACTGAAATGTATAATGAATGTGATTATGGAGTCTTTGTTACAAAGGATATTGTTGATAGTTCTACATAAATGAACTTGCAACTGAAATGTATAATGAATGTGATTTTGGAGTCTTTGTTTCACAGGATGTTGTTGATAGTTCTACATAAATGAACTTGTAACTGAAATGTATAATGAATGTGATTATGGAGACTTTGTTACACAGGATATTGTTGATAGTTCTACAAAAATGAACTTGCAACTGAAATGTATAATGAATGTGATTATGGAGTCTTTGTTTCACAGGATGTTGTTGATAGTTCTACATAAATGAACTTGTAACTGAAATGTATAATGAATGTGATTATGGAGTCTTTGTTACACAGGATATTGTTGATAGTTCTACATAAATGAACTTGTAACTGAAATGTATAATGAATGTGATTATGGAGTCTTTGTTACACAGGATATTGTTGATAGTTCTACATAAATGAACTTGCAACTGAAATGTATAATGAATGTGATTATGGAGTCTTTGTTTCACAGGATAGTGTTGATAGTTCTACATAAATGAACTTGTAACTGAAATGTATAATGAATGTGATTATGGAGTCTTTGTTACACAGGATATTGTTGATAGTTCTACATAAATGAACTTGCAACTGAAATGTATAATGAATGTGATTATGGAGTCTTTGTTACACAGGATATTGTTGATAGTTCTACATAAATGAACTTGTAACTGAAATGTATAATGAATGTGATTATGGAGTCTTTGTTACAAAGGATATTGTTGATAGTTCTACATAAATGAACTTGTAACTGAAATGTATAATGAATGTGATTATGGAGTCTTTGTTACACAGGATATTGTTGATAGTTCTACATAAATGAACTTGCAACTGAAATGTATAATGAATGTGATTACGGAGTCTTTGTTACACAGGATAGTGTTGATAGTTCTACATAAATGAACTTGCAACTGAAATGTATAATGAATGTGACTATGGAGTCTTTGTTTCACAGGATAGTGTTGATAGTTCTACATAAATGAACTTGCAACTGAAATGTATAATGAATGTGATTATCGAGTCTTTGTTTCACAGGATAGTGTTGATAGTTCTACATAAATGAACTTGCAACTGAAATGTATAATGAATGTGATTATCGAGTCTTTGTTTCACAGGATAGTGTTGATAGTTCTACATAAATTAACTTGCAACTGAAATGTATAATGAATGTGATTATCGAGTCTTTGTTTCACAGGATAGTGTTGATAGTTCTACATAAATGAACTTGCAACTGAAATGTATAATGAATGTGATTATCGAGTCTTTGTTTCACAGGATATTGTTGATAGTTCTACATAAATGAACTTGCAACTGAAATGTATAATGAATGTGATTATCGAGTCTTTGTTTCACAGGATAGTGTTGATAGTTCTACATAAATGAACTTGCAACTGAAATGTATAATGAATGTGATTATCGAGTCTTTGTTTCACAGGATAGTGTTGATAGTTCTACATAAATGAACTTGCAACTGAAATGTATAATGAATGTGATTATCGAGTCTTTGTTTCACAGGATAGTGTTGATAGTTCTACATAAATGAACTTGCAACTGAAATGTATAATGAATGTGATTATCGAGTCTTTGTTTCACAGGATAGTGTTGATAGTTCTACATAAATGAACTTGCAACTGAAATGTATAATGTGATTATGGAGTCTTTGTTACAAAGGATATTGTTGATAGTTCTACATAAATGAACTTGTAACTGAAATGTATAATGAATGTGATTATGGAGTCTTTGTTACACAGGATATTGTTGATAGTTCT
Source organism: Gibbula magus (assembly GCA_936450465.1). Taxonomy (NCBI): domain Eukaryota; kingdom Metazoa; phylum Mollusca; class Gastropoda; order Trochida; family Trochidae; genus Gibbula; species Gibbula magus. Next base: position 1,317,233 of record OW388293.1, on the reverse strand, counting down.
ACATAAATGAACTTGCAACTGAAATGTATAATGAATGTGATTACGGAGTCTTTGTTACACAGGATAGTGTTGATAGTTCTACATAAATGAACTTGCAACTGAAATGTATAATGAATGTGACTATGGAGTCTTTGTTTCACAGGATAGTGTTGATAGTTCTACATAAATGAACTTGCAACTGAAATGTATAATGAATGTGATTATCGAGTCTTTGTTTCACAGGATAGTGTTGATAGTTCTACATAAATGAACTTGCAACTGAAATGTATAATGAATGTGATTATCGAGTCTTTGTTTCACAGGATAGTGTTGATAGTTCTACATAAATGAACTTGCAACTGAAATGTATAATGAATGTGATTATCGAGTCTTTGTTTCACAGGATAGTGTTGATAGTTCTACATAAATGAACTTGCAACTGAAATGTATAATGAATGTGATTATCGAGTCTTTGTTTCACAGGATATTGTTGATAGTTCTACATAAATGAACTTGCAACTGAAATGTATAATGAATGTGATTATCGAGTCTTTGTTTCACAGGATAGTGTTGATAGTTCTACATAAATGAACTTGCAACTGAAATGTATAATGAATGTGATTATCGAGTCTTTGTTTCACAGGATAGTGTTGATAGTTCTACATAAATGAACTTGCAACTGAAATGTATAATGAATGTGATTATCGAGTCTTTGTTTCACAGGATAGTGTTGATAGTTCTACATAAATGAACTTGCAACTGAAATGTATAATGTGATTATGGAGTCTTTGTTTCACAGGATAGTGTTGATAGTTCTACATAAATGAACTTGCAACTGAAATGTATAATGTGATTATGGAGTCTTTGTTTCACAGGATAGTGTTGATAGTTCTACATAAATGAACTTGCAACTGAAATGTATAATGAATGTGATTATTGAGTCTTTGTTTCACAGGATAGTGTTGATAGTTCTACATAAATGAACTTGCAACTGAAATGTATAATGAATGTGATTATCGAGTCTTTGTTTCACAGGATAGTGTTGATAGTTCTACATAAATGAACTTGCAACTGAAATGTATAATGAATGTGATTATCGAGTCTTTGTTTCACAGGATAGTGTTGATAGTTCTACATAAATGAACTTGCAACTGAAATGTATAATGAATGTGATTATCGAGTCTTTGTTTCACAGGATAGTGTTGATAGTTCTACATAAATGAACTTGCAACTGAAATGTATAATGAATGTGATTATCGAGTCTTTGTTTCACAGGATAGTGTTGATAGTTCTACATAAATGAACTTGCAACTGAAATGTATAATGTGATTATGGAGTCTTTGTTTCACAGGATAGTGTTGATAGTTCTACATAAATGAACTTGCAACTGAAATGTATAATGTGATTATGGAGTCTTTGTTTCACAGGATAGTGTTGATAGTTCTACATAAATGAACTTGCAACTGAAATGTATAATGAATGTGATTATTGAGTCTTTGTTTCACAGGATAGTGTTGATAGTTCTACATAAATGAACTTGCAACTGAAATGTATAATGAATGTGATTATCGAGTCTTTGTTTCACAGGATAGTGTTGATAGTTCTACATAAATGAACTTGCAACTGAAATGTATAATGAATGTGATTATGGAGTCTTTGTTACAAAGGATAGTGTTGATAGTTCTACATAAATGAACTTGCAACTGAAATGTATAATGAATGTGATTATTGAGTCTTTGTTTCACAGGATAGTGTTGATAGTTCTACATAAATGAACTTGCAACTGAAATGTATAATGAATGTGATTATCGAGTCTTTGTTACACAGGATAGTGTTGATAGTTCTACATAAATGAACTTGCAACTGAAATGTATAATGAATGTGATTATGGAGTCTTTGTTACAAAGGATAGTGTTGATAGTTCTACATAAATGAACTTGCAACTGAAATGTATAATGAATGTGATTATTGAGTCTTTGTTTCACAGGATAGTGTTGATAGTTCTACATAAATGAACTTGCAACTGAAATGTATAATGAATGTGATTATTGAGTCTTTGTTTCACAGGATAGTGTTGATAGTTCTACATAAATGAACTTGCAACTGAAATGTATAATGAATGTGATTATTGAGTCTTTGTTTCACAGGATAGTGTTGATAGTTCTACATAAATGAACTTGCAACTGAAATGTATAATGAATGTGATTATTGAGTCTTTGTTTCACAGGATAGTGTTGATAGTTCTACATAAATGAACTTGCAACTGAAATGTATAATGAATGTGATTATGGAGTCTTTGTTACAAAGGATAGTGTTGATAGTTCTACATAAATGAACTTGCAACTGAAATGTATAATGAATGTGATTATTGAGTCTTTGTTTCACAGGATAGTGTTGATAGTTCTACATAAATGAACTTGCAACTGAAATGTATAATGAATGTTATTATTGAGTCTTTGTTTCACAGGATAGTGTTGATAGTTCTACATAAATGAACTTGCAACTGAAATGTATAATGAATGTGATTATTGAGTCTTTGTTTCACAGGATAGTGTTGATAGTTCTACATAAATGAACTTGCAACTGAAATGTATAATGAATGTGATTATTGAGTCTTTGTTTCACAGGATAGTGTTGATAGTTCTACATAAATGAACTTGCAACTGAAATGTATAATGAATGTGATTATGGAGTCTTTGTTTCACAGGATAGTGTTGATAGTTCTACATAAATGAACTTGCAACTGAAATGTATAATGAATGTGATTATGGAGTCTTTGTTTCACAGGATAGTGTTGATAGTTCTACATAAATGAACTTGCAACTGAAATGTATAATGAATGTGATTATGGAGTCTTTGTTTCACAGGATAGTGTTGATAGTTCTACATAAATGAACTTGCAACTGAAATGTATAATGAATGTGATTATGGAGTCTTTGTTTCACAGGATAGTGTTGATAGAAAAATATGTTTTCAATCAATATAATGCTATTACTATTGCAGATGATATTGCTTAATGTAATGTTCAGTTAGCGGTCTCCAAAAACAGTTGCATATTCTCCATTCAGTCATATTGTGAGAAATGGTAGATATCGTTTGTTACTATAAATACTTGGAATTGATTGAATCATCTAGACTGTCATGGTCGGCAGCCTGCAAACAGCCTCTAAAGCATTGATTACTGTACATAATGTTTTGAAAGAGAATAAGTTTATCCTTCAGTTTTTTCTAATATATTTGACAGAAAAAAACTCCAATCCTTTTATAAGATTCCGAAATATGAGGAGTTAAATATAATGATTCCATTGAATTCATGCTTATTAAATTTGTATTTTAAACATTTCTTAGGTGTGGGTAAATGTGCCTCTAATAAGGTTTTGTTTAGGAGAAACTGGTCGTAGCAGTCTATTTGTTTCATCACAGTTACGGGCTAGTAAGTATTGGATAACTTACTCCGTATGAATTCCAATATATTACCTCTTCATTGTTATTATATGTTAAAAAGATTAGATGAAAATGGTAAAGATTCTTCGTATTCTTTTCATGTCTGGAATTGATCTTGCTTGGATATCTCAAGATGCTGGAAATGATAAGTTATTTATTTCTATTCTTAAGCAAAGATTGCATGATATATTCTACCAAAACTGGCATTGTCAAATATCATCCCCAAGGTTTCTGTGCCACTATTCAACTATAAAATCGTTCCTTCTTCCTGAAAAATATTTAACTGAACTATACATGATGTAACATTAGGAAGATTCTTTTGTAAATTACGAATATCATAACACGGTTTCACTAGCGGATCCCCCCCCCCCCCCCCCCCCCCCCCCCCCCTTTTCAAATCCATGTATAAGATTTGGGTCTTGTCTTGTTTTTCTCACCTGTAGTTATATTATGAATCTTTAAGAAACAGATTTTACCTATGATTTCAAATGTGCACAAAGATGAACAATTAAGGATGTACTTTCGGGCCAAAACATAATCTGACTCATATTCTGTCATTAACTTTACTATCAAACTTCACAGTACAAAGTACAGAATAAAACATTGTATCTTTGAAAAGCAATCGATTTGGGAGGAAAATACCTTATTGAAAATGCTTTTTTCAAGAGGCCCCTTTCCAATACTTATTGAAACATTATTTGTGACTAATGAAAAGATCTTAGGGTTTTCAGATGTTATCCATTACATAAATACAAAACTAGTACTATGTATAAACGCTTGAAGCAGTCAGTTGTTCAACGTATAATCATGGATTACCCTTCGAAGAATATTTCTGAATGTAAATTTCTTCAGCATTCCGGAGTAAAGTTCTCTTTTATAGAAATCCGCTTTTCTGCTGTATTAGACCTCTTGCTGATCTTGCAGATTTACATTTGATCTAGATACCACCCGGAATGTACAACACGACGGGGTCGCTACCAGGCAGAGACGAACCAGGAAGTATGTACATACAAAGAGATGTAACCAGGAAGTATGTTTATACGTATATATATATACAAAGAGATGTAACTTGATGAAGATTAGTTTTCTTTTCGGGTCATCAACACTTCAATAATGAGTAAGATCTGTAAAGCATAACTAGGCCTATATATAAACAACACCCGTGGTGATACCAACTGTCGTATTCTGAAATACCCGTCAAGTATTATGTTCAGTTAGTTGATTTCTACTTATAATACATTATATATATCTTGCCATTCTCAGTTATGAGAGTTGTGTATGTATATGAAAATGGAATAACACATTCAGCAGAATACTGGAATAACGTTATAAAGGGTCCACAATGAATAGAGTTAATAGCATATCATTCATTCTTCAAGAATTTTGGAATTGGAATTTCTGGTTACGTTACTATCATATACAAATCTGAGTGTAAACAATGTGTGTACAGAGGAATAAGACGATAGCTATATACTACTATATATGTTTTTTCTATTGTTTACTCCAATCAAATTGTTTGGCATCATTGTACTACACTTCTGATAAATTAACTCACTGTTCTGTTCACTTTCATTCAAAGTACCACTCTCAACCAAATATTGGAGCACCACCCGAACGGTCGGACCAGTCGACCAGATTCTCTTAGTGCTAAGATGGTCTTAAGCATACATAATTGTAGCTGCAGAACTGTAGCTATATAACATCTTCCCCCAGTATCATCGTGTTTATAAAAGGCGACATCAGGGTGTCAAAGAGTCTGTTTTGGCGAAGCAACTGCAGCTAACATAATTGTCACTGGCTTTCTACCATCTTAATGTTTCAACTGTTTGAGAGGCATTCTAGAAGTTGGTGTGATGAAGAAGACAAATAGTTTATGGATGATGAACTTCTTTATTAACAATAGCGACGTTTCTGTATAGATCCTTATACCGTTATCTAGCATATTTGTCTTCTTAATGTTTAGCGTTTCGAAAATCTCCAGTATCAGTTAAACGAGATATAGGTATATCTTCCACACACAGGCAGGTGGGGCCCATCTACAGTAAGGTAGTGTAGACACATTCATCAGACGTGTATATCCGTGGGAACAGAGCGAGTCAGGTGGGCAGACCAAATACGTACCTGGGTCGGCTCGGAGAGACCGATACAGCGCTACCGTATTTCCTCTGATAGTTCTTTTACAATTTTACAGTTTTGTGAGATCATAAACATCATCCGTGGTTTGTCTTAAACTCAGACTCCGATAAAAGGTATTTATTCGTAAAATATCATATTTGGTTAAATATTGTTCAACAAAAAGAAGATGTTATCACTGGTGGTGTGATGTTCCATCTTTGTCTTTAAAAATCCCAGTGAAGTTCAGCATCATTTGGAGGGGTGAATATTCAGTTAAATAGTGGAGTATGTGAGAATATTTTACATGGTCGAAATCGTGTTTTGGGGAAAAACATTCTGTTAATGATTGTGTCGTAGATATTTGTCTAATGATATAAACCTTTGCTATGACAATGCATTATGTAACAGTAAAATCATCGTGAAGAAATGAAGCAAGATACATTGTATGTACAAAGCGGATGTGTATACGTGCAAGGAAAGTATATCAAGACTTCTCCTGTGTGCATTAGCGGATTAGTGAAGTTATCGTGAAGGCATTCTATGTACAAAGCGTCTCAAGACTTTCCCTGAATGACAAATGAAGTGATACGGTGACTTTATTAGAGGAGATACGTCAGTTACCTGCAAGGAAAAGATACAATGTTGCTGCGACAACGCGGAGACTCGAGCATGGAGGTGCACGTTGTCAGGTAGTTTTGTTATTGTGTTTACACCTGTCTTCATTTACTGCCATTTACCTTCCACAACTTCATCAAGAAGGAAGAAATATCTCTGTTCAGCAATACAGAGTGAAATTAACTCTCATTTGTCTAAATGAATAACTAAAGATCTATGGTTTGTAATATCAGTGTTGAATGTATTTATCCGGAAAGGGCAGCGTGTTTGTAAATATGATAAATGCGAGGTTTCTATTAATTCAATTAAAACTAGCTGTAATGTTATATGTCCCCTGTAAGTCCGTCATTAACGGGACGTTATTAGATTGGGTTTTTATTAGAATACATGACACGTACACGGATGGACATCGTTATATATTAAGTAATGTTCAACTATGGGAAATATTACAGCTTTGTTTAACCTCATTGTTGAGTATACAACCACACATTTGATACTTTAATGTCCGGTCTTTGAAACTATTTATAGTTATCTATTATGTGGAAGATATTTAAGAAATAGATTTCCTCAAGTGTTTGTTCACTGGCTTACAAAACGGTTAAACTGGTATAAATGCCGGAGCTTGTCGACGGCATTTATACGACAGTTTAACTTGAACTTTCAAACCGTTTATAAGCCAGTGAACAAGCACATTATTAAATCTATTTCTAATAAATTCAAACTTCGCAATTTAACCGATTTCTAATCGGTAAATAAACTTCTGAATATATGGAGTATAAACCACGTGACCACAAGCATCAGACAGAAAATGCTAAGGAAAAAGACATAGAGGAAAGGGCCATTAGTCCTAATCATTCATTGCGTATAACCAATATGGTTCCAGGCCGTGGTACGTCTCTAGAATACAAATTAGGGGCAAATTAGGTCCCGATTGGACAAATCAACAGGTAATGGTTTGTTTTACCTTGGTCGAGGATTACTGATGATGAATCCACGAGGGAGTGTCTGAACGGACCCCTGGACGCGTATCTTAATAAACAGGATACATTATACCTTGAGGTGATTCTCGTTGATCTGTTACCAATATACAATCTTATGTTGTCCATTTCTGAATGCCCTTCAAAGACTTGATCCAATCTGATAGTTCACCACCACGTAAAGGATACACAACGACCACCTGCGTAGTATCATTTCTACTAAACGAGTTCACGATACATTGGTATTTCATGGGAGAATGTTGATCGATTTCAAACAAGATAACGAGAAACCGCCTACCGTGTAATGGCACTCAATCAGCCTTCCGTAAATTGAACAATACAATTCTGAAGTTGGATTGTAAATTTGATTTCATTGTTACCATTTTCAAACATGAAAATTCATAAATTGTTAACTCCTAACAAATCTGAATCCTCAAATGATAACAGTGGAGCGAATGTTCAGATTTGGAAAAATTCTCAGGTTCTTCAGACACTCTTAAAACGAGAGTATAATTCGATCTCTTGCTTTATGTCAACTGATAAAATAAGGCCTAGAGAATATGGGGTGCTATACTCATAACGGTCGTCGTCCTAGGTCCACAAACTCTTGTCATTTTAGACATTGTTAGAACAGTGAAGAATCTCACACGGTTTGGTAAACATTTCCTTTGTGTATCATCTGTCCGATGTATGATTTGATCATTGATCACTTATAAATGTTTTGGCCAGCTGGTATGTTCCGATGGATGAATGTTCATATAATATTGCCATAACAATAAGTATACGTTATAAGGGAAGTTCTCACAATATGGATGAATGTTCATATAATCTTGCCATAAAGATAAGTTTACGTTATAAGGGAAGTTCTCACAATATGGATGAATGTTCATATAATCTTGCCATAACAATAAGTATACGTTATAAGGGAAGTTCTCACAATATGGATGAATGTTCATATAATTTTGCAATAATATATCAATATCAATATTATCAACCGTTTTTAAGTGTAAAACAGGCTTTTTACGTGTTATCGCGTTATATTGAGGATCCCTGGCGTTATATTGAGAATCCCTGGGTGATGTCAGCCGCGCTATATGAGTTTCTTTTGTCCCGTGATATCTCGTCTGCCTCCTTAGCGCAGTAGTCAGAGGCGCTGACTCAGTAACTGCAGGTGTAGTGGATACGGGTTCGAGACGCACTTTCTGCAAAACATTTGCTGTACATATTCTGTCGTAAACTTATGATTTTTTTCAAAGTTAGTCTAAGTTAGTTTCTTCAGATCTTTACTTTCAAGCCGTCATCTTAACAAATATATCAGGGTTTACAATCATTATAATTCCTTCTAACAGGGTTTACACGTGTATGTGTAAACCCTCCTGGAGGGAATTACAAGGTTGTAAGTCCCTCGTATCGGGTGATACGGTTTAGAAAGGTCGTTTCAAGTATCACGTTATATGGCTGGTAGGTTGTACGTATAAGTGTACGTTATAAGGGAAGTTCTCACAATATGGCAATATTTTCAAATTAATGCCTACTAAGCCCGTTATCTTTTTATTGGTTTTGACCGTCTGGAAATAATGGCCCGGAAACCAGTTAGCTCTGGGCTTTTGTCCTTGACCTTGTTAATGCAAACACTGAATCTGAGAGTGTCCCGAATGGTCTGGCGCATGGACATTTATCCTAGATCAGTATTTCAATGGACGGTCTGTGGTCGTTTATCCTGGTTCAAGTCTGCGACATTAATCCTCCGACTCAGCACGTTATTATCATGGAGGGCGACACACGATCTAGTATCAGCGCGTATCAACTCACTAAATCACTGGCGATTACCCGTCCACTCCTTGTCCTACTACACACGGGGCTTACACACAACACTCTTTGAAACCGACTCCCGCAATCAAATATAGGTGTAAGGTGGGCCGCGCTTGAAGGGGTGGGTGTGAAAGGTTGGACAGACAATTCTTGTGGAGTATTTTACAGCCGGATATTGTAGAACTTTCCATTAGCGTGAGGATAATAAAACAGTGAAAGGCAAAATACATTATGAGGTGCCGCGTCCATTTTGTTTACATTGAAACTTTGTGGTACATAGCGATCTTGATGGTGACAACTGCAGAGATGGAGGGTAAGGGAAGGTTATGTCATTCCGCCACTCCTAAACAACATTTTGTTTCCAAACCAGGGACACGTGGGGCCAACGATATTGGCTTTAAGGAGCAGTCTACCACCGAAGATATCCTGTCGCCATACTCACACTTCCTCACTGATCTCGACATCCTTTTTGTAATTCCAATTACCACGCACCTTTTGAGTCCATTTACGTTAAAATCAATGCATATATCACGTGTTCTATAAAATTGATATTGTACACAGAATATAATCGGTTCCAAAAATTCATTTAATTATAATATTCATTCTGGTCATAACATTTTAATGGTTGCGGATTGTCACTGAACGCATTATATTAAATACCAGTTAATGTTAGGTCTTGCAATGTTCACTGAAGGCTTTGCGATGTAGAAATTGGTTTGTCGGTGCCATGGATAGTTATTAGACAGTTCACATGTGAAGATGTGTTGGTTGTCAGCATGTATCAAGTTCAACAAGGTGCAGTTGCATAGCGTAAGTGTATGTTAAATAATCATAGGAATGAATAGTGAGTCCTGTCTGAGGGTATAACGTACACTACCGAAACTTTCATACCCTCGGTGCAAAGGCGGCTCATAGCTTCGCGAGATGACGTATGATCGAGGAACAATCTAAAAAGGCAACCAATGACATCACTTGAAATGCGAGTCGGCAGAATTAGATGGCGGCGCACAGTTCGCTGGATTCTGTTCTTTGTGGTGGATCACTGCAGAAATCATAATGATCTCTCCAAGTCAAACTTCCTCGATGAACTGCGTTCCATTACATGGTCTGCGTCGAAGACAATTTGACCGGAACAAAAACCCTAAGGAAGTCGCAATGTTTGCGGAAGTGCGAAAGCCAACTGCAATTTGAAATGCTATCTGTGATTGACTAAAAATTTATCGCACAGGGCAAGAAAACTATTGATTGGCTGGATCATACGTCATCCCGCGAAGTTATGAGCTGCCTTTGCACCCTGGGTATGGAAGTTGCGGTAGCCTACGTTATACCCAGACACAGAATGCAGCAATAATATATTTTCTTTACATTTCGTGGTCATCACGGCAGCATAAATAACCAACTGGAGGCGAGCATCATGATTATAAATGATTTTATTTCACACGAGCGAACAGGAGACATACAACAAGATGAGCAATTTAAAACGCCACCAAGCAGACACCCTCTACTAAACATGGTTTATCTTAATTTCGAAAAATATTGTTACCGATAATTGGAATTTTGAGCATTTTATGATAGAAGGTTGACTGTATGCAAAGAACTGTCTCAAAATTCCAACAAAGCGACATGCAATCGAATTAATAAAATATGACACTTCTGTAAATATGCTAAGTTATCAAAACTGAAAATACAATGTTTATGAAAAATACCTGTTGGGTTTTTAGAGTAAAATATGCAAACAAATTAATTGTACTAAACTCGACAGTCACACATTACTCCCGATTGTTTCAACATTAACACTGTCCAAGAAAACAATGCAATTAATTATCAGAAATTAAAATGTCTAACATTATATCATGGCATCATGGTTACCATGAATGTTGCACAAGTCATGTTCATCTAGCGAGTGATGTAACAGCTCACGAGAACTGGGGGCAGTTGGTAGTCTAGTGTGCTCTTCAAGTTAACAGCTCTCCAAATACAGCATTACTACTCGTCACTGTGTTCCTTTGATAAACAGACGCCTACATCAGCTATACTTATCAAGGGCCCTATTACGTAACAATTCGGCCCTTAGTCAGGATTCAAGTAAACTCGATGACACGTTCATGTACATATTCTAACGACTTCAGCACACTGAATGCACATTGTTGAGACGACTGCATGTGAGGACACCTGAGGAAATCTCTAGGTGTCCAGCTGGGTGAACTGCACATGTCCTTTATCTGCTGGATCTTCAGAACCCAAATCTACAATTCATTCATTGAATCTTACTGTGAAATACCACACCATACTTCTTCGTTAAAATTCCATTCTTATCCTGAATATGTAGCTTCTACTTACTTACACCAACTTGTTGAAAGTGTTCATGCATATTCAGATTAAAGTCGACACAATGACCTATACAACAGCTAAGCTTCCCTCCGTCAGTGGGCACATTGTGCATGGAGCCAGTAGTTAAACCTGCATATTTGTAGACAGTTTACATACAAATACAACCAGCGACGACGGGACATGTCCTGCAGAAGGGTTTGCTTTGTAATGTATCAAGTGAACTAGCATCTACTCTCTGTAGAGTTCATACTTCTTTGAATACTCCCAAACAATTTCTCTGCAATTAATGAGTATTTGACAAATATCACCCAAAATATCAATTGTAATTTCTGGCTGCTTGAATAATATGACTTATAATGTAAAGTGTGTGAGCCTGTCAACATGGTCCTTTTAAAAACCTTTTTAAATTCACAGCTGAATTCTCTGTTAGTATGAGATAACTTTATTCCCATGGTGAAGTCAACTGGTACTTTTTTTATTTCTACACACCATAAGAGGAATTTCGTTTCTTAAAATAATTATTTCAGGAGTGTGACAATACCTTAGGCCATCTTTATACTTGAACAAAAACCACATTCAAACATCACATGTCATTTCTGATATCATTGCCAAACAGATTCCAAAAGTTATCAAGATATGCATTCAGTCCGGCTTTGACTAGATCAATATCCAGATTTACAGCACAAGAGTTTGCCCTTGCTGCTCACCTGTCTCCTGTGACCTCCTGTACAATGTGGCTGGTGAAGTGAGACACTGACGGGGATTGGGCTACGCAACTCTCGCCTGCAGTCTGCTCACTCAAGCATGTCGAGACGAGGCAAGCGGAACAGACAGGGACTTGTTCTGCAACTTTCTCAGTGTTCAACGGTCACCTACACTGGTAATAACCTTCCCCGTCTCGGAGAAATGTTCAAGTTGATAATATACAAGACATGATTTACCATCAACTGAAATATGTGTTGTTTCTTTCAAATTAAACAGATTCAAGATTTCTAATATAAATTTTTAAACATTAAATCTTTTTAAGAAAATAAATTTACTGAAAAGAGTTTGAGTGTTGCCTGACACATGCCACCTTGCATATACAACAATTATTAGAACATAACTTATATAAACTCATTTAACATTCCAGAACAACAAAATATTTCCATAACATTTCATAATCTGTATAAAGCCATCTTAACTTGACACATGTGTACTACACTACTAAACCGATCTGAATATATAGGAGAGAAGTGCTGAACAGACAATAAAGCTAGATTGGAATGTAGCCCTCTGTCACGCAAGGACGGCCGACTGTCATGCATGTTGAAGCTTGTCTGCAGATAAGAGGAGTCTATCACCACCCATCCCACACTCCAGTGTATCTTATCAGGGGACGGACGGACGGACGGACAATATCTGCACTCTCATAAATCAGCTTCTTACCCCTAACAGTGTCAGGCACCTTAACAGGTCATGTAGATATCTCCTCAAGCAAGTTCATGTAGATATTGAAAGGATAGTAGTCTACTTTGGTATTTATCTCAATACTTTTAATGATTACCGCAGTTTTATTTATATACAAATATCTCTATTACCCGATTAAGTCAATTGAAACCTTTGCAAAACATTAACCACATAAACCATTCATAATACTTTTTAAATTATTGTCAAAATGTTGCATTAATTTGCTTAAACGATGAAGAGTTGGGTTCCTTATTCAAGTGACACATCAGTATTGGACCTTGAAAATGTCTAGTTTAACTCATAAGAAGGTTAAGATTATTTCTTTCACTAATTTTCAGTATTCAATGGAAAGATTTTACTTTTTCTAACTTGAACAATTCTATAAGCCTTCAAATTATCTGAGAAAAAAACAATGTCAAAATGTACTTTCACCCAATATAAGTATGACTTAAAGGTGCATCCATTGTGTTTCATAAAGTTTTATTTGGCTTAAATATGTTCCAACAGGTCATATGTGCTGTTAACAATACAAACAAATTCACTAAGCTTGCATATTCATCCCCAATCGCCAACTATATCATAATTACTAGTTTCCAAGTAAAATCGAGTAACATCATTATACATGTGTATAAACCGAAAGTGCATGTCCTATTTACATGAACAGTAGTTATATGACCTAATAAACATTATCAACTCAAATTTATTATTTTATCTGGTTTAAATAAGATTCCAAAATTACGTTTGACTCATTGGCGCGCGCCACACCCAGTGCATTGTCCGGTTTTCGATCAGAAATCGACACTTTTACTTTCATATCGTCAATATACTAAGTCGAGTATCATCAAAATGGTAGTTTTCGGTAACAGTTGGTACTTCTCGATAAAGTAAGACCATTTATAACGTTTGGCATATTTGACCCCCAACAACACAATGGATGTACCTTTAAATGTTAAAGAAACCTCTTTGAAAAGGACACTTGATTAAAGGGAGATAACTATGGATCAACCAACTGAAAATTGTGCTAACAGAAAACAATGTTTTATGTAATTGAGATAAAGCAAACATTTAATAACAAACTCTTCAATTTCACTTGAGTATGACATTTACACTTTTCTAATAAATGTTAATGTAAGGTAAACATTTACCTTAAATTTGACAATAAAATATATCAAGTATCAAATTAAATAAAGGTTCAAAGTCTGAATACCATCAACACTCGGACTTTTCGAAAATGTTTTTGATACTCTCATATTAGTACGGAGTCATTCAACACAACATTTCATCTCATGCTCCCAGGAGCATATCAATACACATTGCAACACGCAACATCTTAGTATAATGAAACATGTTTAACAAATGATTCATATTGGGTTGTGAAACATCTTTATTATCAATATTTATTCTTTGAGACTTAGTAATTTAGCACTTGGTAACATTAGATGTGACAAACATGATTTTTATTGATTGAAAAGATGATGGGCAAGGACTTAATGAAATCAACAAATTACAAGTTCTGCTTACTGTACGCCTCACATACACAAGTTTACCGTGATTGACAGACAGTTCCGCGGCCGCAGCACATTCATTACCTGGTATCTGCTTGGTGGCTCCGCTTTGATCACCCTCGAGCCAACAACATACATGATCAATGTCAACAAAATGTACAAAAACCAGAATGAAATCGTATTCCTGAAAGTGTGGAATTCATCGACGGATTGTTGTACTGAAAGAGGCTGACCCACAATATGTACCGGACACAGGCTACAGACCTCGAGGTACCGCGAGATAACAGAGCACTCAACATTTATCATCCTACAGGGCTTCATTAGAACTTTCGTACTCATCATACCCCAACCCCAGGCCCTACTTTGCACTAGTCGGCACACAAACTTCATGGATGTGCAACAGCTTTTTGTACTAGCAATAAAACTTCCACTGGAAGTCTAGCAAACTTGGTTGTAAATTATTGTTAAAAGGGGCAAACCATCTCAATAGTCCACAATTGTTTACTAATATTGCACTTGGTGCAAGATTTAATCTCATATGTCCTTTGGTTGTTGAAATGTGACCAAGTCAGAAGACTCGAGTAGTTAGCTTTTTAAAAAATATACAATTTCTAATGGTAATAACTCAACAAAGAGTGCATCCAGCTTAGAAAGACAACCATTTGTACATAACCTGTGTGCATCTGTTGCATGTAGATGATTTTCTAATCAAGCCCCTTATAATTACATCATCATCAATAACACTGTTCTCTGGACAGTCTTCAACGCAATTAATCTAGAAGAGAAACCTCACATCAATATATATCTTCTTTCTAATATGTTTCAATGTTTAAGACAAACCTTATTTAAACAGGACATCTTTGTACCAAATAAAACACTCTTGATTTCAATCCATGCCATTACCTTCAAATTTCCATTTGTCATCCACTAAACATAGCGCTGACAACAAACACACTAAAACAGCATTGTCACTGATTTTCCATTTAATTATCATCCATGATATTAGATATTCTCTTTAAGTTATGGACTTTTGGCCATGTGATTTTCAATAGAATACTTTACACACTTGCGATACAGAACACCTAACTGGATTATTGTTAAAATCAATGTCTGTACGACCTACAAACATGTTGTAAAGACTCATTGATGAACTTGAAACAAATACATAAGGAATCCCTTCTCTTCATGAAAGGAGATAACATTACATCATAGAGATAACATTACATTATAAAGATAACATTACATTATAGAGATAAGATTACATTATAGAGAGATAAGAACAAAATTGCTTGCTGTGGCCTGATTGGTAAAACAAATACCTGTTCACCTGTTGTAGAAATAGTTCAAACAACACACAGGCAACTCAAAATAAAATCTTTCATATTTAACAAGAACATTAGTTTTGCATAATTCCAGAGCTGAAGCTGCCTGTTGGTTTGTAGCCTGTATCCTGAGATGAGAGATATAGAGGCTGTCTGGCGGGGGGAACACGGGTGATGAGGACAGACTGATAGACAGACAGACAGACAGACAGACACGCTTTTAGACGTCCTCCTCAGATTCCAGTCGAGTCACTTGTTCCACACCATTCCGTACCAGTTTCAACTCTGTGCTGGACAAGAGAGGAGCATCATTGTCGTCAAGCACTGTCTGCTTGTCAGTCAAACATACAGAGTCTTCAGCACCGATATCCTCCCCAGTTTTGTTGTGCGGGCTCCATGCGTCGCTAGACGTAGCGTCCGTGATGTCCTGACAACTTGTGCTGTCCGCTGTGAGAATGTGTGAATTAACACCATGGCTATTTGCTTGTGTTGTAGTTGTGTCTAGTGCTGAAGCCCACTCCAGTGAATCACAGCGCGGTTCCTCCTTCACATCACCCAAACTGCCCCCACTACAGTTGACAGCAGCAGATGTGTCCGTCTCCATCGACTCATCAATGTCTTCATGTGAACTTTCTGGACATGCATGATTGAAATCCTTCTCACCCGGAGATCTTGTCTTGGCCTCCGTTTCCATTTGCTCTTGTTTTATTAAAGGCGAGCTCTGAATATTATTACTTGTTTGTGGAGTCTCTGGCTTGGGACTGTTTGAATGATTAACATGCTTACCACCGTTTGACACGGGCGAGGAGTCTGTGAGATGGGACTGAGAGTTGTTGGATGATCTCAGCTCATCGTTCTCAGCCTGCACCTTGGCCAGCTGCTCCTTAGTGTCTTTGAGTTGAGTCTGCAGCACGTAGATCATGCTCTGCATCCCCTCCACATCCTCCTCCAGCTCTCCCACGAACTCGTCCAGCTCTGCGGGAATAATGACTCCGTATAAACAAACAAGCTGCATCTCCAGCACACCTTACATCCATTATGCAGAAGTAGAGTGTGTTTGTTGTCGTAAATATATCATTGGAGAGATCTGCTTTCAGAGATTGAAACCCAACCTCATTTAATTTACATATCCTTTGTGATGCAACGCATATCTGCATTTTAGAGATAATCTAAGAAGGCCAGCCTTGATCGATAAGCAGTCAATGGAGCCAAGTATTAACTTTGCATTTCCTCGTTTATATGCCATTACAAAAAAAACCTCAATAACTGGCAGGCAATTATATGGCATATATGTGCCAACTTACATCCAAAGCAAACAGGAACCCTATATATTTATTTATTTGTTTTATTTTGCTCTGTGTATGGTAGACAATGTTTGTATATAGCTAGCTGCTATTTAAAAGCTTAAAGGTACATCCATTGTGTTTCATACAATTTTATTGGCTTTAATACGTGCAAAATACTGTATTTGCGGATTTCACTTCAAATAATTTTACTCAACTTGCATACTTAACCCCAATCACTAAATATATGATAATTAATAGTTTCCAATTAATATCAAGTAACATCATTAAACATGTATAGTAACCGAAACTTAACGCCCATTTACTTGCACAGTAGTTATATGACCTATTAAACATTATCAATCCAACTTGGTCTTTTTGTATGTTGAAAGTAAGTTTTCAAAATTAAGTTAAACTAATTGACGCGTGTCAATCACGATGCATTGTCCGGTTTTCGATCAGAATTTAGTACTTTTACCTTTATATCATCCCTATACCGAGTCGACTTTCATCAAACTGTTGTTTTTTTAGCAACAGTCAGCACTTCCCGATAAAATAACACTTTTGATAGCATTTGACATATTTGAGCCCAAACAACACAATGGATGCACCTTGAAGGAGAATCACTGTGGATTGATTACCTTCTTGATTCTTCTTCATCTCCTGCACTAGAGTTTTCTGCAGTGCTATTTCACCTTCTAACTTGGCAGTTCTCCCCGAAGCTATCATCTTGCCCAACTCTTCATTTTC
The DNA here is from genome assembly GCA_936450465.1 of Gibbula magus. Lineage (NCBI taxonomy): Eukaryota > Metazoa > Mollusca > Gastropoda > Trochida > Trochidae > Gibbula > Gibbula magus. Next base: position 1,299,651 of record OW388293.1, on the reverse strand, counting down.
CTGCAGTAACATGCGACACTTGGCCATGAGCTTCATGCCTGTTTGACTGCAACAGCAACGTATTTCACTTGTCATGGACCGGCCTATACCTACCTACCACTCTCTCCCAGGGGGAGGCAACTCCCACTTCCCATCCAGGACAGACAGTCAGTGTTAGCTAGAGGTCTAGTCTATATCAATACCTGCATACATTTCACCCAATACAAATACTTATTCATTCACACAGAGTTGACTGACAGTTCTGCAGAAAATATCTGCTTCATTTGTATCAAAATTTCTAAATTGCTATATCAGCTAAATTTAGAAGTGTTTAACCCTTTCAACACTAAGAAACCTTAAAGCTAATATGTTTACATGCCTAATTTTAGGTGTGTAGGGGTGAAAGGGTTTTAATCAAGGCCGAAGGCATGAAACAGGAATTCATGTTAGTTTCTCAGAAAATGTACAGCAGAGTTTTGGAAACATATTTAAATTTTGTTATTCTGCTAATTCTTCTATACAAATCTTCTGTACTAAGGCCTGTCTAAAACCATGATATTAGCAAAGCCACAGTGGTATCTTAAAATTTCCATTGGTAACATATTCACCTTCTCAGGGTCTTAAAGTTTTGAAAGATATGAAAAAACATTAAAAGTTTTGAGCAAGAAGAAAAAACAATCACCTACAAATGTGGAACTATTTAGCGGCAGGAAATGACAGATAATCTTTCCGGCTTATATTAATAAAGTGATTTTTAAAAAAAACTTATTTCATAACGACTTGTAGGGAGAAGACAATCACTGTCAATGAGAATGTACATTGCAGAGTAAAGAGCAGCCACTGGCTTTAAAGGCGCTGTAGCACGTTTGTCTTCCTGAAATAAAGTGCTCTCACGAAAATGTAAACAAGGATTACCAAAGGCTAAATAACACTCATGAATCGATAAATATAGTTCTAAAACAAATGTACATGGTTCGATTAAACCATTCTAATACATTTTTCTTCGAGTGGCCATATCAATATGTTCACATTAAAATGGCTGCTCAAAGGCAGTTAAAGTGATCTGACAAATGTAGCGATACCTGAACAGTGTTTTATTAATAGCACCATGATGGAATGGTCAATCATCTTGCTGTATAAATACGTCTCGCACTGAAAAGTTTAACGAACTTATCGATGTAAAAGTCGCACATTTTTCTTCGAATTCGGAGAACTGTTTTCAACGGATATGGCGTATTGGAATATGTGATGAGATGAACATTACACTTCGATATTACATGGTAAATTTGCACAAAAACATGCTACAGCGCCTTTTAACTAGCAAACCACGGGTGGTACAGTACTGAGTTTCAATGTTGCATTGTACTCAAAGCATACTGCATATGAACACTTCTCTAAAGCAGACATATTTGCCAGCCCCTGGTGGAAATCCAACCACAAACCTATTGATCAGATAGATATGTAAATACATTTTAAACAAAATTTGCCTGAAACACTTCTCTAATAGCTTGTTCATTCAACAGAATGTTTTAATCATTTTGATATAAACTTGAAGAATATGTACTTTTCTTTATATCTGAAAATCAACTCTTTAATTTGATACATGTGGTAAACAGTTGCGAGGTTTCAAGTTTGATTTTATACAAAATTGTCAGTGCTATTATAACAATTATATCGTTAACTTCAAAATGTGATGCTATTTAAGCTTTGCATCATGTACTTTGGGAAAAATTGCCCCCACATGGGTAACCAGTGTCATTTTCAAGATTAAAACTGATAACAAATTTGCAAATAAAAATGTTTAGAACTTTTGATCAAATGTAAGAAATTTCCAATGTATGTTTCTTGAAATGCTGTTACATATGTGCCCATGATTAAATCTAATTACCTGCAAGTTACAATTACAGAACTGTTCATCATACCAACTTTCATCATCATACTCAACTTTAAATGTTATCAATGCCATTTTGCTTCAATAAATTAAATTTCATAACTGAAGCACAGATGAAATCTGCATCGAAAAAAGGACTGATGCAAACAGTTATTTTAATTTAGTGCTAATCCCAGATATTTTAATTGTTTGCCATATCCCAGATACTTTGCTTTAACATTTACATTGTTACCAAAATCTTTGGTTCAGAGATTACTGAAGCAAGAAGCATTTCACACGTTGAGCTGAACATTGAACAGTTTAGTTACCCTTTGACATATTCAAATTATATATTTTCCAAATGTATCAAATTTTGTTGATGAATAGAATGTAATGGGTAAAATGTTTACAAGATGAGGTTATCAAATCTTTTAATAAGGCTCAATACAAACTAAGTAAGGGTGACAATTAATATTGTTGCTAAGGAACATTCCACTATGACTAATACTTACCGACAGTATTTATTTATTTAACAAACAAGCCCACCACACTTAAAGATTAGGTCACATAGAACTATGCCTCTCTTCATACAGTTCAACTTGCAGCAAGCCTTTCTATGCTTTGGTTCTGTGACTCACAACATTTTTACAGTTTTGAAAAGTAATCACAAAGATTATTTATACTTGATCATTTGTTTTGAATATTTTTTGCTATGGTCTCTATTTTACATGCATATTTGTATGGGCCAGAGGCCTTGAATACAATATACTCTTGACTAGAGAAACAACGCTTCTACAAACCAACAAAGTTTCACTGATAAGGGAAAGGGAGGTAACTCTGTCAAGAAACACTGTCTGAGTGATGAAACCAGGTGATAGGAAGCACTAGTCTTGCTGTAGGTTGGCTTGTATGGTAGACAATAGCTAATGATGATTTACAGGTATGACAATGAAAAACAAGACTGACTCGTTCATATCACCTGCCATCGGAAATCTTATCCAATATTGTCCACATTGGAAAAGAGTTTTCACTTCACATACATTCAAAAGTTTATATACATCAAAATAATGAGTGGTTTTCCAGTTCTGGTCAGTTTCTACTCTCTTTCAGTTATAAAATATTGGTCTGGACTCGGCCGATTACTATATCCCCCACTCCGCGTTAAACGCATGGTGGGGATAATAAACTTGCTTTTAGTTAATATTACACAAATGTCAAAGCAACAACAGGTCAGATATTCCCGCCACACATTTCAAAATAGCAAAAGGCTTTGTATGCATATAAAGAAGATCAATGAATGTTTACATGGAGCAGTGTTGTTCAGGAAGGTGATAAGCAAGGTCTCATTTTGGCCAATTCTGAACAGATGGGACCCTTTGTGATTGTAAAAGTCTCCTACTTATCCAAATGTTAAGGAGCACCAAGCTAAAAGGGTCTGCAATTTCCCCCAGGACAACCTCTAGGAACAACACTGATGGAGGGTGCCAACAAGCACAGACATGGTCAACACTTGCATCAAGATGAGCCCGATGACCAACGAACACCAACCAATGAAACAAGCCCATCCGGGTCCTGTCCCACAAAGTAATGTAGAGCTACAACCAATTGTAGTCCATTCTTTTATCACAGGTTACAATTGATTTAATGCTACCATCATTTTAAGTGTTCCTGGCCTATGAGCTAAAACTACACCAAAACATTTTGGAGCACTAAAATGCTGAAATACTTTTTTTCTTAACATGTACCTTTTACTATTGTAGAGCGGAGTTCAAAGTAAGTATGTGAATGCAACATCTTTAGTTATCAACATTTGGAAAAATATACTGTTTAACCAATGTCTGTCGGTTTCCCTGTATTCGTAAGTTTGACATGTTTTTTACTTTTAGTTTCAGTTCAGTTATCAAAGAGCATAAACAGTGAAATTAATATACAAAAGACGTCAGTTGTACTTTGCATTAAAACATTTCACTTCCTTAGCCATCATGAAAGATCAAAGCAAGGGAAGCAATTCACGTAACACAAGCAATCAGCAATTCATATACCTTATGCAGAAAGTGTCCCACAATATAAATTCAATCATGTTCAGTGAAAGTTTTTATCTAAAAATTTCCCAAATATGTTCATGCCTTTATTTGCTCCTGAATCTTTTTTTTAAAGTTTTCAGAGTGTAACAAATGTGAATTATACCCCTTAGAGTGTTCAGCAAAAAACTTGTAAATATCTATTTTTGTTTTCTTTTCACTTCATTGCTTTACCATTGAAAATTCCCATTATGTAAAAGTAAACAAGAAAACAAGAAAATGGTAAATGCATTATTTCTTCGTCTTCTTTCTGTGGCTCTGAAATAAATTGACAGACACAAACACACAATGGTCAGTCAGACTTCATACCTTAACCCTTGGCCTGCTGCAACTGGTTAACTGATGCAGAGATCTCCTGTGATAACAATTACCAAGATTTGGGCATAAGCTTGTGATAGGACATAACCTTAAAATCAAACAGGGCTTGATTTAGTAATATGTTAGCTGCTCTAGTGCAACTTCAGTTTTTTAGCGGAATCTTATAATCAGTTGAACTTGCACTTGGGAGCAGGTCAAGGTTTCATTAGCAAAATATATCTGCCTTTACACAACTGTCATAACAAGAAGAAAAGAACAAATTAATGAATGTAAAGATTTGTAAAGGAATTTGATTCGTTGCACCAGCTGCATGAGGTGAACATTTCCTAAATCAAGCCATGAATTAAGTAATGGAGAAACCTCAATTTCAAGGACTTACCCGAGATTGTGCATCCCTGAGAGGAGGTTACATCCTTAGGCCCAGAGGATGTAACAGACTCTCAGGGTCCACAATCTCTGGTAAGTCCGAGAAAGAGTGGGTTGTCCATCTATCGACCGTTTAAAAGACGCTTTGTTATCGCTTTATCGAAGATACCTGGTAAATATAAGAGTCACTTGTAAAATCGCTGAAATCTTGGTTATGGAAGGGCTATCTATGTAAGCTGCTTAAATGATTACAATTGTCTCTGTAAACCCTCCTGGAGGGACTTACAACTTAATAAGTCCCTCGTAATGGCTAATACAGAAATGTAACCAATGCTAACCATATGATACGATCTTGAAAAGACTCTCTGAAATGAACACTTATACGGAGGTAGGTTGATAAGTAATAGTATCAGCTGACAGCAGGTAAAGGTTAAAACATGTTCCCGGTAGCTTGGCCACAAACAGAAGTTCTTATTGTCATACCTGCAAATCATCAATAATGATATCTTATCACAAATTTTAACAATACTTTTCTAGACCGTAACAAATAAAGGTATACCCAGAAAGCCCTCATAAATTCCACAATCCAAAAATATTAATTTCTTTTTTGTAAATTCCAGAAAATGTGAAATTTAATCAGCATTTGGAGTTCCTTGGTGAAGTGATAAACCCGCATGTTTTATTTACACTTTTCACATACCAACTTACAGTGGTCTCTCGGACCACACCTGAAAGGAAAATGGAGACATGCAAAAATAAAGGTGAAGAAAGAGCACCTTGTCACTCCTCCTCTTCCAAGACTGCGGAGGCAAGTCATTACGGAGACTGACCCAGCCAAAGTCTTTGTGGCAGACTTCCCTATGGGAAGCAAGGACTGCTGGCAAAACTGCTAAACAGTCAGTGTCTTACAAAGTCATAAAGCCAGTTCAGCCACATCCTAACCTGCCAATGTCTTAGTTACTTACTGCTAAAGCCTCCCGACATGAAATCAGTTCTGAAATGTTTATGTCTATAAGCAATGTTTGAAGCCCTTGTGGTCCACATGAACTACAAACAAACCTGTAGCATGGCTTGTTTTCGCTTTTGTTTGACACTTACAGAACATTACCAAAATGTTCAGAGTTGAGGCACTGGAAAATTCAAAAAGGTGCAAAGTAAAGATCATCATTACAACAACCAAAGCAGAACCAAGGAGTGCTAATTGTCTAGAGGGATGTTGTATGTACGGACAGTCTCTGGCTGCAACTGACAAAGGATGGGCTGTGCCGGATGTACAGTTGCTTGGACAGTTTGGTCCGAGTCCGAGCTGGGCTGACATTGCGCTTGCCCTCCCTCCGTCAAATCTCGCAACAACAGTACTGTCTGCGGTGGTGACTGCATTGCAAGCCTGCCTGACTTCGCTAGCAATCAGCTTCATTTCATCAGCTGGTGGAAAATGTCAATGTCAAATTGTTTAAGTCTGACCGGTTATCTTACCGGAAACATTGCAATAAAGGTTACGAGAGAGTTTGATATACACCTGTCTGGCGTGAACTTCCAAGCGCTCAGTTCATTTTGTGTTTGCTTCAGTTTTTCTTTGGATTCGTCTACTTCCTTTGACATCCTCTGGAACACAAGGTTAAGAGCTGGATCCAAGAGCATGGAGCGAAGTTGGGCTGTGCTTTGTGTTTGTGCCTGTTTCATCTCCGAGATCTGGTTCTGAGGACGAAAAATTACAATTTTAGTCACTTTAATAAGTTTGAACTGCCAAAAGAATCGACTTGAATTTAGTTCTTCTTTACTTTTAAGACATCTTATTCCTTTTGAGATAAATAAAAATTTATCAATTTATTAAATACTATATAGCCTAATACAGTTTCTAAGAAAAAAATAGACACATTGGCCCTGTAGATCAGATTAAGTATCGGAGGTTAAAATAAAGAATTACTTATAAAATAATAGGTTTGTTTCAAGGGCATTATCCTCAATGTTCATTTGACCGCCATCAAGTTAACAATTCATAAGTCTACAGAAGATTGTAGTGACTTATAAAGAAGTGAAAAATAGCTCTGAGGGAGTGTCCCTATTAGAAACTCGATACCAGAGTCAAATCATACATTATTGAAACTATAGTCAAGATGCTCTGGCATTAAAATAAGCTGACAATGTGCCTAATATAAGTCGAGTAACAGTGTAAACCAGTTCCCCTGACAATGTGCCTGATATAAGTCGAGTAACAGTGTTAACCAGTTCCCCTGACAATGTGCCTGATATAAGTCCAGTGATCACCCTGGAACGGAGTGTCAAAGGGAGAATAATCTCCCCTTTGCCTTAAACGATGGGATTTTCAGATAAAGTAATGGGATATTTCTAAATAATAACAATCATTTTACATTTTTGCAATGGGATTTTCTCCCCTCGTCAGTATTTATTATGGGATATCTTGGTACATCAATGAGTAAATATCCCCAAATCCCTGCCTAAAGTGATCCCTGTTAAAGTCGAGTAACAGTGTTAACCAGTTCCCCTGACAATGTGCCTGATATAAGTCGAGTAACAGTGTTTACCAGTTCCCCTGACAATGTGCCTGATATAAGTCGAGTAACAGTGTTTACCAGTTCCCCTGACAATGTGCCTGATATAAGTCGAGTAACAGTGTTAACCAGTTCCCCTGACAATGTGCCTGATATAAGTCGAGTAACAGTGTTTACCAGGTCCCCTGACAATGTGCCTGATATAAGTTGAGTAACAGTGTTAACCAGTTCCCCTGACAATGTGCCTGATATAAGTCGAGTAACAGTGTTTACCAGTTCCCCTGACAATGTGCCTGATATAAGTTGAGTAACAGTGTTAACCAGTTCCCCTGACAATGTGCCTGATATAAGTTGAGTAACAGTGTTAACCAGTTCCCCTGACAATGTGCCTGATATAAGTCGAGTAACAGTGTTAACCAGTTCCCCTGACAATGTGCCTGATATAAGTCGAGTAACAGTGTTAACCAGTTCCCCTGACAATGTGCCTGATATAAGTTGAGTAACAGTGTTAACCAGTTCCCCTGACAATGTGCCTGATATAAGTTGAGTAACAGTGTTAACCAGTTCCCCTGACAATGTGCCTGATATAAGTCGAGTGACAGTGTTAACCAGTTCCCCTGACAATGTGCCTGATATAAGTCGAGTAACAGTGTTTACCAGGTCCCCTGACAATGTGCCTGATATAAGTCGAGTAACAGTGTTAACCAGTTCCCCTGACAATGTGCCTGATATAAGTTGAGTAACAGTGTTAACCAGTTCCCCTGACAATGTGCCTGATATAAGTCGAGTAACAGTGTTTACCAGTTCCCCTGACAATGTGCCTGATATAAGTCGAGTAACAGTGTTTACCAGTTCCCCTGACAATGTGCCTGATATAAGTTGAGTAACAGTGTTAACCAGTTCCCGACAATGTGCCTGATATAAGTTGAGTAACAGTGTTAACCAGTTCCCCTGACAATGGCTGCCACATTTGAAATGTGAAAAGTTTATGTAAAGTACATTTTTTACCTAGCAAAAGTAGTGTCTACATATTTTGGTCAAACTTTACCAAACAATCTTGAAGTTCCTGCTCCTTGTTAGTGAGACGAAGGACAAGAGTGTTTTCACGTCTTGCAGCCTCCATATTCAGTTGTTTCAGTTTTTCTTCAGATCCACGACCATCTTCATCATCAACTGAAAAATCAAATTATAAACAATTTGTCACTTATGCGTTATATATAACTCTCACATCAGTTGGACAATAGAGAACCAACCTGAAAGTGCTAACCCCTTCACTTACATAGTTCTGTTCAGCTTACTATAGCAGTTTATGACAATGGATAGCACATTATATTTAAGGTATATGATGTTACCATCATTATGTAAATTAATGAAACCATCCATATCTCTCAAGTCTTCACATACCTTCATCTGCGGATCGATTTCTGTTTTTTTCTAAAAATCGCACATAGCTTTCTTGTTCTTGGAGCCTAGAAAACAGAGTAAAACATTTATAAACAACATTATTACGAGGTTCAATCAAGAATGACTATTGCTTGCTCAGTTTGAAAAGATAGTAATCTGAAAAGATGAAATGTGGAATATTCAACTGGAAATGAAATACTCACTTTTCTATGAGACCATCTCTGGATAGTGAAGTTAGTTCATCAATATCTACGCGGATCTGTAAATAGAGTCAATTTGTTAAGAGCATGACCAGAGTTAATATTTTTAAGACAGATATTTGTAGATTTTATCAACACCAGATTATTTGACCAATTAAGTATGGGATAAGAAGTCAGAAAACAATACATATGGGCAATACTGCGGTTTACCAGGTGCGTTCCTGTCTAATTTCAATTATCTTCCTCCGACCCGTTTGATTTTTGTTAGGTTGCATATTCTTTCAGTCATAGGATATCATTCAACCATCTTAGATAAATAAGATAACACTACATAACTCAAAAGGGAATTCTTGAATCCTTGTCAGCGACCTTTTCAGACTTAGTTACTGTCTTGGTTGATAATGCAGTACAGTCACGGTTGATAACAACCATATAGACTGCAATTTACGGGCCCATATACAGGGATTGGGAAAGGCAGGGGCCATTTTGCACATTGGATGAAAAAATCGCCCATTACAATTACAAATTTTACTATTGCAACAAAGGGGAATGGCCCATTTACAATTTGAAAATGACTAAAAGCCTTAAAAATGGCCCATGTCAAAGGTGTCTTTCCCAATCCCTGCCATATCGTTCATTTTTCATCTTTTTAACCCTTTGATTCACATTAGATAGTCTTCTTTAACACTTGAATCCCTGTCAACAATCTGTAGACTATCATTTTTAACACTCGGATTGCCGTCGATGATGTTTTAGTGTTAGTTTGTAGTAGCGTAAGGGTTGGTGCAGTGCAGTTTATTTAAAGCGCCCGTAAAGTGCTGTACTCTTCGACCAGCACCCAGTAAAGTGCAGTACTTCCCTTATAGACAAAACAGTTATGTAGACCACCACCCAGTAAAGTGCAGTACTTCCCTTATAGACAAAACAGTTATGTAGAAAAGGAAGGAGTTACCTACCCTCTTGGGAATCGGTTCATCAGACATCTTTTGGCAGTCTGAAAAATAACCCAAAAATTATAGCCAAGAAAGAACTAGGACAAGATATGGTTCTAACATGGTCGAATGAATTATAATGATTATTTATTTAACGTTGTAGGCTGTGTATTGCCTCAATTTTTGTATTGCGATACGTTTTGCTGAACTGTAATGTATTGCAATACGTACCACAATATATTGCAAGATCCTCTGACAATGAGATATTTCTCTAGAAACCATTTTAACTAGTGCCAAAGATATTGCAACATGCTAAATGAACTCTACATTAAACTTTTATACTTCTTTTTTTGCAGTTTAAACATGACCCATTTGATAAAATGACTTTCAGATATTTAAAAAGATCATTTGTAAATTGCAATACAGTCAAACACACATTCTAGCACTTCAAAATAATTTTCTAATACAAGTTTGAAGTTAAGCTAGTCAATGTGCCTTTTAATACAAGATAAATGAATAAATTTGACTTAATATTTGTTGGTGCAATATACGTGTATTGCAATATATTTGTATTGCAATAATATTGCACAGCCTTAAAATCAACCCGGTCTCATTCGAATATTCAACAAGAATCGAAACCGATAATAACAAATCATTGAGATTGTTGGAGTTATCTCCCTTCATTAGATAAAATTTAGCCGAAGCACGTACAAAGCTAATAGATACATATTTACTAGTTTAAGCATCAACATATCTGAGTAATGCATTCTCCAAAAACACGAACGGCATCATGCTAGTTACATTGGACAAAAATTGTTTGCAGAAGAACGCATTATAGTTGTGTTTCTCAAACAAAATGGCCGCGCTGCAACTTCCTCAAAAATAAATTCCAATTTCAAATTAACACTTGATAAATTATTAGACTTGCCTCTATTTCCCGATTCTGTGAACGACAGTGCAATGATCTGCTATAAAAGTTTGCTCTATCATCTGTTTTAATCCCATAAATGTAACAGACAATTAACTGCAGGACGAAACTCCCACAAACCCAAGGACGCCGCCATGTGCTATGCAAATGAGCATCAAAAATGTCAATCTTGGATGGAAAAAATAATCGCAGAAATATTTTTTAAGACGGTCGCTTGTCTTTTTAGTGCCTGCAATGACATAAAACACAAAAAGGTAGGTCGTGTTTATTTTATACCAATAATATCTATCTTAATGAAGAAAATAAATGTGCTAATTTCCATACAACTGTATACGTTCAATATAGCCAACAATAGACATCAGTTGAAGTCAAGTACAAATAGCATACACAAAATGCCATACACATCTTTTCAATGGTCATATTCGAAACATACAATATTCAAAGCAGTTACGCAATCTTTATCAAATAGTAAGCCTTTCTCGTGACTGCTGCACATGTCTTCATATCTATAGCATTTCAATAGTTCTTTATTACTTGCATGTTATAACTTAGCTGCAGAACTGTAGCTATATAACCTCTCCCTCAAGTATCATCGTGTTTAAAGGCGACGTCAGAGTGTCAAAGAGCATATTTTGACGAAGCAACTGCAGCTAGTTATAACTATGAAGTCATTTTGTTAATACTTGGGAGAAGGTTACCTTAGTTGAATAACTTGGATAACTTGTTAATAATTCCCCTTTTCATTGAATAAAATATGTTTAAATCAAATCTAATTACTACTAAGCAACATGCCAGTTGATTGAGAGACGAACTGGATTTACAACTTATTTATTGCATGAGTGCGACAATGCAGTGTAAAATAGCTTATCGTGATGAAAATAATTTTGTGGTAAATGTCGTTTTCACAGGTTTGTTCAAGAGAACTTTAACTTTGAACATGAAATAAGTAAATATGACTAATGTTATAAAACTACGCTGATGAACAATATTGGAAGAATTGGATACCTGCCCATTTGTCGTTAAGGCTATGGAGAATAACGATTAGCTAACAGTATGGAATGGACAATACAAGATAGTTAGAGAGTTGTTACTGTTTAAATAAAGAAGCTAGAAATAATAATGAAAGAGGGCATCCAGTAGAATGGCCAACTGTTGTGATGTAACTTACGTTGTAGGTGTATATGCTAGACAAAAAGTTCTTCATCAGTCGCAGTCTAAAGTTAGAATTTAAAATGAGGGTTCTATATCTACGAACCGTTCTATCGGGGTATTTTTGTCAAAAAACGAAATTCGAGAGGATATTAATGTTTACACACATATACTATCATAGGCGTAGGAATAGGGGGGGGGCCCGGGGGGGCCGGGCCCCCCCCACTTCTGAAACTGGGGGGGCACGGCCCCCCCACTTTTCACCCACGAAAAAAAAATTCAATAGCGCTTTCTAGGAGCAAATAGTACGTGTCAATTTTGAAGAAAATTTCTTTTCTCATACTATTTTTTCAGAAACAGATAATATGACGAGTCCTCACCCTATTTTTAACACTAATATGGATGAAAATTTTGATCCTACAGCATCTTCTAGTGAAAATACGACAAGGCAACCCCAATTTTCAGACGAAATTGGAAAGATTGTTGTTCCTATAGCTGTGTTTGGTGGGAGGAGGGTGCTTTGTTACGTTTTTAATACGTTTCAAAATTCTTCCTAGCTTTCTTTTTAATTTAAAGCGTTTCCTTGGAGCAAATTGTACTTTACACACCAAATTTGGAAAGAATTTTTAGCTCAACAGGCTTGAATGGCATGGCATTGCGTCAGGCGTCCGTCCGTCCGTCCGTCTATAAACTTTTCCCTTCTTCGACTTTTTCTCAAGAGCCACTGGCTCCAGCGGGCTGAAATTGTAGGTACAGGCACCACCGTCAATAGGGGTCTTAAATCATAGATTTGGTTACCCCGTGGCCCCGTAAAATCTCTTTTCATCTTCTCAAGAACGAAAAGGCCAAGAAAGCTCAAATCTTGTGTACATACTCCTCAGCAAATACCAAATGGGGATCTTAAATTGCAGAGTTTGTGGCCCTGGTGGTCCTCAGATGCCATGGCCCAAAAAACTATTTTAGGCTTTTTCTCCAGAAGTAAGAGCTAGAAAGTTGAAATATCGACTCCTAAGACATTTGGGATTGAAATTGTACATTTGGTGACCATGTGACCCCTAGTAAGGGCAACATTGGCCACTCCTGAAAACGTTTTTAGCTCATCAGACCTGACCTCAAAAACCTATTCGTCTTTCTTCTCTAGAACCAGCTCTGTAGGGACTACAGACAGTTGGCATCTTGTGTACATACTCCTACTGTCACTCCTTAGATCATGGATATCTTGATTAATAAGGGCCCAAGGAACCACAGCATTTAAACCTATTTTCGTCTTATTCTACAGAACCACTGATTCCAGAGAACTGGAATCATTAGTACAGTTAGCTTGACAAGCGGAGATTCTGATTCATATATTTTGTGACCTTTTGATCCCTAATACGGTCCTCAGGGGCCACAAACTCAATGACTATATTTGTCTTTTTCTCCAGAACCAGTAATTCTAGAGAGTTGAAGTTCTGTGTACAGACACCTTGGCAAGTGGGGATTATAATTTATAGATTTGGTAACTTTTGGGTGTCATGGTTTTATGATCTTCTACAGAATGAAAAGTCTTTGTATTGGTCTCTTGGATTATGAATTGTAATTTTTCAAACAATATGTCTAGTGTTTATTTAAAACCTGATTTTCGACATCATTTTGGATGCTTTTTCAGGATTAATTCTGATCGAACTGAGATATGAATGTTCTTTCTCAGGCTCTGGAACAAGTCAAACTTGTCCACTTTACTTCAATCCTATTTTATTTCCATTTTATCGTGACTTCTGTTGTCTTGTCTGCAAATATTGAAGCTCATACATGTCCCTTGCAATTACAACTATATGGTCCTGAGTACCCTAACACACGCACTCAAACATTCCAAATTGTTGCCATTATGGACTAATCGTGGCCTAGTGTAAACGCAGCATATGCAGATTAAACATTTGTAATGATTATTATCCGAAATATTAAGAACAAAAGCACTAGGAATATGATACATGCTAACTTTCAACTTTCTCGCTAGTCCCTCTGTCCCTTTCACAGCTAGGACATACTGTCCTTTCTCTCAAAATAAATGATTTCTTTTATAATTCTTTTAAATGTACGCCTTTAAAAATATGTTAACGGTGCTTATTCTATTCAGGTGCATGTTTCAGTTCAAACACATTTTCAAATGTTCATTTCTGATTTGATCTAGGTACAATTTGGTGTATTTTCTTGACAAAAAATCGATTTTTTTTACAGCCACACCTTTTTTTTTGGCCTCAAAAGCAAGGTCACGTGACATTTTTGGCCTCCAAAGCAAGGTCACGTGACTTTTTTTGGCCCCAAAGTAAGGTCACGTGACTTTTTTTTGGCCCCAAAGCAAGGTCACATGATTTTAAATTTAAATAATCAGTGAAACACACTTTAAACCCCATCCAAAACGACTAAGATTGTCATCCCCCCCCCCCCCCCCCCCCCCCCACACTCAACACAGACGGGGGTATTCTGACCCAAACTCGATCCACCCCCCGCTCTCAAGAAACAAATTTGGGCCCCCCACCCCAAAAACCGTTCTTACGCCTATGACTATTAATACATTATTTAAAAAAAAAAAAAAAATTGAAAGATATTAATTAAAGGTACACCCATTGTGTTTCATAAAACAGTATTTGGCTTTAATACACTTCAACTCACCATAAGTGCTGTTTACAATACAAACAAATTCACTCGGCTTGCATATCAATCCCCAATCGTCAAATATATCTTAATTACTAGTTTCCAATTAAAATCGAGTAACATCATTATGCATGTGCAGAAACCGAAACTGCACGTCCCATTTACATGCACAGTAGTTATTTGACCTATTTAACATGATCAACCCAAATTTGTTATTTTGTCTGTTTTAAATAAGATTCCAAAATTACGTTTGACGCATTGGCGCGCGTCAATTGTGATGTATTGTCCGGTTTTCGATCAGAAATCACTACTTGTACCTTCATATCGTCAATATACTACGTCGACTATCATCAAAATGGTAGTTTTCGGTAACAGTCGGTACTTCTCGATAAAGTAACACCATTTATAACGTTTGGAACATGTGACCATCAACAACACAATGGATGTACCATTTACATTGTGTTTAATAATGTAACGGCCGGAATTATTGTCCCAAGAAGTGTCAATTTCCCTTGTCCCTTACTAATTAGAATACTCTAAGGGAGGTAACTGTTGTGGTCAGTAATTAGCAGTCTGTAGCTAGGTTCCAACTTAGGTAACCAGGGTTTCCATACAAGTTCCCTCGACTGACCAATGGCTAGAGATCATGTGACCATTCCAGAACTTAGGAGGGAGATTGAAAACAAAAAGTCTTCCTTATTGAATTTAGGCAGCCAAGGGAAACACACCCACTGTACCTAACTCTCCTTTGTTATAGGTACCCCCTTGGCTGTGCAGACAAGATTTGCACCATCATCACCATGTCTCTCTATCTGAATACACTATCATGAAACTACGTCTTGTGTTGTGTCATCTTTGACTGGAGTACTTGAACCTACACGCTTGCCCATACCCTTTTCAGTGAGACGAGATTGACAAATTAATTGGCGATTTCACCAAGTCTTACATTGGCGCCCAACGTGTAAATCTTATTGATAAAGGATCCAACCCTGAAGGATGAATATCACTTCCATCATCACCTACCCCTGTTGTGGCGGCAACTGGTAGGGCTGCTTGCTGGATGTTGGAGCCCTCGGCGCCCAGTAGCTTCCATGCTTGCTGACATAGCCCCATGGGCTCCCAGGCACAGTCACTCCTCACGCCTCGACCCGCAGCAGGGGTTGTGTAAGTCAGGTGTTGCTCATATCACCCTGACTAATTAAGATCCTGTGATGAAGCTAACTCTGTTGATTCAGAGAGGGCTGATAGTGAATACAGTGGGTGGTCCTTTAAGTCTGACCCCTCGTCTGACAGAGGAAGAGAGACAGCATGGCGGATACAACACTCCTTCAGAGACAGGGTACCCGTTAGATCTTCATCCTCAAGAGGCGAAACTCATTGACGACCGTGGAGACACCATTGATGCTGACACCACCGTCCTCAACGATGTCGATGCAGCCAGTCCAAGAGAAGGAGGGTGCTGCCAATTCAACAGCTGTCTCTGATTGACTGCAGCACTGCAGGAAGCTGACCCAAGAACTCCAGGTCGATCCATATTGTAAAATTTTAAATGATTAAACAACTTTTCTCAAATGTATAATATTTGTAAAAAAAAAACCCATTGGAATCATAATACTGTTCATATTTCACTATTCCAAACCTTTGTTTGTTAATGCTTTTGCCATAACTATGCTCTTTAAAATGTGCTTGGATATGTTTGCTTTCGTCTTCACATTCATGCTTCAGTTCGGAACCAGACCGGTAACAGCGGAGGTCCTGCAGGAACTTAATGTCATCCCATGGGAGAGAGTTGTTCAGGATGAAGCAGGACCAAGCCAGTGCCCCCGTCCGCTCTTGATATCTGAAGGCTGTGTGGAGACGAAGGATCCCATATTGAAGAAACAACAGATGTCTTCATAGCAGCTGATCAACTGCCTGATGCGACCCTTTCAGCAACGACGGAATGCATCCTGCAGTCGTTCCTCGGGAAAGCTACCTCACCAGCAGAGGCCCTTAGATCATCATGTTCCTGTAGGTGAACTCGGCAAAGGACCTGCACGTGGAGTGTTTAGTGGACCCCCAAAGAGGATATAGACTGCAGCCAACCATTAAGCCCCTGGTGGGATGATAATGACTGCCCCCGGTCACGAGGTTAGCTCTCTATAGTTGTTGTGGTTCTCAAATGTTTCTTATACATTGGACTAAAGCCGGTTTCTTGGTGACAACTAACCCAAGCGGCATTTTGGTGTTCATTGTTGACTTGTTGAACATGACCAAGAGTTTTTCAAGAGACTGATCGCAGAGGGATACACGGTACCATCCCCTTACCGAATGGAGGCTCAACATGGTGCTATATGGACTCAGGGCCTAACCCACATGTCTGCCCCAGTAAAACAGACTTATATATGTGGCCAGCCTCAGTCTTGCCTGTCAAACAGATCGAACTTCATCTAATCTGTGACGCCCTGAGAAGTTGAGACGACTGTGAACTAAATTCTTATTTTCAGATCTTTGTACAGTGATTAGAAATACATGCCCTTCATATGTTTATTTATGCTTTGTAACCTGTGACATAGGATTGTAATGCAACGGGTGTCAAGCAGAATTTTCCCTTACTATTCCCAGGATAAATTCTTTAAAGGTACATTGTGTTTAATAATGTAACGGCCGGAATTATTGTCCCAAGAAGTGTCAATTTCCTCTGTCCCTTACTAATTAGAATACTCTAAGGGAGGTAACTGTTGTGGTCAGTAATTAGCCGGTCTATAGCTAGGTTCCAACTTAGGTAACCAGGGTTTCCATACAAGTTCCCTCGACTGACCAATGGCTAGAGATCATGTGACCATTCCAGAACTTAGGAGGGAGATTGAAAACAAAAAGTCTTCCTTATTGAATTTAGGCAGCCAAGGGAAACACACCCACTGTACCTAACTCTCCTTTGTTATAGGTACCCCATTGGCTGTGCAGACAAGATTTGCACCATCATCATCATGTCTCTCTATCTGAATACACTATCATGAAACTACGTCTTGTGTTGTGTCATCTTTGACTGGAGTACTTGAACCTACACGCTTTCCCATACCCTTTTCAGTGAGACGAGATTGACAAATTAATTGGCGATTTCACCAAGTCTTACAATAACATTTTATTTATCTATTTATGTGTTCCAACTCACCATATGTGCTGTTTACAGCACACATAAATTCACCCAGTTTGCATATTCATCACCAATCGCCAAATATATCATAATTACTAGTTTCCAATTAAAATCGAGTAACATCATTATGCATCCAACAGAAGACTGGACATCTTCTCTAGATTGTTGATAAGTTGTACAGAAAATACCTTTTCTATTTCCGAGTATCAGTAGAGTCTCCATCGTCACAACAAGAATGTTGTCTGCAACTCTCTCAGCTGCCAAAAGGTTAAAAGTACACCCGTTAGAAATCATCTGCTTTTGCAAATCATCCACTGTGTTGACAGCTTGATAATTCTTTTGTCTAAAACTGTTCCTAATGATGCATGCCATTGTCAAGTTCGCAATAAACCAGAGTCCTAGTTAGCAAGGTCACTTCTTCAAACTCATTTCTTAAAAAAATCATAACAATATGTATGTCACCTTTCTCATCTTTCAGCTTATATATACAGCGCCGTGCCAAAAGTTAACGGACGGTGACGTGATTTCCATTGACTTGCATGTTAATTAAGTCCAGGATAAATAATTTTCATAGATACGATTTTTATCTGATTAAATTCACATTTATCGAGGTTGTGAGGAATCATCTTGGCTACAAGTACAACCTCATTATTTATGTTTTATATTCCGTTTTCTATCTAGAGAATTGCAGTAATTTGAACAACATATAGACAAAATTGTGAAAAATTTAACGTGGCAATCTATGGGAAACGTTTTAATTTATGTACATATGCAGATAAATCGGATAAATCTGTGTGAAATTGAAGTCAGAAAATGTAATTTATATTATGTACTTCAAGCTGAAATGATTTCAAATAAAGCTGTGAAATGTGAGATTTATAAAACGAGAACTTGTTTCATGAAAATTATTTATCCTACACTAAATTAACATGTAAGTCTATGGAAAAAACGTCACTGTCCGTTAACTTATGGCACGGCACTGTACATTGGAGGTTACAATTCAAGATTGCTTAGTTTATTCTAATTCAAGTTAAGGTTGAATAGGAACTTTGTTTAAAACCTTAATACTGCAAAATAAATAAAATAAGGTAAAATAAATAATGCACACTTTTATAATTGTTAGAGTGTTAACTCATCTGGCCAGATGGGCTCATGATATAACAAGGCATCCAGCGTCTACCGTTCCATCCGTCAATAAATTGTGGTTCTAGTGAGCTGAAATGTAGTTCAGATAATCTTTGTTGTTTGAGAAATGACTGTACACCCAACATGCCCCAAGAAAGACGTCTAGCATTCTGGACTAGTATATTAGTAGCAGGATGTGAAATACAAATCGTAAAGTCAGTCTGTTTGCAGAGCTTGCAAGTTTTTGAACATTGCCATTGTTTACTGTAGTCTAGAGGTAGATTGGCTGCATATACACTATGTAGCCACCACTTGTCATTAAATTTAGGATAGATTTAATATTTCACAGATTACAAAGCATAAAATCTATAATTCATGACAACCTCCCTTGCTTTGCACTATATATGTTTTTGTTGTCAGATATATATCAATATATATCAGTTATTGCTTTTGACCAAGAATTGACGCATGAACATAGAAACTGTTAAGTTGAATAAAATATTGTAGATTTGACAGGTATAAGTTCTATACTTATTTTAGTAATACACTTCTAATCAGCTCTGTACACTGTTTTGTAGGGTGGTGTCCTCACCGGCATGTCTGGTTACCATGGCAGCGAGGATGAAGCACACACTCCCAGACCTGCCGTACGACTACAACGCACTGGAGCCGTTTGTCTCGGCAGATATCATGAAGCTTCACCACCAGAAGCATCACAACACGTACGTCAACAATCTCAACATTGCAGAGGAGAAGCTGGAGGAAGCTGTTGCTAATGGTAACATTGCATTAACCACTCTTTTCTAAAAGTAACCGCCGCAAATGGCTGTGATACTGCCGAAGCGGCGTTAAATAATAACTCACTCACTCACTCTAAAAGTAACAAGTTTTTTTTGTTGAAATTTGTTTCTGATAATATATACATAATTCGATAGTTTTTTCCTCACAATTTTTCTGTCAGTAACTGAGTTATCCCCCTTCGATTACAGGTGATGTCAACAAAATCATCGCACTGCAGCCCGCCCTTCGGTTTAACGGAGGGGGCCACATCAACCACTCCATCTTCTGGGAGGTGCTCAGTCCGAATGGCGGGGGGGAGCCAGCTGGCGACCTCATGCAGTGCATTAAACGTGACTTCGGTTCCTACGAGGACATGAAGAAAGAGATGTCGGGAGCTGCGGTGGGAGTTCAAGGATCTGGGTGGGCGTGGCTCGGTTTCAACCCGGTTAGTGGACGACTCAGAGTGTCAACCTGCCCCAACCAGGATCCTCTACAAGCTACCACAGGTGAATGATTTAGTGCCACTTCAATAACATGTTGACGTGTTGACACTTTACTTGGTGAATAATGTTAAATGTTATGTTTATCAAAGATAAAATAAATTCAACAACAAGTGCCCCTGTTCATTGGATGGTAACACTGTACACATGTTGTTGCAGGTTTAGTGCCCCTGTTCGGTATTGACGTGTGGGAGCACGCCTACTATCTGCAGTACAAGAATGTGAGGCCCGACTACGTCACTGCTATTTTCAATATCGCCGACTGGCAGAAAGTGGAGGAGAGGCTATCAGATGCAAAATTGGCTGCCTGAAATACTCGCGGAACTTGACATTGTGTTATAACCAGTGATGAGAAACTGCCATGTGAGAAGCACAAACCCTGAGTGCGACATACCGTAATTAAGTGCCAATTGATAAACATTGCACTATAACCTGACCGAACTGTGGATTTGTGTAGAATACATGCTTATCATATGAGATTCTTGTTTATGAGTGATGACAAGATTTTGTGTGATGAAAATTTTCAAATAAAATATAAAGAGATTATATATTTGGGTTTTCTTATAAGGTTAACTCCTTGAAGGATTCCTTGAAACAGTATTTTGGATAAAGAATAGTCTCCTGCCAAAGGTGACACCACAAGACTCTGAACTTGTCTCAGTGTGGGGCAGGGGATCATCCCTTCACACACTCCAGATTATCCAGCCATGAAACTGGTCACTCATTCGACAGGAGGGGATCATCCCTTCACACACTCCAGATTATCCAGCCATGAAACTGGTCACTCATCTGACAGGCCATGCACATTGTTGCTGAACTTTGATAGCTGTCAACTGAGTACAGTCAAATTAAAGGGGCAGTAGTACGTTTTTGCAAAATTTATTTTTTCAAATTTCCTATTTATAATGATAGTTTGTGCCATTTAAATTTACTTTAGAGGGTAAAACATTCTATTACACAAACCAATTGTCCGTAGTAGTAATATCGGTGTGGCGTATAAAGCCAAAATTGCATGGCGGCCATTTTATTGTGAACACATTTTATTATTTCGAATGACAAAAACGATCCCCATGGCTTTACTGAGCCATGTACACTCATTTTTAACTTGATTTTCCGAATAGAGAAGGGTGTTTTACTATTGGTGACATTATTTTTCAAATACATTTCATCGACTTATTTGAGCAAAAAACGTGCTACTGCTACTGTTTCCAGCACAATGTAATGGTAAAGTCCAAATAGAAAACATCCGAGGCAAAGTCTGACAGGATTTATTAGATGACAAGAAGGTGTATATGCTAGGTGTCATGTATTAAGTAAAACAAGCAATTGTCAGTTGGGTGATATTATGATTCCCACCAAAAATTAATACTTCAAAATGAGAAAAATAATGTCATGGTCATCAAATTGTATTTGGGTTTCATCAATCTTTGAAGTGCAGTGGTGTGAGATATAGAATCCAGTGAACAGTTGCAAGTTGACAGCCGCAAAATTCAGAGTTCCACTGTGACAAGGAGCTGTGATCTCACCAGCTCATTGTCTTCCTTGGAGAAGCTTTATGCAAGACATACAAAATAATCCATTCAACGGTTCTTGAGATAACCTGCTAACAAGGGTAAAATTGCAGTCTCATGACCTTGAAATGAAAGTCAAGGTCATAAACCTCTGTTGAAACATTACTCTTCCTAAGGTGAACCTAGATGCAAAATATGAACAGAATCCCGCGAATACTACTTCAGTTATTCCATTTTGTAGGTACATGTGGGTAATAAATATTTATACATTCCTACAAGTGGTAGGTGTGTCCGTCCGTCACACTTATGGGCATGACCTCCAGCTTGCCCATCAATTCGCTAACTTTTCATTTTTTTTCATCACAAAAACCACTGGTTCTTGAGAGCTGAAAGCTTGTCTACAGACTCATTTGCTACATTTTCATCTTCTTCAGATCCCTTAACTGTTGTGTACGAACTCCTCTGCCAATGGTGATTATCATTGTCGATTTGGAGATTCTGTGACCCCAAATAACATATTTCCATCTTCTTCTTTGGTATGAAAAGGCCTATAAAGCTGAAATGTTGTGTACAAATTCTTTAGCCATTTTGAATTATACATTATAGATTTAGTGACCCTGTGACCTCAGAGGGGCCACGACCTTTAAACCCATTTTCATCTTCTACAGTACTAAAAGTCCAAGAAAGCTGAAATGTGTACAAACTCCTCAGCCAATGGGGATTATATAATGTACACAATGTTCATACCCGGTATCAACTTCCAAACGCAAGGCATAACTCTTGCCAGTCTGCATTACTGGCTGATTTAACCCTTGCGGTATATCCTCGCTTTCTTGTGTCGAGACAGTGAATTGCTGCACTGGAAATGCATAGTGGGCCTGGATTTCTAAACACAGATTTCTTAAGGAAATACTGCAAGGCCTAAATCAGCCAGTAATGAAGACTGGCAAGAGTTATGCCTTGCATTGGGAAGTTGACCCGGTATTTAAGGGTCACAGGTCACATCCTAAAAACCTATTTCATGATCATCATCTCCTTTAATACCATGGGGATTATAAACTGTAGATTTAGTGACCCTGTGTTCACAAATGAAGAACACAACCTAAACAAACTTATTAGCAGCTCCGACTTAGTCGGAGCTGCTATCAGTTTTTGTGCAGTTTCCGTCGCCGCCGCCGGTGCGTTTTGTATTCGCTATAACGTTTTTCCTAGAAGGTTTTGAGAACTCATATGCATAACTTATTACTTATGCGCCTGGGGATTTTTTTTGACATGTTCACATTCAAGGTCACGAGTTCTGAAATCGCTAAAAAAAATCCTTATAAACACGATAACTTGAAAAATATTTGTGCTATCACTCTTATTTGGTGTATATCAACTATGGAGAAAGGCCAAGATTTGAAAAGGTTTTCGCTAACATCCGTCAAAGGTCAAGGTCAAAGTGAGGTCACAACTTAAGCATGCTTTTGCAAAAATATCTTATTTCAACTATTAACACTTTGAATCATTACATGATTGTGATACACAATGAAAAGTGATCACGGATTGTGTGACCTTGAATTTTAAAGGTCAAGGTCACGAGATAGGGTCATGGTCACCAGTTCTGAAATCACTATGTAACTTTTTTCCATGAAGGTATCAAAACCTCATAAAAATAGCTTCTTTCTTGTACACCTGGGGAATTAGTTTGACATGCTCACATTCAAGGTCAAAGGTCAAGGTCATGAGTTCTGAAATCATTACAAAAATCCTTGTAAACACGATAACTTCAACAACTCCTGTGCTATCAGGCCCTTACTTGGTATATATCAACTATGGAGAAAGACCAAGATTTGAAAACGTTTTCGCTAACATCTGTCAAAGGTCAAGGTCACAGCAAGGTCACAACTTAAGCATGCTATTGTGAATATGCCTTATGTTAACAATGAACACTTTGAGTCATTGCATGGTTGTTATACACAATGAAAAGTAATCATTGATGGTGTGACCTTGAAGGTCAAGGTCATGAGATATTGGTTAAGGCCACGTTAATCCTTTGATCCAATTTTGAAATCAGAAATAGGTTTTAAGAACAAACTTGTGAAAAGTGACCCCAGTGATGATTCAACTTGTTAGAATAACTTGAATAATAAAAATAAAAATTGTCCAAAAAAATTCCCATTTTATTTATGCTGAGGAAAAGGCGGAACCGGGAAAGGCGAGACCCAAAGTTTCGGAGCTTCTCTGCTTTTGCGGTGTCCCACAAACGCTCATCTAGTTTAATCTTCTTCTCCAGTACAACAAGTAGTTGTCACTAAGGTGACATGATCCCCCGCCGCAAATTAATACTTCAAGATTGAAAAATAATGTAAAGATCACCAAAATCGTCTGTCGAACATGTCAAATAATTCAAAGTTCAACTGTGACCTTGAGAATGATGTCAAGGTCACCAAAATCTAATCAGCTCGTCGTCTTCCCTAGGAGGTGCTTTGTGTAAGATATGATGTAATTCTGGTGAATGGTTCTTGAGATATCCCGCCGACATGCTCTACATGTACATTATCAAGTCGAAAATTCAAAGTTCAACTGTGACCTTGAGAATAATGTCAAGGTCACCAAAATCTAATCAGCTCGTCGTCTTCCCTAGGAGGTGGTTTGTATAAGATATGATGAAATTCTGGTGAATGGTTCTCGAGATATCCCGCTGACAAGCTTTACATGTACATGATCACGTCGAAAAAAATTTAAGTTCCACTTTGACCTTGAGAATAATGTCAAGGTCACCAAAATCTCATCAGCTCATCGTCTTTCCTTGGAGAAGCTATGTGAAAGATATGAAGAGAATCCAACAAATGGTTCTTGAGATTTCGCGCTGACAAAGATAAAATGACAAAGTTTCAGTTGTGACCTTGAAATGAAGGTCAAGGTCACAAACCTCTGTAGGAACATTACTCTTCCCATGATGAACCCATATGCAAAATAGGAAAAGAATCCAGTGAATAGTTTTTGAGTTATTCCATTTCGTACGGACGGACGCAGCCGAATACTATATCCCCCGCTTCGGCGGGGGATAAAAAGTAACTATTACATTATACATGCATAATCAGTATAGACCAAAATCCTATATTCTTCAAGCTATATTTTAAATCTTAGGCTACTGTAACAGACGTGCAAATGGGATTGAACGTGATAGGTCAAATCACTTTGGAATTTAGTACCAGTGTGTGTGTATGTTCAGTGTGAAACCTGGAGGCAGAATTAATGGAATTTAGTACCAGTGGATACGTCTACAGCATTCTCAATGACATATTTAGATGGATTTGTGTTCTCGACAACATTAGAATCTTTCATGACAATAAAGAAGTTGTAAACACATCCATAAAATTTTAGCTCAAAAAGGCAAAATAGGCTTATGGGCTAGCATAGCATGGTGAATGGCCATAAACTTTTAACTTTTTCATCTTCTTCAGAACTGCTGGCTCATGGGAGTTGAAATATTATGTACAGACCACTTGGCCAAAGGAAATTCTAAATTGTAAAAATAGAGTCATGGGCTCTGTAGCTCATAGGGTTTATATTGTTTAATGATGAAGACTGAAATAGATTTTTAGGTCATGGCTTGAGGCCCTTATTTGGGGAACCACAGGGTCACCAATCTACAATTTAGAATCCCCATTGGCTAAAGAGTATGCACACAATATTACAGCATTCTAGGTCTCTTTGTTTTGGAGAAGAAGAAAATATATTTTTAGGTCATGGCCTGTGAGGCCTTCATTTGGGGCCCCAGGGTCTCCAAATCTACAATTTAGAATCCCCATTAGCTAAAGAGTCTGCACACAATATTACAGCCTTCTAGGTACATTTGTTCTGGAGAAGATGAAAATAGGTGTTTAGGTCATGGCCTTAGAGGTCCCATGCCAGGGTCATCAAATCTACAATTTAGAATCCCCATTGACCAAGGAGTCTGTACACAACTTTTCAGCTCTCTAGACCTTTTGGAACTGGAGAAGAAGATGAAAATAGGTTTTTAAGGATGTGAATATTGTGACCCCATTTGCGGTCATGGGGTCACGAAATCTACAATTTAGAATCCCCATTGGCCAAGGAGTCTGCACACAACTTTTCAGCTCTCTAGAACTTTTAAGACTGGAGAAGAAGATGAAAATAGGTTTTTAAGGATGTGACCCCCGTGACCCCATTTGGGGTCACAGGGTCACGAGATCTACAATTTAGAATCCCCATTCGCCAAGGAGTCTGCACATAAAATTTCAGCTCTGTGGAGTCATTGGTTCTCGAGAAGAAGTCGAAAAAGCGAAAAGTTTATGGACGGACGCCATGCCATAAGCCCATCGGGCCTTTCAGGCCTGATGAGCTAAAAATTTGGTCATGACCTAAAAAACAAGTGTTTGCCACTAACATGGCAATGTCCCCCGCCGTTAACATTGAGTTTAGTAAGACACATCATTTGGTCAAGTGTCTTAGTCACCTTGAAAATAAGGTCATGGTCACCAAAATCAACTGGTGTCTGCGTCATCCCCCAATGTAGACTGACACCAACTTTGACAACCTTGGGTGCTTGGGTTCATGAGATATTGCGTTAACACGAGTTCGAAAAGTGGTCCAAGCATTGTGGTGTGTGGTGACCTTGAAAATAAGGTAAAGGTCATCAAAATCGACTGGTGTCTGCGTAAACCGCCAATATAGGCTGTCAGAAAATATTAAGACATATGGTTACAGTTATGTGATATAACGTTAACAAGAGACAATAACGTGGTCGAAGTGTTGTGGTGACCTTGAAAATAAGGTAAAGGTCACCAAAATCCACTGGTGTCTGCGTCATCCCCCAATGTAGACTGGCACCAAATTTGAAGACTTTGGGTCCATCCAGTCATGATATATCGCATTAACAAGAGTTCGAAAAGTGGTCAAAGTGTCGTAGTGACCTTGAAAATATGGTCAAGGTCACCAAAATCGACTGGTGTCTGCGTCATCCCCCAATGTAGCCTGGCAACAAATTTGAAGACTTTGGGTCCATCCAGTCATGATATATCGCGTTATAAAAGATTTTGAAAAGTGGTCAAAGTGTCGTGGTGACCTTGAAAATAAGGTCAAGGTCATCAAAATTGACTGGTGTCTGCGTCTTCCCACAATGTAGGCTGACACCAAATTTGAAGACTTTGGATAAAATGCTTCATGAGATATCGCGTTAAAAAGAAATGTGACGTACGGACGCCGCTGAAAACATAGTCCCCCGTTCCACGCTGCGGCGGGGGACAAAAAACAATAATTTCATTATCTTTGCCATAATAGAAAGCTGAAATGTTGCATACAGACTCCTTAGCCAATTGGGATCCTAAATTGTTGATTTGGTAACCCTGTGAATAAAAATCACTAGAATGCTGAAATCTTGTGTAGACATACCTTTACCAGGAGTTATAATTACATAATATAGACCTCTTATTTTGTTTTAAGCAGTTGTTAATCACTCACTCACTACAGCTACAGAGCCAATGGCTCTATTTGTTTCGATCTTCAAACTTGGATATTTCTGATAAATACTTCTGTAAAATTTAGTTTCTTGTTTAAAGTCTGATGAGCCCATGGTTCTATTTGTTTACATTCATAGTTTATTTGTGCCAAAAAATGTATGGCTTCACAACAAACTGAAACATTTCATTGTAGATAAAAAGAAACAGCAAACAGTATATAAAAACATAATTTATTTTAATTAAGAATGATGTGAAACAAACTTTATTAATAAAATACATGAAATATAATAAAGCATGAAGATGATAATCATTAACAAGCAAAGGAGCATGACAACCAGTATTTTAAAATATGTATTTCTTGCAAAACAATACAGAATTTTGCAATCTCCAAAGTTGTTAAAATACTCTTAAAAACACCATTTCTTCATTGTGTATTCACCTATTGTATGTAACAGTATTAAGGAGGATTTATTTACAAACAACATTCTCAGAGAATTAGAATATCTTGTATGAACAATGTACAAACCTAAAACAAACCACTGAAGGAGTATTTCTTATCAAAAATAAATTTCTAATCAAAAAGTAAAACAAGCAAAGTTAAGTGTTTTAAAAGACACACACAGCAAATGAACATGTATAATTTTTATATTGAAAAAACAACTGGGGCTAAAAAATATTGTCTTTTAGAATTGCTGAATCATTGAACAAATTGATATATTCGCAGAATATCAATTGTCTTCATAAAAATATTTGAAAAAAAAATATTATTTCTCAATCTCAGTAAAACAATCGAGACTGAGACACATGTCTCTGTGGGCAACCTTCCAGTGTTGTTTCTGGCACTCCTTACTGCAATAGCGGGACAATCGACAGGCTCCGCAATACCTGAAATGGTCCTTATCTTCTTCGAACTGTTTCCTGCAGGCAGGAGCAGAACAGAAAATGAAGTGGCCACTGTCACTCTTACAATCCTCTTTGAGAATATCACGGAGAGATTGTTCGTCACACACAGGCTTCCCTCCCTCCAGTCGGATGTGCAACTCTTGGCAATAACGAATGATTTCTGGCTCAGTTAATCGAATTACCCTTTCGTCTACTTTCCTTTCAATGCCATTCTTATATTCGTCGACTGCAACTATCGCTTGTGAATGCTTTACGGATTGACGAACTTTGCTGTCTCCATGGAGGGCCAGGCCATACAATATCTTCACTCCATACTCCACGATTCCAAGTGAATTTTTGTTGAAGTCCAACTGTTTCTGACAAATGACATGGAGATCTTTGAGGATCTTACTTTGCATGTACATCTCCACAACAGTTGCCTTTCCAACAATTAGGCATCTGTACATTATTATAAGAATTTTGCCAATCAGTTTGGGTTCTTTCTGTTGTCTTAAAGCTTCAAAGAATATTGGAACTAACGACTGTCTGTGATAGAGCACTCTTTTGATAACATTCACAGTTATCAGACATTCAGAAAACAAATTAATTGCTTCATATAAGTTTGAATACACATGACAAGGACATGAGTGCAGATTGTTAGTTTTTATAACAAGTATCAGCTTTTCTATACCAATCTCTCCCAAACATTGCATGACTTTCCAAAAGTTTAGCTCGTATTTTGTTTGTCGTCTTTGCTTCATTTTCAGTAGTTTTTCGTATATTTCACTGACCCTCTTCATTTCCCTCCTCTCCAAGTCTAACAAAATATCATTGGTGAAATCCTCTATTGTCTTTGCTCCACAGTCTGCCATCACTGAAATATCAAATGGATATGATAGAAAAAAAATCTTAAATGTACTGCTATCAAATAAATCAATTAATATTGGAATACCATTATTATCATATTAATACTTTTCTTGACTAATACCATGTTTATGTCATCAAGTGAGGTAGAAACTAAAAAGGTTATATTTTCACGATTGGTGATATGAGATAAAAATGGTATTTGTCAAGAATTGTGAGATATTTAGGGTCTGGTGACTGTAAAATTGTACTTTTACAGGTCGAGTCCCTTGAGCAAATCACTATGTAAATGGCATGTATAGGCCTATGCAGTATTTCTTATGTGCAAATTCTACTAAATTGATCTACAATATAATAATCATGCAAATATTCTGACTGCTATAACAAATTATTAGCGTCTGTGGTCAAATTCACCTCATTAGAACAGTTCAAAATCCATCATTTCTTTCAATTTCATATATGCTATTGAATTGTCATTACGAAGATTTATGTGTAAAGCTTCACAGAGCATAACTAAAATAGAATTACTGGAAGAGATAGTTCCTGTAACAGTGTAATCTGTCCTGTAGATCTGGTGTATAAACACTCAAAAGAAGAAAAAGGTCGGAACTAATACCGGAAGCAAAACCCATGTGGGTGTCGCGCATGACGGAAGTATTTGCCAATTTTAGGAACGAAAAACAGTTCGCATATTACGGAAAATGATTCTTAAAACAAAATTGAACCTTTCAAACCGTTTGATCGTTGACATCATATATTATTAATATTGAACATACAAAGCATTACACTCAACTATTACCCATCTCGTTTCATTTAATGTCTTCATTTTGAACTATTTTCTTTTAGTTTCATTTTTAATATTTACACGTAGGCTAATAGGCCTACATAAATCACCAACAATTAGAATGTAAACCAAGTTTGAAAGTTAACTTGTGCCCATTCACACGTTAGAGAAACAGCCTTTGTTTACCTTAAGAAGTTTATACTAAACACTCGATAAACTATATATAGTGCTCGTTTCAAATCAATATATATATAATGGATTCTAAAGTAGGTCATATAGCTAAAGGTTATACTCTATCTCTAAAGTCACGATTGCTCGCTAGATTAATAAAATGTATAAGCAGCGAATGTCAACAACCACTTAAAGCATGTTTTCTTCTAAAACATGTTAAACTTTGGTTGGCAAATATGACAATTCATATAATATTATAACCCAAACGTGTAGTAACAGGAAGTGTTTCTACTAAATAGTGCAAACTAATTACGGATATAAAGTATGTTATAACACAATACTTACTCTGTACAAGCATGTAGTCGGTCAGAGTGGCGCGACACTCGGTGGTTGTGGACGACATGACAGACTACGTATTTCAATAATCACATTTGCTCCGACGGGACGTGTGGAGGGTACATCTACCTATTACACGTTATCGTACCCCTCACTATAAGACAAGTGTGACCTCGGTATAAGGACGGTCACAACAGTGTCGCAACAAGCTCGTCGTGAGTTTGCTTTGGATACATGTATAGGCCTATACGCGGACATGACGTAGCTTGGCTTCCTTTCAACGACAAAGATATTATATACCATGCCAAGTGTATATTTGAATAGCAATATATGCCTACCTAGATCTTACTGTTATAGTCAGAACTTTAAAATGAAATCTTAATTTCAATGTTTATTACCTCACATACATTTGGTATTATTTGATTTGAAAGTGTCCGTTGTATAACGTAGATAAATATTTACATACATATATACAATTGCATACACACATTATTAATGATCATAAACTTCACTAGAAAACAAGACATCTGATCTGATTGGGGTCACCGTGATCTGATGAGAACACAAAGAGCGGGCCCTACCGGTTAGAGTGGACATGTTTAACGCGAATACCCGGCGTGATCAGTGTTACGGGGCGATTAATTCACATTGTGCGATTTACCTTAGTATATCTCAAATGTGAATAATTTCAGTGACTGTTCTGGGTTCCCATACAGTAGACACCAAAATTTAATGGTCTTCGCGTTTCAGTACATCCTCGGTTACCCATGGTTTTATATATGCTCCGTATATAGTGGAGAGTAACGGAGCATATATAAAACAATGGGTAACCGAGGATGGTTTCAGTATCGACATTAACCTATCGTCTTTGATTTGATTAGTCCTTTGGTTTCCAGTCTTTCCATTTTACTAGCCATGCATATGTTCTGCTAGTCATGAACTATTGGAAAAGCACTTATTTCTAACCCTGCCTTTTTCTAGAATACTAATTCTGTTCAAAATGGGATTTTGAAGTCAATATCTAGACAGATCTTCTGTAGTTGTATTTAGAAACGGTGGGTATGTGAAGAAATCTGAAAATTTGTTTATAACGGAAACCAACTGGAAGTGGTATCACACTATAAAATCTCGGTGTCGTCTGTTCAAACAAGTTGATATGGTCCAAGGCATGTGGAACACTAATCCTTCAAGCCAAGAAGGCGTCGCTCCCTATTTTAAAAATGTTTAATGATTTTCCAAAAATGTCTTTGAAAGTCGCCTCATCGATACTTGATAGTAGAATCGCTCGGATATTATTAATAGTATTATATATGGTACTGGAATTTGGATTCTTATCGTGCCCACATTTTTAACATGATCTATGTGTAAATAAACCTTTTTCTTCCAATGCTGTACTTTTTTTCCTGTTTTAAAATGTTTGTATTCATTTCTCTTCAGCAGGTGTACAATATACAAGGGTCGTTTATCAGTATTAGTTCGCGCAAGGACGATGAAGCGCACATAAAATATGGACAAAATGTATAATCATTATATCTGGAAAACATTGACAAAAGTTTTCCATTTAACAATGATAGAAGGCAAGCCATTGTTTTAATATGCAATAATTTTTTCAACTTTAAATACATCCTTGACAATAGATAATTTATTCTGTTTAATACTTGAGATATGAATATATATTTTAGCTAATAGACGGACACGTGATGCTAATAGACTAACTGAGCTGTTGTAACATGGAATATCCAGATCCGAGATGATCAGAGTCTATAAGGTGACTGTTCATTAACCGTTCAATTTTCCTCCAAACTTCATTTACATGATTACATTTTATGAAAACTTGCTGGACACTTTCCGGTTCAGAATCACAAAAAGAGCAAATATTTAAATCTATTATTTTCATTTGCAACATCTCTCTTCTAGTGTAAATTGCTCTATTTATAAATCTACACTGAAAATGTAAAAGTTGCACATCCTCAGTTCAGTCTCTGTAGTTTTTAAACACATTTAACCATGATATGTGTATTAAGTTCATTCCGCCATTTTTGACACACATTTAGTGGAGTGGCATCATAGCTTAGCTATGAGAAAGTAGTTCTTGAAGAATTTGTTTAAGGGGAGGTTTTGTGTACAATTTGGATGGGATAAGAGGGTGTTTTCCCACTTTTTTTTTTGATATTTAGATGCAGTACTTGGTGAAATTTGTAAAACGCAGTTATGTGTTAACTTTTACAGATGTATTTAAAATTGGTGCAGATCATTAGATATGGACGATTATCGTCCCCCCAAATCATGTTATGATATGTTAAAGTTACACGATGATAATGGAAGCTGCAGCTGGGTCACGCACGTATGTCTACTTTTATTCCGTACAGGATTTACATATTTAGATGCCAAGATATTGAAATTCAGAATTGGCATTCCAGGATCACAACATCATCTTTCTACAAGATTATGGAACAATCAAGTCTGTCCTGGATCCAGGAAAATACATTTTGAGACTTAATAACAATACAGATCTTATACGTATTTTATGCAAATTCAGTTGTTTTATCCGCAAGGTGAACATTCAACAAGAACGATATAATGTTGATATACATAGACATTTGTGACAAATGTAATTTTAATGCAAGATAATATCATGTTTTACTCTTATGCCCATTCTAATCTGTACATAGAAAACTGTATATACCTCGTTATTACCATACTCTTCCATCAGCATTGAAATACAAACAACTTTTAACAACAACAATTGTACGTATATTGAAATCTGTTGCAATCTTTCTGAAACGCGACCTGCCTGTATGAAATGTAATACTATAATTGTATACACATCTGTCCATCCTCAAAACATTTAAAAAATAAAATAAAATTGTACTCTTGGCCATAAACTACTACTAAATTTTCTTTGACTTCGAGTGTATTTTTCAAATCTAGACCAAACTCATAAGAACAACAGACCAACAATTTCGATATCTGTGTTTTACCCAGAGAGATAACTAGGGCCATCATAGTGGTTTAGTTTTCAAGTTTGAAAGAACCAGTGATATTGTACTGTGTCAGTCATTACGTGCATGCACTATAGTGCATATATATGGTTTGTTGCTATCGTGATCCACGTAGGCTACTGTCAAAGACGTTGTTATGGAAACGTTCATTCTCTTCCCACAGAGGTTACTCCCTTCAGACTTCACATCTTGTAGTGAGTAACCTCTGTGGGAAGAGAATGGGAAACTGTCTGTATTAAAATAAATTGTTCCGATACGTTAAGATTGACACCAAAATCTCTGCAATTGTGTACTGTTATATCTATGTAGAAAGTAGCGAAGGTACATAGCTCTGTAATGTAGTGGTGCCATAAGTTAACGGACACTGACTGATGTAAAGTTAGTCCAGGATAAATAATTTTCATAGATAGGATTTTTGTCCGATTATATTCATATTGATCAGGGATGTGATGAATCATCTTGGCTACAACTTCATAATTTAAGTTTAGTTTTCTATTTTATATCCAGGGAAAGACAGTAATTTGATCAACATGTATAGTTGTGAGAAGGTGTAACATGGCGATCTATGGGAAACGTTTTTACTTATAAGATAAGATAAGATAAATAAATTCTTTATTGCCCGTTAGGAAATTTGTTTCACGTCTGAGTGAGCATAAATACAAAATTATACACATTCATTTATAATAAATACATGGAATACACACATGGTTATATAACATGGACAAAGAGTATGATGATGGGAACATTAACGCTTATTCAAAACAGAAATTGACTTTGGTACAAAAGACATTTTATAACGTTTGGTTTTGCACGGCGGTACATTATACCGACGGCCAGAGGGTAACAATTCAAAACAGTCATGCAAAACATGTGAAGGGTCTCAAATAATTTTTGAAGCCAAATTTTGAGCCTGTCCTTCATGAAGTTCATCTAATGTCTTAACGATACGATTAGAAATGTTCTCTCCTTGTCCTCTACATATGCAGGTAATTCGGATGAATCTATAGTGAACATGTAATTTATATTATGGACTTCAAGCTGAAATGATTTCAAATAAAGCTGAGAAATTTGACATTGATACAACGAGAACATAGTTTATGAAAATTATTTATCCTAGCCTAAATTGAGGAGAAAATTGTTTAAAAATCAGAGACATGTTATACTGGATTGATAGCGAGTAAATTTAAAATTGAAACCGAACGCGTAGCGTTTTAGTACGAAATCCCGTTTTAGTACGAAATCCCGGTGGGCGGGAACTCCTTCCCAAAACATAGAAATAGTAAAGAGTAACGGAATATAAATATTTGGGTACTGTCTTAGATTCGAAACTTTCTTGGAATGAAAACACTGACAAAATTTATAAGAAAGGACAGCAACGATTGCATTTTTTGTGGAAGTTGAAACATTTTAAAATAGATCAATCTATTTTGAGGTTATTATCAAACATTTATTCAAAGTGTGGTAACATTTAATTTGTTGAGTTGGTACGGAAACCTGTCTGTTCAAAATATAAATAAACTCTCTAAAATTGTTAACACCGCTTCAAAAATTATTGGACTTCCTATTGAAAGTATCGGCAGTTTTTATGATCAACAACTTTCCAAAAAAGCAAATAAAATTTTAAGTGACTCAACTCACATACTTTTTTCGGAATATTCTTCACTGCCCTCTGGACGCAGACTGCGTATGCCGACGAGTAGAACAAACAGGTTTCGTCAATCATTTGTTCTGAATAGTATTTATGCCTTTAATGGAAACTAATGATCAGTTTACACAAGTGTATATAATGTTTATAATATTGTTTATATGGCTGTTGTATGGGTTTTTTTAAAATATATATACTGGAGACTGTATTAGATGTAATGTAAATGAATTATCTTAATGTAATGTAAATAATTATCTTATCTTATCTTAACTTCAACATTTGCAACTTGTGCAAAGCGTCAACTCGTCATTCAAAATACCTTACGTGATCAATATGTGACGAAAAATGAAGGGGTCGACATTTTCCGAATGAAATGTGTTCTCGCAATGAATCTCGGAATAGAATGATTCAGCCAATCAGAAGCCAATGGTCCAGTCACGTGCTTGGAGACGGCACAGTGTCACCATAGCCACGAGAACAGAAGGGCATGAGTAATTTTGGCGGAATGTTTGAAGCATGAAAACTCAGCATTTTTCTCGAAAATGACAAAAGAAACGCCAACAAAATGTACAGCATGGACCAGTGCATCGTTTCAGCGCTTTTCACGGGGTCCCGAGTGAGTGTTTAGCAATCTATTTCTTTTAATGAAGTAGGCTACAGTAACACTCACCTGAGTAAACAATCACCTTATTTTATTTTTAGGTGAAGCTTATCGTCACATAATCGTGTAACAAAATAAATATTGAATTAGGCCATTTTCTATTATTCTTTAATCAGGTCAGTTTTCTTCTTTTATTTTGTAGAGTCATGATGAAGCTATCACGATTCCTCGAAGAGAAAATGGAAATGGAAACAAAGTTGAAATCTGTCCGACAAGAATTTCTCACCAAATGGGACAAAAAAGTTAAAAACAGCATTGGTGAGTAAATACAATGTCTGACTAATGAAATTCAAGTTTACTGATGTTTTATATTTAATATTTGTTCTATTTATTTTGTCTTTTCATCACTGATTTGATATTGTTTCTCCAATATCTTCTGATAAAGTGTAGGATGATCAACTAGGATCTGAATTAAATAGGCCTATGTTCAATGTGTTGGATATTTTTCAGGAAACAATTTGCCTCAAGATGACCTAAAAGAGGTGATGCAGAAAATTTTAGCAGCAGAAAGTCAGAAGGCAGAGTTCCACTCTCAGTCTATTGGTCAGCTTCAGGACCCAAATGGACCAATCGCAACAATTCAAAAGTTAGTGGGGTTTTTTTAGGCAGAGAGAAAATTTATTAATGATAAAATCATATCAATGGATTTGTATGATAATGAAATCTTGATGCATATATTGTTAAAATTTAACTTACTTCTTTTGGTGGGTTTGATCTTGATGTCATTGCTGCACATATTGCACAAGTTGAAACATATTTTACAATGTAAAATACATGAGGAAAAACATTTTTTCCAGCTACATCTACGG
This sequence comes from Gibbula magus, assembly GCA_936450465.1. Taxonomy (NCBI): domain Eukaryota; kingdom Metazoa; phylum Mollusca; class Gastropoda; order Trochida; family Trochidae; genus Gibbula; species Gibbula magus. The sequence continues at coordinate 1,263,603 of OW388293.1, read as the reverse complement.
CAGTGGATACATGATGGATATCATCAACCTGAAGACTCTTTACAACGAGTCGCTGGATCGACTGAAAAAGATGGAAAAAGATATAAAGACATCAAAGAAGGTTTGAATTGTTTGTCCTCATTCATTTGTATTATCCTAATTAGATGTTATTTCATAAAACAAACTTTGTGATTGAGAAAGAAATGGTTCTTTAGCATTACTTTACTAGTCTCCAATATAGTTGAAACATGTTGAAGATCATTTAAATAGATGGTTAGTTTTCATGTTTATAAGTCTACAAAACAATTTTTCCCACATTTGCCAGTCTCATCTGAATACTCACACATTCAGGTTTGTTGGATATCGGCCAATTTTCCGATATTGTTTCAGTACTACCACTTCCTGCAGCGTCGAGAGAACAAACTGCGGAGTGAACTGCGAGAGTTGGAGCAGCAGGAAGGACAGAATCACAAAATCCTCAAACTGAACGAAGAGCTGGAAGAACACGAGAGTCACGTCGCTAGAGCCAAACAATCGTACCACGTCACCATCAGGGCAGAGGAGAGGGGCCGTCCAGATTTCATTGATGTTAGATCTTATATAAGACGACAAATTAATTTTGTTCACAAAACATGCAGCTGTTAAAAAGTCTATTTAGTGTCAATAAGTCCAGGGGTAGAAATTAACCTGAAATGGTCACTAGCCTTTTGGGCTAGTAGCTTTCAGATCTTACATGCCCAGCCAACATTCTTCTAGCCAAGTAACAAACAGACAGGAGACGTAGAAAACAGATGATTAAATGAATGATTTGATTTATTGCTTATTCAGAAAACTCCTTTAATTTCAAAGTATTAACTCATTTCACTTCAACGTTATTATATTCCCATTTACTAGTAATGACCAGAATTTCAAAAGGACTGACAGAGGTCAAAATTTAACTTTCAATGCAGTAGCATTTCTAAAAGTTCTAGTCCAGAATTATTCAAGCTAGCCAAATACATCTCCATGACCAAATTTTAACTAGTCTTTCAGACTATCAGTTTTTACACTCTACTAGCCCAGCTTCTTTTTCACTAGCCATGGGCTAGTTTCTATCCCTGAAGTCTCTATTCGTTCAAGCCAATTTGTAGCTAGGCAAATCTTTTAAAAAGGCAAGTCATGTGACATTAGTGAATCGGAGATAAATTTTGCTCAGTTACTGATCTTGGACAAGCCAATTCCTTAGATCTTACTATGCAGTGAACTGTTTAATATGTCCATTAAGTCAATAATTATGTTAATATTTTGTCAATCATTTTGAAGATGTAGATTCTTGATAAACATATTCCTTATATTCTTTCAGGACATGGACAAATTTCACATTGGTTCAGATAAATATGAGACAACACGTTTGGATAAAGTCAAATCTGTCCTGGAAAACTACTTACAGATGAAATTGCTGCTGTCAATACAAAGTGAGTGAGTGAGTGAGTTATTGTTTAACGCCGCTTCGGCAGTATTGCAGCCATTAGCGGCGGTCAATACAAAGTATGTTGTGCTTGGTGCACTGTTCTCAATCAATGTGATCTCTGATAACATGATGTCATGTGTCAGACTAGGAACTGTAACTGGATTTGTGTTGGGTGTCTGTAGTAAGATTAATGAACTTTATTCAGCATTCAGATCTCTGCTCAAGTTTCAAGACCAAGCTTACTTATATGTTGATATTCCTACACCTGCAGGTATTTAGATCAGTTCTGGAGAATACATTTCATTCTTAAAATAATATACATTAGAAACACATTCATTGTCTCCAGACACTGATTTCTTGAGTAATTCTATATTCTATTTGTTCTGTCCCAGATCACCCCTGGACTCTCTCTACAGTGACGGTGTGAAGATTTTAAAGAATTTTGATGTTCAGACTGAAGTTGAGGAACACAATAAGTTGTTTTCCTTCCAGTACCAGTTTCTTCAACATGTAAGAGCAGTTGTGTGGAAAATATTTTTGGCATTCTTACTTAAATGATATTTTACTGTTGTCATTTTGCATAATAAGAAAAGAAGCTCCATAAATACAAAAGCAATAATGAATTTAAAACAAACAGGATTATGTCAAGCTTTGCAAATTGTTTTTTTTAATTGAGAAACAAATATATTCTTTGTCAACTTAATTAATTTTCATGTCTTTTGTTATTATTTCAGAATGACGAGAGTGCTGACAGTAAAACAGAAACACAAGAAGTGTTGAGGAATGAATCAAAGTGTGCAAAGAGAAGAGAAAGACTTGAGAAGAAGCAGACAGCCTCCGATGAAGTGTAAGATTTGAAAAATAGTCTTTCAAGATGTTATTGAACATTTAGCTTTATAAAGTATGGTAATCAAGCTAATATCTACATGCCTTTAATCAACATTTATTTCACAGAAATTATAATTGTGTATTCATCTCATCTTTCAGACAAGTTCTCAAACCATCTGCAACCACTGATGACAATGTCCTTTTGCAAAAGTCAAAAAAAATTATGGAAATAAAAGGTAAGATATCTAAATGATGACTACAAGAAGTTCAACTACTTCTCAGTTTCACCAAAACTACTGTTTCATTAAATAGTAAAATCGCTTGTTGGAATTTATAAAGAAAAAAATAATTTAAATACGATTTCAAGAAATGTTTAATGTCTTATCACATTTTTTAAGGCAAGGCAATAAATCAAGAATTGGATCTTTAATATTTGTTATGTGTCTAAATATGTTGAATTTCCATTAGCAGAGGTCGTTGCCAGCGGTCCTGTTGTATCTCTCCCGTCTTCAAAACCAGCAAAAGTTGTTGTTCCAGACTTTGATCTGCCAAATCTTGTGATAGATCATCAAGTCCACACCGCTCCACTGAGGAAAACTACAACCATTGATATGGACTATGACAGTAATTTTTCTTAGAAAGTAATACAGTGGGAATTTCTCTTAATTTCTCTCTCAATAATGGTACGTTATGATTCTTGATAGAATATTCACATAGTAGCACATAACATGTCACAAAACTAATATACAATTTGCTGTTAAGGAGGAGCAAAGTTTTCCCACTCGCAGCGCAGATGAATGGCTTCAGTTCATAGTTTTTATTTTCAACAAATGTGCGCTCGCTCTTATCAAGTCATCAAAATATTACCTTCATTATTATCTTTCAATTTGAAAGTGTTTTAATCATTTATTAAAAGCATATATGTGCAAGCGGGAATATCCTCGAGAATTTTGTTTCCACAAAAAATACCCCGATAGAACCCTCCTTTTAAAGATTTTATGTTACTTTCATTCTTTAATAAACAAGTTACTTTTGTGTGTTCATTAATGCTTGTTTGTTTGTTTGTGTGTCAAGGTGAGTCCACAGACGATGATGAAGATGTGGAAACTTCAGCTGGTGTATCTGACGTGGACACATCAACCAAAACAAAGATAAAACTGTACGCTGTAAAAACATTCACAGCTCGCACAGTCGATGAAATCTCCTTCAAGAAAGGCATGTTTATTTTAATTAATTTTAATGAATTGCTGACATATTCTGCTACTGCTAACACAATAAGTAACACGGATCAATTTCCCATCCTTGAATTATTAAAAGTGTTCACACTAAAATGGTGGCTAACAGTTGTTGTTTTATATATGACACCGTTTCCTATGACTTTGGATAATCGGTTCGTGTAATGGGCTGTTGTTACGTTCTGAAGTAAAGATGTACTGCATAAACTTCATAAACATATCATGCAATCATAATCACAATAATCTTGAGTTTAATGTACAGAATTGTTGACGACAGTGATTTTTGCTTTTACGAACTCAATAATGTCTTCCTTATCTAAACCTGCTGACCTTTTCTTCCAGGGCGCAAGGTGTACATGATCCAGCCCGAGAACGCAGAAGGACTCGCCTATGGATATGTCAAGAAAGGCAAACTGAAGAAGAGGAAGATGTTTGGTTTCTTCCCGGCCCAACTGGTGAGCAAGGATGCTAAGAAGAAGTCGACCTTCAAAGTCATGAATCCTCTCAAGAAGCTGCTTACTGAGGACAAGGAACAACAGGACAGCAACAAAACTATCCTCGGCAAACTCAAGAAGATCTTGTAAACTCGGCAAAGGACTTGATATGAACTGTTATATTTATAACCACAGGATGGACTTGATAAGAAGTGTGATATATTTAACCATAAAAAGACTTGATATATATGAACTGTGATATTTTTAACCTCAGGATGGACAGATATATATATACTGTGATATTTTTATCCACAGGATATATGAACTCTGATATTTTTTACCCTAGGATGGACAGATATATTTGAACTGTGATATTTTTATCCACAGGATATATGAACTGTGATATTTTATCCATAAGATGGACTTGATATGAACTGTGATATTTGTAACCACAGAATGGAGTCTTGATATATATGAACTGTGTATTTTGGGAACTGGTTGCTTATTTACTCATAGGCCTAAAACATATTTAAAATTTGGCCTGAACACTGTGAAACTTAGTAACCTGCCAGCATATATATATCTTTAATGTTGTTACGTGATCCAGCCCGAGAACGCAGGACTCGCCTATGGATATGTCAAGAAAGGCAAACTGAAGAAGAGGAAGATGTTGGGTTTCTTCCCAGCCCAACTGGTGAGCAAGGATGCTAAGAAGAAGTTGACCTTCAAAGTCATGAATCCGCTAAAGAAGCTGCTTACTGAGGACAAGGAACAACAGGACAGCAACAAATCTATCCTTGGCAAACTCAAGTTGATCTCTTAGACTCGGCAATGGACTTGATATATGAACTGTGATATTTATAACCACAGGATGGACTTGATATATGAACTGTGATATATGTAATTACAGGATCAACTTGATATGGACTGTGATATATGTAATTACAGGATGGACTTGATATGAACTGTGATATATGTAATTACAGGATGGACTTGATATATAAATGGTTCCAAACCAGTGTTTTTTACTCACTTTTTTGTGTGGAATTGTTTTAGATATTGCAACCTTCTGGCAGAAATATTATTTTAACTTACACTGTATATTTGTTATAATGTTGAACAGTAAAAGGATATCTAAAGAATCTTTTATGATTTTTTACAATATTTTAAAAGGATCTTTAACATGAAAAGTTTTATATCAAATATGTGTTTACTTTTCTCATGAACATCTCTAGTTGTCTTTTGCCGACACAGCAAAGTAATTAAAAGAATGTGTTTTGTACTTCCATTGCTTATATGATGACAAATCCAAAATATCTTCAGTATCTGAAGCATAAGTAAAATCTCACCATCGTGTCTTCTGATATTGGCAAGCCTCAAATACTTGTAATTTTAACTAACTCGTGTTGTTATCAGAAGACACTTGGGTGAGATTCTCTATATAAGACAAAACAAGGATAAAAGAAAACACTTAAGTTTTATTCAAGCAGTTATATCAGAAGGCAAGCACACTAAAACATGTAATGCTGTGAAATAAAGGTAACAAGATGTACGTGAGAATATTTGGAGGAAACGATCCAAAACAATACACTGAATAATCTCAAAAATGTCCAAAAATGTAATCAATGAGTAGTCATTTCATTGCTGAAAACAGAATCCTGAGAACAGTTCTATTTAAATAATATGAAAATCAGTAAGAAAAGAACAGATTCTTAGATTCTAGAGATTCTGGTTTTCTTTAAATAAACGTGCAAAAATAAAACGTGAAGTACAAACCAAATCTCTCAAAAGTCAAATGATATAGCTAAATTTTCCTATTCATCTGACCTTGAAGGGAATTAAGTGCAAAACTCATGATCTGTTCAACATTCTGCGACAGAAAAACACCAACATTCAAATTCTCTTTAAATCTCTTCATTTTTTAAGACATGGTTCTTAGACTGTAGTTGAAAATTTAATTAGTGTGATTAACCTCATGAGCACCCTATTACAAACCTCAAACAGCCAGAGAATCCTCTCCCTCTTCAAATAGTCAGTAATATAGCCACATCTAAAAACAGTAATAAACATTTAATTTTGTATGTGTTGTTATTGTATTATTTATATGTAAACAGGATTGCCTGTCAAATTTCGTTTCCACACAAAAATCCCTGATGGAACTCCCACTTTACAGGGAGCATATTTGATATGTAATATTCAGATTGTCATTGTTGGTAAATATTGAGGCTGCATGTAAATATTGTAATAACTTTAACAGAATTTGAAATAAATCATTGCATTTCCAAACATAACAGCATGGAGCGACTGAATATGTTTCATTGAGACTAGACATAGTTCAAACAGCAGTCAGTGTTTAATGAAACAGTTCGTCAGTCTAGCATTCAACCAGATAATGAAACAGTTCGTCAGTCTAGCATTCAACCAGATAACAGATCACTGGGATAAGATAAGATAAGAAAGACTGTAAATATTCAAGCTATTAGATTTGGAAATCTATATTAAAACAAAAACAAGTTTGAGTGATATCTACACATAACAGTAACAGCACACAAACATACACATTCACATACCGGGCCACATTAGGCTAAATAAAACAAATGAAATGTTTCTCGGGCATTGGTGCATCACTTTTATTTGTGCACATGACAGCTTTTTATTGTCTTTTAAACAAATGAATTAAGAACTTGCCTTATCATTTTTGCTAAATCCAAAAATTCATATGTCCACCAAATATAAGGTCTGCAGGAACAGATATGTGTTGTATACTTCTTCCACTTCCAGGCTTTATATTCCAATATACCATAAAAATATGCACTCCTCCCTCTTCATTATCTTAAAAAGTAAAAAGAAAGTCCTACCGCCCTCGTCACCTATGAACAAAATGTGCCCGAGAAACATTTAACTTTTTTATGCATGAGTGTCTAGGACACAACAGAGACGAAAGTGTCATAAATAATGTGAGCAAGATGCAAATTTCTTGACGTCTACGAGTCATGTAACTGCGCACATTTTGATTGAATTGATTACCTCATTGTGTGTGTGGTCACAATCACAATCTGACCACCAATAATGCATCATTAAACAAATTACCCTTCTATAAATAGTTTTTAAAGATGGTTTTGATTATCTTCAATTCACATAATGTATGTATGACATTTGCATATAAAAATGAAAATAACACTCATACTGAACAAACAGGTAAACTTTCAGACCTTCTCTCGGCATCGTATCAACCTTTTGCTTGATATTAATCTATGTATCAGAAACAGGACAAGAACTACTGTTGAGATTCAAAGAAAAGTGGGTACCAGATCTAGCTTAGCAGGCCACACAAAACTATTTACTTGTTTTGTGGAGAAAAAAACAAAAGGATTTGCTTACATTGAATTAAAGTTGTCCTCAAAATATTGTTTTGTTTGTGGAAGCACAGCAGACACATATATATGAATAAGATTTCATTTCATTATCAACATTATTAATGGAGAAATATTTGCTGCAACATTTGTTTTGTTTGGAGGATCTATAAAACAATTGCCTTTGTTTTTGCCTGATCTGGTTAAATATATGTCTTCACCAATTTATATCATATTTATATTTGATAGACACCTGAGCTAGAACAGTAAATGACAAAAATAGAAGATGACAGTTAATTCTGAAACCCTGATGAACAATGTATACAGTCGGACCTCGTCTACCCAGACCCATACATCCAGAAATCCTGCCGTCCGCAGTAGCAGTACCAGTAGTAGTAGCAGTAGCATTTCAAATCTTCCCTATGCAATTCTATGCAAATTATGATTCGATTAACTGCACGACCCGCTTTCCAGACAACTTCAACTGTAACCAAATCATGAAGATAAACGAGATCTGACTGTACTCGATTCCTTGGTATCAAGAAGACTAGTAGATCAGTACATTATAGATTGAATTAAGTACAGTAACAAACAGGTTATGTTCGCGTTGACCACAACCACTAGATGAAGTATCGGCAGTGACGTATCTAGACGAGTAAACATCAATATGTAGGACAATAATGTTCTCATGAGAATGTGGAAATATGATACATCAACTGAGAAATAAACGCTCTCAAACTTTACATACACATTCCTCAGCTAATAAAGATGTAAAAAATATACATGAAATCAAAGCTCTCATCGGACATGGTTGGAAGGGATAAATAAAATATTTGAGAGTATTTACTATATTTTATGTGGGCTTGTGATAAACTCAAAGTCTTAACTAAATTTGAGACTCAATTAATCTCTTACAAAAGTGAAATAAAAGATTAAAACTTGTTCCCATTTAATAACTTTCTGTCAAACCTCAAACATTCTGCTGGTTGCATTCATTTATCAAGCACCAATCCTAGAGAATTCATTTAATTTTCACAATAGAGAAAATATTATCCAGTAATCTTGCTCAACTAACATATTAACTTTAGGTTAATGTTTTTTTTAGACCAGCATGCTTAACAATATTTAGATCACTGATACTGTTTATCTATTTTTGTGTAATCCCACATGGCTCAAACCTGCCAGCATCGACTGGAACTAGCGAACCATTGGTGGTACTATGCTGAAATTCAGTGCAGCATTGCACCCAAACCTTACTGCGTGTAGAATAGTTCTCTACTGCAGACAATGTTGCCGAGCCCCTGGCAGGATTCGAACCCAGGACCCCTTGATCCGAAGCCGAACGCTAACCACTGCGCTATCCCGTCTCTCAATAGAATTGAAATAAAGCCTGTCCCAAATATGGAGACCAGTAACATGTAAACCGGGTATTTTAATGTTTATGGACTGGCTACTAAACACTGATAAAATAAATGCCTGCATGTTTTAAATTAATATAACCAATTTCACCTGATTACTTGTCAAGTATTGCCAATGGCAATTTTCAGTTATACCTCATAATTTCTAGTTCAAGTCCCACCCTACACCCCTACACCCCTACACCCCGACACCTCGAACCATGCCGAGATCAATGATGTAATTTACTACTGAGGCCAGTCCCAAACTTCAGGTTCGAAGCTCTCGTAGTCCGTATCGAATGTGTGTGATCTGATAAACTCCTCCTTATTCTTGGGCTCCGGGTACGTCGACGCCAGGCCGTGCTCGTACACATACTCGGCGAGGTTCGTGGCTAGCTGTACCGACACCTCCCTGATGTTTCTCAGCGGCGGGTAGACACGCCCCTCATCGAGATCCTTCTGGGTCACGATGTTTGCCAGGCCCTAAAAATAACACTTTATTGTCATTTACTGTTTTTCCTATAATGGGTAATTATTTCCCTATCTATGCTTTTACTTCGTACAAATTAGTTTTCTGTCCAGATTTGTGTGAAGATTATTTTTGTATCTGCTATGTGATTTTACGCTACATAGTACACAATACATCAGACTTATATATTTGTTAAACCCTACAGCAAGAAGCTGGTTTAGATTGGATACATTAAGATTTGTATCAACTTTTGTATCTGTATAATCTAGGACACCTCAGACTTGAGAACTCAAGTAATCTTGAGTACCGAGCAATCATACCGCTATCTACAACAGACGTCCCATGAATATTTACAATGACCACTTTGACTGACCTGTGCCGCCGCCAGGAAAATGATCTCTGGGATGTGTCTGACCCCGCACGTGATGACCCCGAGGGCGACGCCCGGGAAGATGTAGGCGTTGTTACCCTGGCCGGGGTAGAGAGTCTTGCCGTTGATATTCACCGCCGGGAACGGGCTGCCGCTAGCAAACACGCATCGACCCTGCACAGCAAATAACAAACACTTTCATAACCCTTAACATACGGATGCAGGAATATTTTGGGCCCTGATTACATTCTTTTTGGATGATTTTGTTTCCCGAGTTCGCCCCTCAGATTGGATTTGTACCTTTAGCAAATATAATTGATATAGATAGACTGTGTAATTGAAAGAGTCAAACAAAACTTACAGAATTCCAGTCCCATCAGAAATTTTTAGAAAATTTAAGGAAATAACAAATTTACTATTATCTACTATATTTAAGAATAAATGAACTATAACATTTGCTTAGATTCAGTCAAAAATAGAGCCATTGGCTCTGTAGAAATAACACATGAATTAATAGGTTTATAATATGCAATGAATCGTCACCAATTACAATCTGCTGGTCACAGTATGTCAACAAACTATCCTAGAATTCTAGTGCTTTCATTCAAGTAAATTAAAACAGGAGCTATCTCTGTTACTTGGACACACGCTATCATATATGTACTCTCAAATCTTATTTCTTGTGAAATGTCTAATCCTCTTCTAAAGTTTTAACAACATGTTGAAAATAGCTTTCAATCTTCCTGTCCCCTAAATACACATACACACTCATCTCATTTGTCCTAATGAACACCCCTCTTCACATAAGCCCATCTTCACTGTTCACTAAATTCAATCTTCCTTAAACCCAGTGGGTTTGTTGATCTAACATAAACACCTGGGTTATCAAGGATAATCAAAACTAGGTTAGGTGAAATTAATGTTCGAGATAAGCGTTGTGAATAATGAAAATATTTTAAATTGAAAGCTATCGTTGATTACCTGAGTAAGTTGGTAGGCCTGCTCTGCTGTACATTCAGCCATTGAGGTGGGGTTACTGAGAGCGAAGATGATAGGACGCTCGTTGATCTCTCCCATAGCAGTGAGAACCTTCTCAGTGAAAGCTCCGGGAACTGCGGCAGCACCTGAACAGATAAAACGTTCGATATAGGTAACTCGAAATATCAAAATCTTCCTTCTGGTGTTTTTTTCAAATAAATTATAATTCCAAATGAAATCAAGACCGAAATAATAACAATACAGTCTAACGGCCCTCTGGATTTGTTACTGACAGATGGTCAGGCTGTGTTCTCCCCAAGAAGTGTTTAGTGTTCAGTTGACCAGACAGATATTGAGGATTTGAGGATTCAACTTATAATGTTATGCACACTAAAAATAAAGTCCGACTACTACATGACAATAATCATTAATCTTATCTGAGGATTCAACTTACCGGTATAATGATTAAGCTCAATAAAAACTACTAAATGCCAATAGCGGGTAATCATTAACTGAAGAATCTAATGTCTGTCACTCTTAGTTTGATGCACTCACCGATCAAAGCTGTTGGCTTAATAACTGGTACAATTTCCTCTAGGCTCTTCAAGGGCTCCATATCTTTTGCAAAGTCGACTTTATGGCCTGTCACGCCGCCAGATGGTCTGTTCTGTTGGGAATTAAAAATATTACAAACCAATCTATCATGATCAACATTTCTAATACTTATTAAACCTCTTTACACATGAAAATTTCAATTTTAATCTTTAAGCAAATTAACTTCATGTTTCACTACACATTTCAATATATATTCATTACTACACTGGTAAAGCTAACAAGAGTGCTCTGAGAGCATAAGAACCCCTGGGTTCCTTAATCTCCAAATAAGCTGTTTAAATGAATGGGTAATTTACGAATCATTAAATCTTATTCAATTCAATTCAAGGGTACACATATACCAAGTTTCAAAGACATGTTAATGCTAAGTTAAATTTTAACCCTCAGTAAAAAGGCCGAGCACTCAAAGTTAAGGGCCATATCTCTGAAAATATAAATCCAATCAGTGCCAAAAAAACACAAGCGTATCAAAAGCATGTGTATAGTTTCAGAAAAATAGATAAAAAAACTGTGGGAAGAGTTGATTTCAGAAGACAGATACTGTCAGATACTGTCAGTCTCACTCGGAAAGTTGGGTGCTCTAAGTCAAGGGTCATAACTCTGAAAATATTAATCTGATTGTTAAAAAAAAACCCACATGCGTATCCCCGATGTATATTCAAAGCATGTGTAAAGTTTCACAAAGATTAGTTAAAATCTGTGGCAGGAGTTAATTTCAGAACACAAACTTACCGTTTTCGGGACAGACGGACAGACGGACAGACGTCTGAGCCACGACAATAACCCCCTTGGTTTTCACCCAGAGGTTAATAACTCATATAATACTGCTCCAACAGAATGGTAATTTGCTCACTTACTTTAACAATGAGACCCCGAGAGTCGACCATGAAGATTTTACTGAGAGCCTCATCCCGAGTCGCGCCTTGCTCTTGCATGGCCAGGGCCAAGAGGTTTGCAATACCTATATTAGCCTGCAACATTATCCGTAGAGTGTTAGTTAACTCACAACCGAACAGCAACAAAAGTATACATTTAGGCTGCTAAGGAGCCCAGGACGTATTAATCAAGTGATTTCTGTTATACGAAGAACTGACCATAAACAATAAGCATACATACAAGTCAATTGTTTTGCTTATGCAACTGTTAAACACACCTGTATTAACATTCTCAGACAGTTTAACAAGTGGAGGACATACCTCGCCAGCACCTTGAAACAGAAAGACGTTATCTGTGAGAGATTTTCCGGTGATGCGCAGCGACGCGAACACGCCAGCAGCAGCTACAGCTGCGGTTCCTGGAAATATACAAATCATCGTGTGAATATTGGGCATAAAGATGCTACTTAATGCTATATAAATGTTGAATGATATAAATAAATCTTTTATTCAAGTAAATCAGCAGGAAAGCTACAATAATTGTTTCAACATCAATATCTGTACACAAGCTAAACAAGAATATGGCAAATAAGCAGCTCTCTGGACACTAAACGGAAAATATTTCAAGGGGCAATAATTAGGATATGTATAGCCCTTTTGATAGGGTGCTTATTTAGTACCAATGTAATTGGGTTTGTCATTCCTGTATTTAACATATGATTGTATATTGAGGGTGTGTTCAGCATGTTCAGCTTTATGTCAGTGCCATCCTCTGATTGCCTCCCAGCTTCTGACTCATATCCTGAAGGATGGTCACTCATCGCTATATATAGCATGTATGTTGTCAGCCAATGAGATGGCAGGATTTGAAATCTTACGTCATTCTTTGGTCTTCTCATTCTGCCAATATTGTAAAGTTATATATTGACTGGTCATTTCTAAGGTAAAAGAAGACAGAAGCAGGTTAGAGAATCAAGGGAGTGCAGTATCTTTGTGGACTCAAATACCCTGAAGGAGCAGGACAGGTCGGACAGACAGACAGACAGACAGACGTTATATGGACACATTACTTACAGTTATTGTCAAGATTGAGTGGAAGGTGGGATGTGGGGATAGGGTGAATTGAGGTGCGCTTTCAAAGCTCAAGTTTTTATTTGGTATCATTTGTGTTAGAGGACAGGTCAGACAGACAGACATCATACAAGCCCACATTATTTACAGTTATTGCCAAGATTGAGTGGACGATGAAATGTGGGGACTTGTGAGTGCTTTAAATGCTCTAATCTTTATTTTCCCCACTAATCACATGAGTTCTACCTTGGATGTCGTCATTGAACATGCAGTACTTGTCCCTGTACTTCTCCAAGAAACGGAATGCATTATGATTGGCGAAATCCTCAAACTGTATCAACACGTTCTGACCATATCTGGAACAAGTGACAAGTCAAACATGTGAATCAAGTATAGAATGGAAGAAATTATTCCATGCCAAAATATTTGAAAGAATAATATTTGTTTTTCATAATGATGAGAATCACGATGAACACTCCTCCATATTACCTGCGAGTGATGGCCTGCATAAACTCATCTATAAAGTCATCATACTCCTGTCCCGTAGTCCTCGCCTTGGCTAACCCGATGTACAGAGGGTCTGTTTGTAGTTTCTGAAACAACCAGCAACCAACCCAGTCAGTGTGTCCACATTCTCACAATGATCACATCTGGTACTTAGATCATAACTGTATTCTCACACGATCATGTGTTCTGTTCTATTAGAATGTCATTATCGCTAATTTGTGACGACACAATCCATAAAGATTCTATACACTGAAACTGTTTTCAAAGATATGATTCTAAACAACTAAAACAAGATACTTCTTATGTAGAGATAAATGCATTTACCAATACAAGCTAGTACATAAAAGGCATCGCATGGAATTTTGCCAAGGTTAATGTTTTTTCGGACAAATGGACAGGTGAAAAACAATATACCGCGGAATCTTCTATTCAGGGGCATAGAAGTAAAGAAGAAATCAGTACAGACCTTATTATTTGTGCCGACGTCTAGCGTGATGGGGAGACACTGGTCGGGGTGAATACCTCCCAGCGCGGTGTAGAGAGACAACTTGCCGACCGGTATTCCCATCCCATTGGCTCCCAGGTCTCCCAGACCGAGAATACGCTCTCCGTCCGTCACAACTATAGCCTGCAGTCATGTAACAATATTTCACATGGAGTAAACCTTCAGTGAACAAACCTTAGAAGACAATCAAGGACTCAACATTTACCAACAAATTTATTTCATTTATTTTCCCATAACATATAACATCTATAACTATAGTTGATGAAAAAGGTTTTAAACTCATTTGGAAGGTCAAAGGGCAAACTTGTATACGCTTCAGACATTAGGATTTCACATCCGAGTACCGTGTTGTGTATATTGGTTCCTTCCAGTACTGACTCTTGTTGTTATCAGTTTTCATTTCTGTGCTAATCGATTCAATATAGTGACAATATAAATGTGAAAGTAGTTATTTCTTATAGAAAACAAGACAGTGCATTGCTGCTGGTGTTAGTCAAACATAATTTTGGAAAATTATTTGCAACAGACATAAAGACAAATTGGTTGGTATTGTTTGATAGGTCATAGGTCATGGGTCAGTTTAGGTTTCTGCACATGTATAAAGGATATCATTCAATTTCTAATGGAAGTCGTTATCAAGAAAATATTCCTGTTCTTATGATTATTGATATCCTCACCTTGATATCCTTCTCCGGCCAGTTGCAAATCATCTCATACAGGTGTCCTTTGTCATTGATGGACATGAAGAGACCCCTGAAAGGAAGGACGTAAAGCGCAAAGCTCACTTTATGAAAACATGCATCTCTGTTTTATTATTATTATTGCTGAGCTGAATTGTGACACTTAGTAGGACTGCCAACTCGAGGAGGACTGACAATTCAAAGATACCAGTCCTGGTGTCTGATCAGGTTTTCAGGCAAGTTTCCTACACTGCTTATAACAACACTTCATCTGTTATGACAGCATGCTTACAATGGAACCAGTCTGAACCTTTCGTAATAAATTGAATGTGACCATCAGCTCAAAGGTTAATTATTAATATAGGTAATCTACTACTTTGAAAGGTTCATGAAAAAAAGGCTTACCGGGTAGACTCTAGCATTTTCTAGACCAGCACCTGTATATTCGAAGCTCTCTTAACGCTAAGAACATTGGTTCATGTCTATCTTAGCGCTAACAGAGCTTTGAAAATACAGGCCCAGTATGTTAGGAATTGGCAAGATAGATTTTTTAAATGATGATTTGAGGCACTCCCTAAGAAATATTTTTTCTTTTAATTTATCATACCAGGTTCGAAACCGATTCCCTCACTTACCTCGGTCTGCGGAAGACGACCCCGTACTCCTGACACGCCAGCCCTACAGTGGGCGTGTACACGATGGGCATCATCTCCTCTGTGTGCTCCGACATCACGCGGTAGAAGAGTCGCTCGTTCCGGTCTTGAAGTGCCAGGAGGTAAACATAGCGGTCAAGATCGCTGCTTCGTTTGTAGAAGTTGGTCATGATACGCACGACTTGTTCGTCCTGGGAGCGCACTGCTGGTGGGATCAGGCCGTGGATTCCCATCAGTTGTCTCTCTCGCAGACTGAACCCCGTACCCTGCAACAGAGTACCATATTCAACATTCAAAGTAGATATGGGGTCACCAAATCTACAATTTATAATCCCCATTGGCCAAGGAGTCGGTGCACAAACTTAAGTTCTCTAGAGCGAGTGGTTCTGGAGAAGAAGTATAAAAAACAAAAAGTTTACAGAAGGACAGATGGACGGATGCCATGCCATAACCACATCAGGCTTTTCAGGTTTCCAAGTTAAAAAGAAAATGCCCCCTTTATTTCAACTATTGAAAGGAATTCTGCATTGGTCAACAAAACATTCAAAATTATACTGCATCAACTTATTTGTTAAAGGATAGATGAAATGCATTTTTCTCAAGAATGACAGATGATTACCTCTACGTATATTGTATATCGGAATCAATTGAGCATAAAATCGAGACAATATACACTTGCAATTGATAATTAAGACGATTTTAATTCACCCATTTTAACACTATCGCAATTTGTTCGGCGAATCCTTTTGAAAATGCTCACTGAGGCGTGACTGTGATAAGCGACAGGCGGGGCGGCTAGATAGCTACTCCGCCGGTGTATCATTAATTAATTAATGATGATTATCACTGCCGCTAAATGAATTTATGAGGTGTATTACATCGCCAAAAATACATGTTTATGTAATAATTGTGTAATTGTCATCTGCGGAATTACCTAGTTGGATATCTGTACATTCGATATATGGGAAATTTAAGTTGGTTTATTGAAGGTATCTTTGTGAAATTAACAATCAAAATGTTGCGAAATTACGTTGAATTGTGACTATCGCTGAAAATCAAATTCCTCCACATACGTCACAGAAGTCATCCCTTCACGGGTCAAACCCCCGCAGACTTTCATTCTGGTCGCCGGGGCTAAATCAGGCGTTTTTTTAAAAAGCCGTATATAAGTAATTTATGGACCGATTTCAGAAATTTAAAATCGAGCAATTGTCAAATTGACATCCCATTTTAATGAATCCGATTTGGACCATATGTCATTTCATCTATCCTTTAATGATAAAATGTAACATGATTATATTTAGCATCTATAGAGTGTAGAATAATGCATGTAAGCATTTGGTCATGTGAATCAATTATGGAAGTGAAGTGAAATTCTGTGACATGACATGAAGCTGAACCTTGTTTAACTTGGGGTTCCTGATGATGTCGATGCCGCGCACGTTTGAGTGGTTGATGAGAAACTTGGAGGGTCTGGCGGACACGTGCGTGTCGTCCTCCTTGCCCTGTTGTCTTGCACGTGTGTGTACACTTGCTGCCACCACATTGCATCTGAAACAATACGATAATAACTAGAAGGTGTTTTCATTCTTAAAATTCAACTTACCTTTGAAACCTCAAAAATCCAAATTGTTGTCAAAAAGGCACATCTACATAATATGGAGAGACAGCATGCACAATTTGGTGAGGATTGGTCAAGTAGTTTAAGAGTTATGCTCCGGAAGATGGGGACACAGACTCCAACAGAAACTCAACCAAAAGGCATAAATGTCTTTATAACTGGCTAAGTTTAGTCTTGCTGCTTTTCAAAGCCTTTCAGAGAACAACCAAGTCCAGGTGCAACATGCTGCTACGCTCATGAAATGCAGCAAGGCTTAAATAAGCCAGTGATTGAGTCTTGCTGCAATTTTGCCTTTCAGGGTAAGTCAGGGACGCTAAATTATTTAGCATCAAACTGATAACCAATTAGTTTTCATTAGCTAGCCGTAAAAGCAAATCATCAATCCGTACTCAGTACAGTAATCAGTACTCCCGACAATAATAAATGAAGATCAGAAAGGCTTCATGTCAGAACGATACATCGGTGAATGTACGCGCATGATTTACGACATCATTGATTACACTGAATGCATGGAGATACCCGGTTTATTACTTTTAATAGACTTTGAAAAAGCATTTGACTCAGTTGATTGGTTATTTATTCAGAAAACTTTAAATTATTTTAGATTTGGTCCATCTATCCGACGATGGATTGAATTATATTATACACACATTCAATCTATTGTAACAGTAAACGGTTTTTCGTCTGAGTTTTTTTACCTTACAAGAGGATGCAGGCAAGGTGACCCATTATACATTTTCATAATATGTGCCGAAGTGCTAAGTATAATGTTACGAAATAATGAGAATATAAAGGGAATAAAGATAGGCAACACCGAATATCTCTTATCGCAATTTGCCGATGACACATCTCTTGTACTTGACGGAACTGAAAAATGTCTCGTTTTCTGGTCTTAAGATAAATACAAGCAAGACTCAAGTTATATCATGGATAGGGGCGTTGAAACACTCACAGAATATCCTCTGCATAAGTTATAAACTAGACTGGAATCAACGCGATTTCACTATCCTTTGCATAACCTTTACACATAACCTGGCCGAAATGGTGGAAAGGAATTATAAGGACAAACTGAAAATGATCAGAATTATAATGAATCAATGGTAAGGAAGAGATCTCACTCCCCTTGGAAGAAATACAGTTTTAAAAAGTCTGATTCTTCCAAAATTAAATCACCTATTTTCAATTCTTCCGAACCCAAGTGATAAGATCATTAAAGAATTAACCTGTCTATGCTTTAACTTTATATGGCGTCACAAACCAGACAAAATAAGTCGTAATGAAATAACACAATCACACGAAGACGGCGGAATAATAGAAAAAACACAATTTTAGCAGAAAAAGTAGCATGGATTAAACGATTCTTCAAGTCAGAAGATGACAACAAATTAAAACAACTATATGTACAAAATGTAGCTCCAAAATCTGAGCATTATTACCTCAAATCACAAAAGTATATTGAAGAAAAGATCCTTACACTTAGGACTAACCCTTTCTGGCGAGATGTACTCAGAGCTTGGGGATTATTTATCAGCAAAAAAGGTTCAAATGTTAATGATGTCAACGATATTCTTTCCCAACCAATCTGGTGTAACGAAAATATTACAATAGGCAAACAGGAAATATGCTATACACATTACATACAACACGGAATAATATTTATAAATGACATCCTGGATGAACAAGGACAGTTTCAAAACTTTGAAACGTTCACAAATTCTTATAAATGTACAACACATTTTTTAGAATATGCTGGTATAGTTCAGTCAATCAAAGCTTATCTTAAAAATAAAAATCTCGAATTATCAAACAAACTATCCAATCCCATCCTGCCATACTTCATATCAGACATCGTAATACCAATTAAAGGATGCAGACTATTCTATGATATGTTTTAAAAAAAAACCAAAAAAATCAATCCGTTGACAAACTGTTCTCACAGTTGCTGCACTTCACCTCTGACAGCAGTGTACAGGACCCTGACTATTGGACGTCCATCAAACCTTCACACTCATTGTCAACTGAAAGGTCACCTCTAAATAAAAGCTGCCGAGTGTGACCGTACGAGGCAAAATATTTCAAAGGAGGTGAGAAGAGTTGTACCATCCATTGGTTTATCATCTGACATCATTGACATGAACATATAGTAAAGGAATTTCAGGCATTGAAATTGTTAAACACTTCAATCTTAGAGTTTTGTCTGCTCAGAATTATTTTAATTAACATATGTTTTTGCACAATGATTGTTACTTTTCCCAAGAACTTTTAAACATATTTCCATACACTTTCAATTATTTTAAATAATAACTCCTTACTTCTTTATCACTACTTATTTCTTTATTAAAGCTGACTGGTTTCCATTTGTTATTACTACTTTATTTTCTAATAGATTTAACAATAATAATTTACTTTTTATTATTTTAAACCATACTAAAAAGTAAATCATCCTAATCCTAATAACATATTTCCATACTCTTAGCTGAACATGGGAGCTAACAATGGAACCAGTATAAATCAAAATCCTTTTCACAGATTGAACACATCACATATTTTGCTCAATAAGGGAAAAAGTAGAAAGAGCATTCCAACATTCATGTAATAACACCAACACAGCACATGTCCTTTGCTGAAAACTGGTAAATCAATATTCCCTGTCACCTAAATTGTGGGACACCACTTGATCCGCGACAAATCAATATGTCTCATCTTGCATCACAAGTGCATGCTGGGAAGAGTCTGTAAAATCTGCTCTTTCTGCTGTACTGATTTATGATACCCCAGGTAACGTCAACTCGTCAAGTATGTTTGTCAATGACACTTTAGGTATTACAACTTTAAGTTTACAAGGATCGTTTACTGATTACAGGGACTTAATTGAGAGAGATACTGTGGTCATATGTTAAAGTTACAAATATGCGACCATAATTCGCGTTCATGAATGACAATATGATACACATAACTAAATATACATTTTCAGTCATTTTACACACAAGTTCTCTCTAAGGACTAGAATTTTCAAATTATGACTAATTCAAAATATATATATATTACTTTAATCATTGTAAATATGTGATTTCATTTGATTGTTTTAAATTAACAACATTTCATATACCGGTACATAAAGGAATCATACAAACTTTTCAAAATGCAAACATACACTTAGATAAGTTGCTTAATTATCATACCAGCTAATAATATTTTGAAAACATTTTGAAATTTTTTTTTTTTCACATCAAATGATTACAAAGTACAGATATATTTACACTGATATACATTAAGCATATAGACGGCATTGTCATTGGTCAGACACATGTATGATTTCTTACATTCAAAACCTCAGAGGGACTGGCTCTCAGTATCAATGTGATCATTTGAGGAAATATCCACGCAAAAAGTAAGAACTAAGAATCCAAATTCAATATAGTTATCCTGCAGCTAATGACAAAACATCACTGTACGTGTGACACACCCTTTAGCCTTGACCCAGTTTTTAATTCGGCCAGTCACCTTGAAGATGAATCAAGTATCATATGAATGTATGTCTAGATTGTTTTACATCAATCACCGGTGTCAGATTTCCATATTGATTTGGCACCACATGCCTCAAGTTCACCATTTTATTTTCCTTAAAGGTGCATCCATTGTGTTTCATAAAATTTTATTTGGCTTTAATACGTTCCAACACACCATATGTGTTGTTTACAATGCAAACAAATTCACTTAGCTTGCATATTCATGCCCAATCAGCAAACATATCATAATTACTAGTTTCAAATTAAAATAGAGTAACATCATTATGCATGCGCAGAAACCGAAAGTGCACGTCCTATTTTCATGCACAGTAGTTATATGACCTATTGAACATTATCAACCCAATTTTTTTATTTTGTCTGGTGTAAATAAGGTTCCAAAATTACGTTTGACTCATTGGCGCGCGCCACACGCGGTGCATTGTCCGGTTTTCGATCAGAAATCACTTCTTTTACCTTCATATCGTCAATATACTAATACGAGTATCATTAAAATGGTTGTTTTCGGTAACAGTTAGTACTTCTCGATAAAATAAGACCATTTATAACGTTTGTCATATTTGACCCCCAACAACACAATGGATGTACCTTTAAATTAAAATGTTCATTTCATCACTTTCGCATATTTTGGAAGTATTTCCGGAGTCCATATTACCCAGTCTACTCTATGACCTTGGCCAATATCCAGGGTGCCAAACGCAATCGACATGCTTGTACCGAAATGATTGTTCCAACTCACCTCAGATCAGCTGTGAGGATGACATTGAAAGATCGGCGGGGTCATTATGACTTTTAGCCAGCGGAAAACGATGGAAATCAGTCTTAAAACGATTAAAATGCATACCTCTGTGCCACGGCCGGCGATGCTATCCGTCTAGCAACCTGTAACGAAAGATTAACTGCCATTTTAGCAGGCAACCGAAAGGTCCAGTGAATATTATCCGGCTGCTAAAATGTCAATATGCCATGAATGCAAGGGAGGTAACTCCGCGCAAAGACTTCTTTAAAATCACCCACACAAAAATAAATATTTGGTACACTTAATTAAATTATTGTATTAAATGTCACATCAATTTATATTTCATTACGTAACACCATTAACCAAATAACATTTTTTTAATAAATAAATGTGATATAGTTTTATAAAGTTAAATTTGTCTTGATTTTCAAGTATTGTGTGACTTCGTATGGTTCTTGTAACCTTGTGTGCATACAGGAAACTAACCAAAGCGTTATTGTTTGTATGCGTGGACCTGCTACCCTTTACGTAGGGACTCCATGCACGTTGTACATCATCTGGCTAGAAACGGTACTACTTTCTATTAGATTTATAACATTTCAAAGAATTAAAAAAAAAAATTCAAAGTTTAAATCAAAATACATTTGCATATTTCCAGTTAAATTGTCTGCAACTGTAATCGACTGCATGGATGTAACATCATCAAGGTTGAATAACATCCCCATGAAGAAATACAAAGAATGAAAAGACTAATCAAGACTTGGCAATAAAATAATTTAAACATTGTTTCAAGCTGGAAATTCTATTGCGACACAATCTGCACCACGCTTGTCTTTTTTGTTAGGTTTGATTCAGGAAAAAAACATTGATTTAAAACCTATCTAAACAAAGTGTCGCATGTTCGTGTCAAGATAAGAGTTTTGTTCTGCTCCCAGTAAATTAACGGCTAAGACTGATAAACACCGTTACAAATCGTAACAGGCAAACATTTATCCTCTTACTGCATGCATGTACTAGGTCTGTCCGTTATCAAGTGGGTTAATGCGATTAACATTAAGTAAATACACCCTGTCCGGATACGCGAACATATTCTTGTGTTTTGTAGTGATCGAACATTTTGTTTAAGGAAACTGTATGTATTGCGTGGTATAAGTTACTTTTAAACTGGACAAACTTCATCAATTCTCTTCTTTTCATTTGAAAGTTGGGAATAATATAATAATTTTGTTTTGCGATATCCATATCGTTATTTGGCATGGGTATAATGAAATGAAATAGAGACTTACACTCAGCCGCAAAAGAATCATGTATGTATTGTGTGGTTTTGAGTTATTTTGAAACTCGACCAACTCCAGCCTGAACTATTCTCTTTTGATTTTGAAGTTTTGGATAATATAATGATTTTGTTTTGCGAAATCGATATCGTTATTAAGCAAGGATATAATGAAATGAAATGAGACACTCAACTGCAGAAGAAACGTCATCATACAGAATGCAAGATAAGTCAACCTACGAGGGATAAGTCAACCCACGAGGGATAAGTCAACCCACGAGGGATAAGTCAACCCACGAGGGATAAGTCATCCCACGAGTGATAAGTCATCCCACGAGGGATAAGTCAACCCACGAGGGATAAGTCAACCCACGAGTGATAAATACCACTGAAACAGGGGCATGTGAAATATTAAAACATTATCTGTTCATATTTTCGAGAAACACACATTTTAAGAATTCTCCAAATCGTTATTTAGCCCATCCTCGCTTACCCGGAGAGTAACGGAGCATATATAAAACCCTGGGTAACCGAGGATGTATGTAGCCAGGCAAGACAGGAGAGTCAAAAGGGGCTTTTTTGGGCTTGTTTTATGACGTCCTACAGTATAGACGCGTCAACAAATTTACGTTAAAGAAGGTTATTTATGTCGACAACATCTTTTATTCATTATTTTACACATCTTTTACTTAAATACCAAACATGTGGCCAAAAACCATTTTGAAAAGTGTATTTGAACCGACATAAAACTAAAAGTATCATACTCTGGTGTATGAAACTGTGACTACATTTTCTATCAAACACGTGTCTATCGAATACATTCAAAATCTACTTTCTCGGGGGGCAGTATTGTGTTTTTTACAATGTTGAAAATGTGGTGACCTCTTGCGGATGAGTGTACATGTATATACACAACTACTTTCGGGAAAATAAAGCAAAAAATATTCTGAGAATAGTGATTGGCATAATGTATATGATATGAATATTATAAATATAATTGAATGTTAGATATTGATATTGTGTCGGCAGTGCTATAACGAAGTGATATGTACACCTTTATCAAATATTTGAAGTATTCCTGGGATATATCAATGGAAATAATGATAGATGTAATCAAGACATATATCCGAATAATCCAGAAAATAGTAGTTTATTCCATACAACGTCAGGTTTAAGCAAAGTGGATCAAGTCCTGGAAGACATGTATTTGTGCATCATGATTAACATCTTGAGACCAGTAATAGGGCAGTTAACGCGAGGACACTCAACAAAGCAGTTGAAGAAGACCCATATTTTCTAATTGACGTGTTTATATACACCTCATCATAAATATCGCACCACCAACTTTTTAATTTTATCACTAAGCGGAACTGGATCTTCTAATGTCTAGACAAGAAGACACACATGTAAATATAATGTTTAGATGACCTCGTGTGAGCGTTCAGTCAGAAAATTTATAACATAAGTATGGGCAGCCATTAGGGTAAAAAATACAACAAAAGACTGAATTAAACACTCCGAAGGTTTGAATGTAGCAAACTAAAGTTCACTCAATTCAGCATAACTATGAAACTAAGTATGGCTTCCAAACATGTCCCACAAATGTTCAACTTTCAAATGGGTGGTGCGATACTTTTGACAAGGTGTACAGTTTAGTTCGTATAGATGATTGTTATATATGAATTTAATAATGCAAGTGTGGGGGTTTCTACACAGTATGATTCTAGTATATGCAATGTACGATTGAAATTTGAAATTTGAAAATGGGCGAAATATGGAAAGTGTTATTTTGTTAAATTGTACCGTTTGAATCCAAAAGAAGTCAACGAGTTCACTTTCTGACATTTTCCTTGTCCGTCCTCGTTTTATATTCGCCCTGACTTCAGAAGCGCTTCATGTGGTTTTGACACAATGACATGTAACATAGGTATGCTGAAGATGACAACTTGTGATGTGAACATAACATGACATCAACGTCATAGACCAATGGAGTAGCAAACAGACACGCCAACAATGTTATTCAGCCAGAGACTCGTTGTGAGTAGGCTACACCACGCAATGTTGAATGGGAAACGAGTAATGATGCATAGGGAAACAGGCAGTGTTGAATGGGAAACGAGTAATGTTGATTAGGGCAACGAGAAATGCTGAATAGGGAAACAGGCAATGTTGAATGGGAAACAATGATTAATAGGAAAACAGACAGTGTTGAATGGGAAACGAGTAATGTTGAATAGGGAAACGAGTAATGTTGAATAGGGAAACGAGTAATGTTGAATAGGGAAACGGACAATGATGAATAGGGATACAGGCAGTGTTGAATAGGGAAACGGACACTGATGAATAGGGAAACGGACACTGATGAATAGGGAAACGAGTAATGTTGAATAGGGAAACGAGTAATGTTGAATAGGGAAACGGGCAATGTTGAACGAGAAACAAGTAATGTTGACTGGGAAACGAGTAATGTTGAATAGGGAAACGAGTAATGTTGAATGGGGAAACGAGTAATGTTGAATAGGGAAACGGACAATGATGAATAGGGAAACAGGCAGTGATGAATAGGGAAACGAGTAATGTTGAATAGGGAAACGAGTAATAATGAATAGGGAAACGGACAATGATGAATAGGGAAACAGGCAGTGATGAATAGGGAAACGAGTAATGTTGAATAGGGAAACGAGTAATGTTGAATAGGGAAACGGGCAATGTTGAACGAGAAACAAGTAATGTTGACTGGGAAACGAGTAATGTTGAATAGGGAAACGAGTAATGTTGAATGGGGAAACGAGTAATGTTGAATAGGGAAACGGACAATGATGAATAGGGAAACAGGCAGTGATGAATAGGGAAACGAGTAATGTTGAATAGGGAAACGAGTAATAATGAATAGGGAAACGGACACTGATGAATAGGGAAACAGGCAGTGATGAATAGGGAAACGAGTAATGTTGAATAGGGAAACGAGTAATGTTGAATAGGGAAACGGGCAATGTTGAACGAGAAACAAGTAATGTTGACTGGGAAACGAGTAATGTTGAATAGGGAAACGAGTAATGTTGAATGGGGAAACGAGTAATGTTGAATAGGGAAACGGACAATGATGAATAGGGAAACAGGCAGTGATGAATAGGGAAACAGGCAGTGATGAATAGGGAAACGAGTAATGTTGAATAGGGAAACGAGTAATAATGAATAGGGAAACGGACAATGATGAATAGGGAAACAGGCAGTGTTTAATAGGAAACGAGTAATGTTGAATAGGGAAACGAGTAATGTTGAAAAGGGAAACGGACAATGATGAATAGGGACAGAGGCAGTGTTGAATAGGGAAACAGGCAATTTTGAATAGGGGAAAGGCAATGTTGAGTAGGGAAACAGGCAGTGTTGGATAGGGAAACAGGCAGTGTTGAATAGGGAAACAGACAGTGTTGAATAGGGACACAGGCAATGTTGAATAGGGAAACATACAGTGTTGAATAGGGACGCAGGCAATGTTGAATAGGGAAAGATACAGTGTTGAATAGGGAAACAGGCAGTGTTGAATAGGGAAACAGGCAATGTTGAATAGGGAAATAGAAAGTGTTGAAGTGGGAAACATGCAGTGTTGAATAGGGAAACAGACAGTGTTGAATAGGGAAACAGACAGTGTTGAATAGGGAAACAGGCAATGTTGAATAGGGAAACAGGCAATGTTGAATAGGGAAACATACTGTGTTGAATAGGGACACAGGCAATGTTGAATAGGGAAAGATACAGTGTTGAATAGGGAAACATACAGTGTTTAATAGGGAAACAGGCAGTGTTGAATAGGGAAACAGGCAATGTTGAATAGGGAAACAGGCAATGTTGAATAGGGAAACATACAGTGTTGAATAGGGAAACAGGCCGTGATGAATTGGGAAATAGAAAGTGTTGAAGTGGGAAACATGCAGTGTTGAATAGGGAAACGGGCAGTGTTGAATAGGGAAACGGGCAATGTTGATTAGGGAAACAGGCAGTGTTGAATAGGGAAACAGGCCGTGATAAATAGGGAAACAGGCAGTGTTGAATTGGGAAACAGGCAATGTTGAATAGGGAAACGGGCAGTGTTGAATAGGGAAACAGGCAGGATTGAATAGGGAAACCAGGCGGTGTTGAATAGGGAAACATGCGGTGTTGAATAGGGAAACAGGCAGTGTTGAGGTGGGAAACAGGAAGTGTTGAATAGGGAAACATGCAGTGTTGAATAAGGAAACAGGCAGTGTTGAATTAGGAATCAGGCAATGCTGAATGGGGAAACATGCAGTGTTGAAAAGGGAAACAGGCAGTGTTGAAGTGGGAAACAGGCAGTGTTGAATAGGGAAACAGGCAATGTTGAATAGGGAAACAGCCAGTGTTGCATAGGGAAAAAGGTGGTGTTGAAGTGGGAAACAGGCGGTGTTGAAGTTGGAAACTGGAAATGTTGAATAGGGAAACACGCAGTGTTGATTAGGGAAACAGGCAGTGTTGAAAAGGGAAACAGGCGGTGTTAAATTGGGAAACAGGCAGTGTTGAAGTGGGACACAGGCAGTGTTGAATAGGGAAAGAGGCCGTGATGAATTGGGAAAAAGGAAGTGTTGAAGTGGGAAACAGGCAATGTTAAATAGGGAAACATGCAGTGTTGAATAGGGAAAAATGCAGTGTTAAATAGGAGAAACAGGCCGTGATGAATTGGGAAAAATAGAGCCATGGCCTCTTTAGCTCATCAGAATTTCATTGACGTACTATCTAAAGTTGAATATTTAAGTTATTTAAGTAATTGTTTACAAGCAAAAGATAGGTTCTTAGATCATGACCACTGTGAGTCACAGTCTGTGACCCCATTTGGGGTCAAGGGGTCACATTATCTACAATTTAGAATCCCCATTGACCAAGGAGTCTGCACATAACTTTTCAGCTCTCTAGACCTTTTGGAACTGGAGAAGAAGATGAAAATAGGTTTTTAAGGAGGTGACCCTAGCTGTGACCCCATTTGGGGTCATGGGGTCACGAAATCTACAATTTAGAATCCCCATTGGCCAAGGAGTCTGCACATAAAATTTCAGCTCTCTAGACCTTTTGGAACTGGAGAAGAAGATGAAAATAGGTTTTTAAGGAGGTGACCTGTGGACTCATTGATTCTGGAGAAGAAGTCGATAAAGCGAAAAGTTTACGTACGACGGACGGATGGACGGACGCCGGACACCATGCCATGCCATAAGCCCATCGGGCCTTTCAGGCCTGATGCGCTAAAAAGGAAGTGTTGAAGTGGGAAACATGCAATGTTGAATAGGGAAACGTGCCGTGATGAATAGTGGAAAGGCAATGTTGAAGTGGGAAACAGGCGGTGTTGAAGTGGGAAACAGGAAATTTTGAATAGGGAAACACGCAATGTTGAATAGGGAAACACGCAATGTTGAATAGGGAAACAGGCAATGTTGAATAGGAATACAGGCAATGCTAAATATGGGAACAGGCAATGTTGAAAAGGGAAATGGGCAATGTTGACTAGGGAAATGGACAAATGCTTATACACGCAATAGAACAGGCAATGTTGAATCGGGAAACAGGCAATGTTGAATCGGGAAACAGACAATGTTGAATAGGGAAACGGACTAACGTTTATAGACGCAAAAGAGTGAGTGAGTGAGTTATTGTTTAACGCCGCTTCGGCAGTATTGCAGCCATTAGCGGCGGAGATGCAATAGAACAGGCGATGTTGAATAGGGGAACAGGCAATGTTGAACCTTAATTCTGTTCTTACTGTGACCAGTGTCATGCCCCTTTGCTGCAAGCTCCACACCCTGTGTTGGTCTTTATTGCAAGCTACGTGTTCTGCACCTTTACTGCAAGCTCAACACACAGTTTTGGTCTTTATTGCAAGCTATGTGTTCTGCACCTTTGCTGCAAGCTCAACACACAGTTTTGGTCTTTATTGCAAGCTACGTTATCTGCACCTTTGCTGCAAGCTCCAGAACCTGTCTTGGTCTTTACTGCAAGCTACGTGTTCTGCACCTTTACTGAAAGCTCCAGAACCTGTCTTGGTTTTTAATGCAAGCTATGTGTTCTGCACCTTTACTGCAAGCTCCAGAACCTGTCTTGGTCTTTACTGCAAGCTATGTGCTCTGCACCTTTGCTGCAAGCTCCACACCCTGTGTTTATTTTTATTGCAAGCTATGTGCTCTGCACCTTTACTGCAAGCTCCAGAACCTGTCTTGGTCTTTATTGCAAGCTACGTTATCTGCACCTTTGCTGCAAGCTCCACACCCTGTGTTTGTTTTTATTGCAAGCTACGTTATCTGCACCTTTACTGCAAGCTCCACACCCTGTCTTGGTCTTTATTGCAAGCTACTTGTTCTGCACCTTTACTGCAAGCTCTACACACAGTCTTGGTCTTTATTGCAAGCTACGTGTTCTGCACCTTTGCTGCAAGCTCCACACCCTGTTTGGTGAGAAAGGGATATTTTGGGCTTGGACACCTTTCAAAACTATTTCAAGAACATGGCTAGTTTTATTGGAGGGATTAAGCCTTAAATAGCATTTAGCATTAGCAATAGCATTTCATCAAGACTCTGGCAAGATTAGAAACGCTTTTTAGGAAGAGGGCGCTAATTACGGTGAAAAACGGTTTAATAATACAACATCAAACTGATCAATCGATCATAGTGGATTTTATTTATTTTATTTTATTTTTTTATTTGCATATTTTTCAAGTTTTACATACATTCGGTTTGAATCATATTCACAGTTGAAACGTGAAGAAAAAAACATTGTAGATTTAAATAACAGGACATATATACATAGGTTACAGTGGCCTTCAGCGCTATACAGGTTATACTATTGGTTAAAGGCGCTGTAGCACGTTTTTTCGCTCAAATAAGTCGATGAAATGTATGTGAAAAATAATGTCACCAATAGTAAAACACCCTTCTCTCTTCGAAAAGACAAGTTACAAATGAGTGTACATGGTTCCGTAAAGCCACGGGAATCGTTTTTGTCATTCGAAATAATAAAATGTGTTCACAATAAAATGGCCGCCATGCAATTTTTGCTTTATACGCAACACCGTTATTACCACTACGGATAATTGGTTTGTGTAATAAGATGTTTTACCCTCTGAAGTAAATATAAATGACATAAACTATCATTATAAATGGGAAATTTGAAAAAAATAAAATTTGCAAAAAACGTGCTACAGCGCCTTTAAGGTACATGCACATTATTAACTTTGGCAATATGACGTGCTTATTGTAAGTACAAAGTGAAACTGTGTGTAATACAGAAAATTTACAGTCTATTATCAAAACATTTAATTTCTCAATATGGTATGTAAAGATGACCAGAATTTAACAAATGGATCATTCTCACCAGAAACTAAGTAAATGCATTTCGTTATGTCGTAATATTGCTTGATTTGGCCAAGTATATACGGAAAATTCGGAACATTCATTTTTTGACTGTTCTTGAATATAATGTCTTTTACAAGTAAAATGATAGCATTAATGGGATTGTTATTTCTTCCTTTTATCTCTAGCATTATCTTTGACACTGTTAAATTTATATGAATTTGGGCGGTTTGTAGCCATTTTTCTAAACTTTTCCAAATTTTTACAACCGGGTCACAATACCAAAATAAGTGCTCTAAAGTTTCCAATTCTTTATTACAAAACCGACATAGTGGTGTTTCCGATACCTTTATTCTGAATAAGTAACAATTTGTAGGTAGAATATGATGGATAATCCTATACTGCAGCCATTTCAAGTCAGTACTACGGGTGCATTTGTGAGCTATCATATTAAATACTCTCCAATCCTTTTCTGAGAGTTCACAATCTAAAATTCTGGCCCATTTGCTATAACAGGGTAATTGCACATATTTCGAATCCATTAATTTCGTGTATATATATTTACTGCCTAATTTTTCACCAATATGAAATAGGTTAAAAGGATAAATTGGATTTGGACAAACATTCTGTATGTTTTGTATATCTAACTTAGAGATATACGACATAACAGACCTTTTTATACCTTCATACCTTAAAAAATTGGTTTGGATTTTAAATCTATTTTCGAATTCCTCAAAATTGATAAGTCTACCCTCGTGGTGCATCAGATCATTGATAAATATTACACCTTTGTTATACCATGATCTGTACATAATAGGCTTTTCATCTATTCTTATTCCATCATTATTCCACAAAGACTGACTTAGCAGTTCGCTTACTGAAATGCTTGATCTTTTACACTTATTAATGAAAATTGAGTATGACATGAGAACATCCTTCCAAAATGCATTTGTCATTTCTGGAATCAATTTATCTCGAATAAAGATGCTATCTGAAAGCCAAAGCTCATTAATATCATTTATTCTGTTCGTCAAAATAGTAGCCCATTTCTTTTCTCCACTTTGTAGTCTACTTATCCACCTTAGCTTTTGAGATGCAATAATTTCCTTAATATTAGGTGCTTTTATTCCTCCGTGCTCAGGTATAAGAACAAGGACATCGCGTTTAACTTTATCAGGCTTACCCCTTATAGCTTAGTGGATTTTATTGATAACGTGGTCTTGATTACAGTGCAACTCTAAATCTTGCTGCATTTCCTCTCATTTCCTGTGCTGGCTTGGCAGGAGGGGTGAAGCCCTTCACAACTACAGTCGTTGAACAGCAGCATTTTGCTTAAGTTCAGTACATGGTACATCAGCGTGATTTTTCAGTATATACAGAATATATAACTTAATTTAACAATTACGTTTTACTCAGATATAATTACATTTTTGATTGTACACTTTTAAAACCAAATGATTTCTACACCCTACAAACCTTTTGAGAAAGACATGTGATTTTATGGTTTAGTTTATACATTGATGACATTCTTGGTTTAGTACCAAATGTACCGAGGGTCCTGTACCGCAATACGTACCGAAGCAAAGCTCAGTGTACGGTTTCACCTCTTCTTGTCAGTATGCTGTGCTGGACTAGCTAGTGCAATCAGAAACTTCATGCACAGAGAAGGTGACAAAATATAGCATGACCAGAGTACATAATCTGTACACATTGCAGAAAATAAAACAACAAAGGCCAGGTTAAATGTGAATTTACGTTCTGTAAATTTATTTCACATGATGTTGTATGATACAGATGAAAGTACCTAACAATTCAAATTGTCAGGTTTAACATTTAGTCAATTAATAAACGAATGTCAACAATTAAATAATTAAACCTAGGCCAGTTTGAGTGTGGTCAACAACAGCTTGGGTGTGGTATGTGTCAAACTGTAATCCTTCCAAAAAAATTTTAACTTGAATATGTATTCTAACCAGATGTTTCCATTAAATCGCAACATATTTTCATTATCCTTAAATAAATATTGTCATATCAGATACTAAAACCCTTTATGTTTAAAGAACATGCTATGTATGAAATAATGTTGAATGCCAATCATTTTGATTACTTCTTGTTGTGAAGTATCAGCTGATGAAGTTACTTAAAAGCATCTGGATATACTGATGTCTCACAAAGTCCAGTCCTTGCCAATGGTTGGATGTCGAACATCCAGCTCGCTCTTTTCAGAAAACCGTTGGAATATGGCAGCCTGCAATGTTTCAATGTACAAATATTTGACCAGCAGGCCGCCCATGATGTAGGCAAGATGGTTATAGTCTCAGTTATAAGCATTTATTCAGGGTTGACTTTAACGCCTCGTCTTATCTGCCCCCAACCGATCAATCTGAAACAAGAAAATGTACAATAAGTCTTTCAACAGATAGCAGGACATAAGTTTTCAAGATTACGCACTCTTAATACTCAACATTTTTTCAAAGAAAATTTCTTTTTCCAAACCTATCATATAAAATAAGTCTAACTGGCAAAAGTCACATCAATGTTCAAATATATATAAATTTTCAGCAGCACTCTTATTATGCTGGTTAGTGTTCACAATGGTTCCTTGTGTTTTGAGAAATGCTGTTCACATCATCAACTGAGGTAGAAAGTTTATATACTTCATGAATGGCGCAGTTGAGTGTATCCCGGTTTTTTATACTTGAATTAAAGATTATGATGATAATATTTAACTCTCTACCTTGCTCGGCGAGTTAATATTGTACATTTATATAAAGGATATTCAATTGTATGATTCAATAAAGATCAGAAAGAGTCCAAACTGTGGTTGAAAAACCTCATAATCCCCTCTATGAACTGTCCTGTATTTGATATTGTTGGTTTGTTGTCACATCATATCCCAATAAATAAGTGAGTTATTGTTTATTGCCACTTCGGCAGTATTGCAGCCATATGCAGCAATATATCCCAATGAGTGAGTCAGTGAGTGAGGCGATATATCCCAATGGGCAAGTCAGTGAGTTATAGCTGTGATATATCCCAATGGGAAAGTCCGTGAATGAGTTATTGAGGCGATATATCCCAATGAGTGAGTGAGTTATAGCGGTGATATATCCCAATGAGTGAGTGAGTTATAGCGGTGATATATCCCAATGAGTGAGTTATAGCGGTGATATATCCCAATGAGTGAGTGAGTTATAGCGGCGATATATCCCAATGGGTGAATGAGTGAGTTATAGCGGTGATATATCCCAATGAGTGAGTGAGTGAGTTATAGTGGTGATATATCCCAAAGGGCGAGGGAGTTATTGAGGCGATATATCCCAATGAGTGAGTGAGTGAATTATTGAGGTGATATATGCCAATGAGTGAGTGAGTGAGTGAGTTATAGCGGTGATATATCCCAATGGGTGAGTGAGTGAGTTATAGCGGTGATATATCCCAATGCAGACTGACCTCCAGTGTTTCTCCACTCGCCGACTAAGAGCAATCTTTTCTCCGATCTCCGTACACACAGGGTTAGTCAGTCCAATCTTCGCTAAATCAGCCTTCACCGCAACCACACGGCCTCCCGTCGACAACGATCCGATGTTCACCATCAAAATCTCGTTCTTTGCTAGTTTCTGAACCTACAACACAAGGACAGTCTTATGTCAGACATTAGATTGCGTTATCTTTTCTCATCAAACTGAATGATTTCATTAAGCTTTAACAGGGCATGACCAGAAAGGAATTTGTAGGTGTTTATTAAACATACTTAGTATCAGAAATCCAGGGTTTAGAACATTGAGATGTAAAAGAAAGAAAGTCAGTGAATAATCAGCTCACAAAAGGTAAGACAGACGAAAAAGCAAACGCTGTGTACCCTATAGATGCACAACCAATCATAAAAATGTATGGGTAGTTTACGAAAGATCAGCCCTTGTAATCCTTATCAGCATTTAAATCAATTGATACTGAACTCAGACAGTGGTTGATAATAACGGATGAGAATTGTCTGCGATTGAGACAAAGGAAATAACTATTAGAAGTGTGCATGCACATGATATGTCACATACAACCAAGAGCAATCACCGGGCCATTTGCCACAAGTAAAATATAAACGTAATTAATGAATGACTAAACTATATAAATTGAAAATAACATAACAAGGAAATGACATACATTAAATGATTATGAATATTGGTTGTAATGAAATCAGTAATAACTAGAAGAGCGTTTGCGGGACACCGCAAAAGCAGAGCAGCTCCGAAACTTTGGGTCTCGCCTTTCCCTGTTCCGCCTTCTCCTCAGCATAAATAAAATTGGAATTTTTTTGGACAAAATGTTTTTCATTATTCAAGTTATTCTAACAAGTTGAATCATCACTGGGGTCACTTTTCACAACTTTGTTCTTAAAAACTATTTCTGATTTCAAAATAAACGTTCAAGGTCACACCATCAATGATTACTTTTCATTGTGTATAACAATCATGCAATGACTCAATAGTGCTCATTGTTAACATAAGGCATATTCACAATAGCACGCTTAAGTTGTGACCTTGCTGTGACCTTGACCTTTGACAGATTTTAGCAAAAACGTTTTCAAATCTTGGTCTTTCTCCATAGTTGATAGGGGCTGATAGCACACAGAAGTTGTTGAAGTTATCGTGTTTACAAGGATTTTTGTAGTGATTTCAGAACTCATGACCTTGACCTTTGACCTTGAATCAAAATGTTTCCCCAGGTGTACAAGAAAGAAGCTATATATATGAGGTGTTGATACCTTCATGGAAAAAAGTTATTAAGTGATTTCAGAACTGGTGACCTTGACCCTATCTCGTGACCTTGACCTTTAAAATTCAAGGTCACTCAATCAGTGATCACTTTTCATTGTGTATAACAATCATTTAATGATTCAAAGTGTTAATAGTTGAAATAAGACATTTTCGCAAAAGCATGCTTAAGTCGTGCCCTCGCTCTGACCTTGACCTTTGACGGATGTTAGCGAAAACCTTTTCAAATCTTGGCCTTTCTCCATAGTTGATGTACACCAAATAAGAGCCTGATACAACAAATATTTTTCAAGTTTTATCGTGTTTACAAGGATTTTTTTAGCGATTTCAGAACTCGTGACCTTGACCTTTGACCTTGAATGTGAACATGTCAAAATCATCCACCAGGTTTATAAGAAAGAAGCTATGTATATGAGGTGTTAAAACCTTCTTGGGAAAAGGTTATTTAGAGATTTCAGAACTGGTGACCTTGACCCTATCTCGTGACCTTGACCTTTTAAATTCAAGGTCACACAATCAGTGATCACTTTTCATTGTGTATAACAATCATTTAATGATTTAAAGTGTTAATAGTTGAAATAAGACATTTTCGCAAAAGCATGCTTAAGTCGTGCCCTCGCTGTGACCTTGACCTTTGACGGATGTTAGCGAAAACCTTTTCAAATCTTGGCCTTTCTCCATAGTTAATGTACACCAAATAAGAGCCTGATAGTACAAATATTTTTCAAGTTATCGTGTTTACAAGGATTTTTTTAGCGATTTCAGAACTCGTGACCTTGACCTTTGACCTTGAATATGAACATGTCAAAAAAATTCCCCAGGGGCATAAGTAAGAAGTTATGTATATGAGTTCTCAAAACCTTCTAGGAAAAAAGTTATAGCGAATACAAAACGCGCGTGCGGCGGCGGCGGCGGCGGCGACGGAAACTGCGCAAAAACTGATAGCAGCTCCGACTTAGTCAGAGCTGCTAATGAAAGCAAGCTTTACGTAATTAAACAAATGTTTAAATAATGATTTACAGGTTATGAAGAAATGCAATTACGTGCTGTAAAATATCGATATTAAAGAATCTCATTGTAAAGATTGTGTAGAATAAGTTAGATAATAATTAGTGAGATGTATTGTCTTTGGTACTAAACAAGCCTAAAATATTTTAGGCATCAATTAAGATGAGATGATCTTAACAGCTTTGAGCTCATTTAAATGGCCTTGTGACCTGTCAAGTATCACTGAACAATCAGTAAATGTGTTCTACATCAAGGACAAGGCCACGAGGTCATGAGAAATGACCTCATTTTGTGACAGGTCAAGCATCAAGGACCTATCACTGACCAATAACAAAATTATGGTCAATGTTAAAGTTTACCCTCAGAAGAGTCTACATCTCTTATCCAAGGGCCATAACTCTCTCCACATATATTACTAGTGAACATCTCTTGACATACTCAAAGATCAAAAAGTTTGATGATAAACTATGGGAAGAGTTCATTTCAAAACAAGTTTAGTTAAGTCAAGGGACATAACTCTAAAGTAATTTTTTTTATCGAATTGGCCTGATATGCAAAACCCTGATGTATACATATCCAAATTATGTGTAAAGCTTCAGGTTGCATGATCAAAACCTGTGGGAGGGAGGAGTTGATGTCTGGAGACTGTGCCAAGACACATGCCCCTCGATTTTGATACAAGAGAAAGGATTTCCAGATTTTGAATGTTCAGTTTAAGCCCCTCTAGTATGTTCATAGATATCTTTGTAAAGTGCACACTGGACGTCAGTGAACACACCTTGGCGCCCTTCTTGTCTCCCTCCGTCCGGACACCGAGGAGACGACGTAGGAGGAAGAAGGAGATCTCGAGCTCCGTGTAGATGTCAGGGAGAGCTCCGACCGCACCAAGCACCTGTCCTACCATCCGATCAGCTCGACAAAGCGTCGGGTCGATCTTAGTTCCCACACCTGCAGACAGAGGGAGGATACTAATTAATAGTGATACACTGCGTCGGGTCGATCTTAGTTCCCACACCTGCAGACAGAGGGAGGATACTAATTAATAGTGATACACAGTGTCGGGTCGATCTTAGTTCCCACACCTGCAGACAGAGGGAGGATACTAATTAAAAGTGATACACAGCATCGGGTTGATCTTAGTTCCCACACCTGCAGACAGAGGGAGGATACTAATTAATAGTGATACACTGCGTCGGGTCGATCTTAGTTCCCACACCTGCAGACAGAGGGAGGATACTAATTAATAGTGATACACAGCGTCGGGTCGATCTTAGTTCCCAAACCTGCAGACAGAGGGAGGATACTAATTAATAGTGATACACAGCGTCAGGTCGATCTTAGTTCCCAAACCTGCAGACAGAGGGAGGATACTAATTAATAGTGATACACAGCGTCGGGTCGATCTTAGTTCCCAAACCTGCAGACAGAGGGAGGATACTAATTAATAGTGATACACAGCGTCGGGTCGATCTTAGTTCCCAAACCTGCAGACAGAGGGAGGATACTAATTAATAGTGATACACAGTGTCGGGTCGATCTTAGTTCCCAAACCTGCAGACAGAGGGAGGATACTAATTAATAGTGATACACAGCGTCGGGTCGATCTTAGTTCCCAAACCTGCAGACAGAGGGAGGATACTAATTAATAGTGATACACAGCGTCGGGTCGATCTTAGTTCCCAAACCTGCAGACAGAGGGAGGATACTAATTAATAGTGATACACAGCGTCGGGTCGATCTTAGTTCCCAAACCTGCAGACAGAGGGAGGATACTAATTAATAGTGATACACAGCGTCGGGTCGATCTTAGTTCCCAAACCTGCAGACAGAGGGAGGATACTAATTAATAGTGATACACAGCGTCGGGTCGATCTTAGTTCCCACACCTGCAGACAGAGGGAGGATACTAATTAATAGTGATACACAGCGTCGGGTCGATCTTAGTTCCCAAACCTGCAGACAGAGGGAGGATACTAATTAATAGTGATACACAGCGTCGGGTCGATCTTAGTTCCCACACCTGCAGACAGAGCGTTGGGTCGATCTTAGTTCCCACACCTGCAGACAGAGGGAGGATACTAATTAATAGTGATACACAGCGTCGGGTCGATCTTAGTTCCCAAACCTGCAGACAGAGGGAGGATACTAATTAATAGTGATACACAGCGTCGGGTCGATCTTAGTTCCCACACCTGCAGACAGAGGGAGGATACTAATTAATAGTGATACACAGCGTCAGGTCGATCTTAGTTCCCACACCTGCAGACAGAGGGAGGATACTAATTAATAGTGATACACAGCGTCGGGTCGATCTTAGTTCCCAAACCTGCAGACAGAGGGAGGATACTAATTAATAGTGATACACAGCGTCGGGTCGATCTTAGTTCCCAAACCTGCAGACAGAGGGAGGATACTAATTAATAGTGATACACAGCGTCGGGTCGATCTTAGTTCCCACACCTGCAGACAGAGGGAGGATACTAATTAATAGTGATACACAGCGTCGGGTCGATCTTAGTTCCCAAACCTGCAGACAGAGGGAGGATACTAATTAATAGTGATACACAGTGTCGGGTCGATCTTAGTTCCCAAACCTGCAGACAGAGGGAGGATACTAATTAATAGTGATACACAGCGTCGGGTCGATCTTAGTTCCCACACCTGCAGACAGAGGGAGGATACTAATTAATAGTGATACACAGCGTCGGGTCGATCTTAGTTCCCAAACCTGCAGACAGAGGGAGGATACTAATTAATAGTGATACACAGCGTCGGGTCGATCTTAGTTCCCACACCTGCAGACAGAGGGAGGATACTAATTAATAGTGATACACAGCGTCGGGTCGATCTTAGTTCCCACACCTGCAGACAGAGGGAGGATACTAATTAATAGTGATACACAGCGTCGGGTCGATCTTAGTTCCCAAACCTGCAGACAGAGGGAGGATACTAATTAATAGTGATACACAGCGTCGGGTCGATCTTAGTTCCCACACCTGCAGACAGAGGGAGGATACTAATTAATAGTGATACACAGCGTCGGGTCGATCTTAGTTCCCAAACCTGCAGACAGAGGGAGGATACTAATTAATAGTGATACACAGTGTCGGGTCGATCTTAGTTCCCAAACCTGCAGACAGAGGGAGGATACTAATTAATAGTGATACACAGCGTCGGGTCGATCTTAGTTCCCACACCTGCAGACAGAGGGATGATACTAATTAATAGTGATACACAGCGTCAGGTCGATCTTAGTTCCCAAACCTGCAGACAGAGGGAGGATACTAATTAATAGTGATACACAGCGTCGGGTCGATCTTAGTTCCCACACCTGCAGACAGAGGGAGGATACTAATTAATAGTGATACACAGCGTCAGGCCGATCTTAGTTCCCAAACCTGCAGACAGAGGGAGGATACTAATTAATAGTGATACACAGCGTCGGGTCGATCTTAGTTCCCACACCTGCAGACAGAGGGAGGATACTAATTAATAGTGATACACAGCGTCGGGTCGATCTTAGTTCCCAAACCTGCAGACAGAGGGAGGATACTAA
Organism: Gibbula magus; assembly: GCA_936450465.1. Lineage (NCBI taxonomy): Eukaryota > Metazoa > Mollusca > Gastropoda > Trochida > Trochidae > Gibbula > Gibbula magus. The sequence goes on along the minus strand of OW388293.1, from coordinate 1,224,362 downwards.
TTAATAGTGATACACTGCGTCAGGTCGATCTTAGTTCCAAAACCTGCAGACAGAGGGAGGATACTAATTAATAGTGATACACAGCGTCAGGTCGATCTTAGTTCCAACACCTGCAGACAGAGGGAGGATACTAATTAATAGTGATACACAGTGTCGGGTCGATCTTAGTTCCCACACCTGCAGACAGAGGGAGGATACTAATTAATAGTGATACACAGCGTCGGGTCGATCTTAGTTCCCACACCTGCAGACAGAGGGAGGATACTAATTAATAGTGATACACAGCGTCGGGTCGATCTTAGTTCCCAAACCTGCAGACAGAGGGAGGATACTAATTAATAGTGATACACAGCGTCGGGTCGATCTTAGTTCCCACACCTGCAGACAGAGCGTTGGGTCGATCTTAGTTCCCACACCTGCAGACAGAGGGAGGATACTAATTAATAGTGATACACAGCGTCGGGTCGATCTTAGTTCCCAAACCTGCAGACAGAGGGAGGATACTAATTAATAGTGATACACAGCGTCGGGTCGATCTTAGTTCCCACACCTGCAGACAGAGGGAGGATACTAATTAATAGTGATACACAGCGTCAGGTCGATCTTAGTTCCCACACCTGCAGACAGAGGGAGGATACTAATTAATAGTGATACACAGCGTCGGGTCGATCTTAGTTCCCAAACCTGCAGACAGAGGGAGGATACTAATTAATAGTGATACACAGCGTCGGGTCGATCTTAGTTCCCAAACCTGCAGACAGAGGGAGGATACTAATTAATAGTGATACACAGCGTCGGGTCGATCTTAGTTCCCACACCTGCAGACAGAGGGAGGATACTAATTAATAGTGATACACAGCGTCGGGTCGATCTTAGTTCCCAAACCTGCAGACAGAGGGAGGATACTAATTAATAGTGATACACAGTGTCGGGTCGATCTTAGTTCCCAAACCTGCAGACAGAGGGAGGATACTAATTAATAGTGATACACAGCGTCGGGTCGATCTTAGTTCCCACACCTGCAGACAGAGGGAGGATACTAATTAATAGTGATACACAGCGTCGGGTCGATCTTAGTTCCCAAACCTGCAGACAGAGGGAGGATACTAATTAATAGTGATACACAGCGTCGGGTCGATCTTAGTTCCCACACCTGCAGACAGAGGGAGGATACTAATTAATAGTGATACACAGCGTCGGGTCGATCTTAGTTCCCACACCTGCAGACAGAGGGAGGATACTAATTAATAGTGATACACAGCGTCGGGTCGATCTTAGTTCCCAAACCTGCAGACAGAGGGAGGATACTAATTAATAGTGATACACAGCGTCGGGTCGATCTTAGTTCCCACACCTGCAGACAGAGGGAGGATACTAATTAATAGTGATACACAGCGTCGGGTCGATCTTAGTTCCCAAACCTGCAGACAGAGGGAGGATACTAATTAATAGTGATACACAGTGTCGGGTCGATCTTAGTTCCCAAACCTGCAGACAGAGGGAGGATACTAATTAATAGTGATACACAGCGTCGGGTCGATCTTAGTTCCCACACCTGCAGACAGAGGGATGATACTAATTAATAGTGATACACAGCGTCAGGTCGATCTTAGTTCCCAAACCTGCAGACAGAGGGAGGATACTAATTAATAGTGATACACAGCGTCGGGTCGATCTTAGTTCCCACACCTGCAGACAGAGGGAGGATACTAATTAATAGTGATACACAGCGTCAGGCCGATCTTAGTTCCCAAACCTGCAGACAGAGGGAGGATACTAATTAATAGTGATACACAGCGTCGGGTCGATCTTAGTTCCCACACCTGCAGACAGAGGGAGGATACTAATTAATAGTGATACACAGCGTCGGGTCGATCTTAGTTCCCAAACCTGCAGACAGAGGGAGGATACTAATTAATAGTGATACACTGCGTCAGGTCGATCTTAGTTCCAAAACCTGCAGACAGAGGGAGGATACTAATTAATAGTGATACACAGCGTCAGGTCGATCTTAGTTCCAACACCTGCAGACAGAGGGAGGATACTAATTAATAGTGATACACAGTGTCGGGTCGATCTTAGTTCCCACACCTGCAGACAGAGGGAGGATACTAATTAATAGTGATACACAGCGTCGGGTCGATCTTAGTTCCCACACCTGCAGACAGAGGGAGGATACTAATTAATAGTGATACACAGCGTCGGGTCGATCTTAGTTCCCAAACCTGCAGACAGAGGGAGGATACTAATTAATAGTGATACACAGCGTCGGGTCGATCTTAGTTCCCAAACCTGCAGACAGAGGGAGGATACTAATTAATAGTGATACACAGCGTCAGGTCGATCTTAGTTCCAACACCTGCAGACAGAGGGAGGATACTAATTAATAGTGATACACAGCGTCGGGTCGATCTTAGTTCCCAAACCTGCAGACAGAGGGAGGATACTAATTAATAGTGATACACAGCGTCAGGTCGATCTTAGTTCCCACACCTGCAGACAGAGGGAGGATACTAATTAATAGTGATACACAGTGTCGGGTCGATCTTAGTTCCCACACCTGCAGACAGAGGGAGGATACTAATTAATAGTGATACACAGCGTCGGGTCGATCTTAGTTCCCAAACCTGCAGACAGAGGGAGGATACTAATTAATAGTGATACACAGTGTCGGGTCGATCTTAGTTCCCACACCTGCAGACAGAGAATTAAGCAATATTATCAATAAATGTTGAGATAAGTTATTCATTCAGGATCAAGACGATCTTTTAACAGATCATGATGCAAAGTGAATTCCTTTTGAGGTTATAAAGTATAATTATTATTTAGAAACCTTGTGGCACAAACTCAAGAGATGCAAATCTGATTCTGTCTGTTGAAACCAAAACAATTCTAATTCAAGTTCTTCGTTGAATGCATTTCAAATTTAGAGATTCATTTATTTGAGTGATTTCTCAACCGCAATGAACATAAAATTGCGTGATTGACTAAATTGTGAGAATCCTGCAATCACTGGGGATGTAATCCAGATGTAGATATTCCCGTCACCTACCAATCAGTCCGCCCGGTACAGCATACTGCAGATCATTTTGTTCAGCAAACAATGAAACAATACGAGACAAGATCGGTCTGCACGTTAGTTTGCCCTCCTGGTCACGGGACACGATGCCTGGTCGTACCTCGATCTCTTGTCCAACCTAGAAATATATGCAACACGATGTCAGTGTAATAAATTGTTAAGAGTAGACTCTTGTCCAACCTAGAAATATATGCAACACGATGTCAGTGTAATAAATTGTTAAGAGTAGACTCTTGTCCAACCTAGAAATATATGCAACACGATGTCAGTGTAATAAATTGTTAAGAGTAGACTCTTGTCCAACCTAGAAATATATGCAACACGATGTCAGTGTAATAAATTGTTAAGAGTAGACTCTTGTCCAACCTAGAAATATATGCAACACGATGTCAGTGTAATAAATTGTTAAGAGTAGACTCTTGTCCAACCTAGAAATATATGCAACATGATGTCAGTGTAATAAATTGTTAAGAGTAGACTCTTGTCCAACCTAGAAATATATGCAACACGATGTCAGTGTAATAAATTGTTAAGAGTAGACAAGAATGTTGTTTCAGAAAACTAGTTCATATTTAGAAATAATTAATTCATCTAAGATTTGAGAATTTATTTTCCCCTCTTACTGACACTGATCAATTGAGTTACACAAGTCTAGAACTCTAATTTTATGACCTTGTGTTTTAATTACTGTCCTGATTTTGAAAGTATTACAAGTTACAAAATCTAAAAGTAAACATTGACAAATTATTATCCTTAATTCACTATTCAAGTCTGTTTTAATGGTGTTAATATTTTAGGAGTATATTTACAAGTAACAAATCTTAAAATTGGAAGTATTATCTTTAGTTTACTACAGTAAGTGTACAGATTTTCCCTACTGGAGATACAGTAGAATTTGCTAAAATCTTTAGCTACGTACCTTGAGAACACCCCTCAGAATACTGCCACCTGCCACGCCCCCTTTCAAGTCGTCAACCTCACACCCAGGCTTGTTTACATCAAATGATCGAATAACTGAAAAAGATGATTTTCAATGAAATAGTGATATACTATTAAGCAAATCTTTCATATTTGACAAATATGATTGCTTAACGCCCAGATTACGTAACCTTTCTAGGTCAGGCTAATGAAATATGTCAACTTGCCCTTTGGCAATTAACATGTTATCAAATAGTTAAATATGTAAACAAATGTTGATTAAAATTATAATCAAGTTTGAAATTGACCTTATGAAATACTTAAACTTAAACAAGACCACAAAGAACTTACCTATAAGCCTAGGCTCTGATGTGAAATCCCTCAAAGGTACCGGTATACTTTTAACAACATATTCACAAACAACGTCTATATTGTACTTGAGCTGGGCGGACACTGGTATAACCGGGGCTCCCTCCGCTACTGTACCTGCAACCAACATGGGAGATAGATAGAGATAGATGTGGTCATGTAAATGTTTTGTAATGAACAGCTTTCATATACTATGGGAGAGAGATGTGGTCATTGTAGGAAGTTAATTGTTTGAAGGGAATAGTTTTCATGTGCCATATGAAGAAATAAAACATATGGGATCACACTCGATGCAATAGTACGAATTGTTGTATTTTGGGATGAGCTGTCGACAGTCAGTGCTGGCAATTGGGGCTCCGTCCAATCAGGATTCTCTATTTCTAGCCAAGAAAGCGTTCCACTGGTAACAGAGGTTGTGTGGGAAGAAATGACGGAGTAACCTCTCTTGGGAGAGAATACAGGTTTGGGGAATTTTAACTTGTTGTAAACAGGGCCGAATGTAGAGCGCCACCGCACCTCTAACGAAGGCAAGGATCTGCTCGTACTGTTCCTTGGCCTGCGTCTCCTTCACCAGGTCGATCTTGTTCTGTAGGATCAGGATGTGCTTCAGCTTCATGATCTCCACCGCCGCCAGATGTTCCGAGGTTTGGGGTTGTGGACAAGACTCGTTGCCAGCTGCAAGACGATATTAGATATTCAATTCAATGTAGAATTCACATCTATGTTCTACTGCTGACATGTTGATCAATCGAAAATAACTTAGGAGTCTGAACTTTAAACGATTGAATCGAGGATTGAAATTATTTCAAGACAACCAATTCATAAATTGCTTATATTTTTGTAAAACACTGAAATGTAGGTGCAATTTGTGAAAACCATGCTGCAGCAATACTTTATGTGTCTGGAATATATAAGTACATTTTCTACTTGGTCGAGATTAAAGCACTAGACTAAAGCTAAATGCCACAATGCATAATGATTCTTTTAACTCAACATACTACAGAACTTTTAAAATACCTATGAGGAGCAAAGCTGCGTCCATAACGGCTGCACCGTTCAACATGGTGGCCATAAGAATGTCGTGGCCAGGACAATCAACAAAAGACACATGTCTGAAATAAAGTAAGACAGACAAATACCATTCTGTCAGTGGCATAATCAAACAGTTCCAAGAAGATTAGATAATGGAATAACATTTGTTTAGTTCATATTCTACAAAACATTGCAATCACATTAACAGCATATTCAAGTCCAGAGTCCAGAGTTCGTCTTTCAACATGTTCAATGCTATTCTGTCTTCAGCAAACTTATAAACATCAACACAGAAAGTGACCAGCTGAGAGGAACAAGAGAATTTGTGAGCCAGCTCACTCATATACCCCCGCTTTTAACAAAGAAGAAAAGTTTCAAAATAGCAGATAGACATCAATGTTTAGTCTTCTGTATGAACAAACCACAGCAGTACTATGAAAGCAGAGTATGTGTGTTTTCATAGTAAATATGTCTTTATAGATACACTTGTAAGAGTGCTTTAGAAGTCTTCATAGATACACCTGTAAGAGTGCTTTAGAAGTAAAAGAAGTAAAAGTCAATTATGCAAATGAGTGAGTGAGTGAGTGAGTTGGGGTTTAAAGCCGCTTTCAAGAGTATTTCACTTATATCGCGGCTGATAGTATTATGGCAGGGAGTTAGCCCGCAACACCATGTGGCAATGCATTGTGGTGAAACCTGTGAGCATCGGCTGGAACTAGCTGTAAGGATTTATAGCCCTATATCGTTTATTTTACGCGGCCTCACTCGATTTTTCTCTTGTTTGTCCCAAGCGGAAGCTAAGCAAAAGGAAGTAACTCTAAAAAGTATTTTGGTATAGTTTCGGCTGCTGCTTTAGATTTGTCTGCTGCAGTAGACTCATTTCAACTGAACTAACTTTGTGGGCAATAATGGGCCAAAAAAATTGTAAGCATTGTTTTTTCTCATTATTTGTAACTTTTATAAGTAATTGTGTGCAGTAATATAAATTTTAACGATACAATCTTCACTCAGTAAACCTCGCCTCGAAGAGCACATGTTTTGGTGTCACCTATTTTGGTGGTATGGTGAAGTAATTGTTCTCATAAAATGTTAATGCAAAGTAATTCATAATATTTGATATTTTAAAGTAATTATTAAGCTATTGTGGTAGTTTAACAGTAATTTGGAAAATGTCCTGCTGGATAATTTACTAAATAATTTAATAATGATTTGTTGTCTTTGTACAGCTTGAACCTACAGTTACTACTACAGTTCTACAATTCCTGTACCACTTCTCATATCTACTAGTCTACTGCTATTTCTACATCAATTCTACTACTTCTAATTCAACTTTAACTGCTGCAACTATTCAATATATGCTACTGTAACCATATGACAAGGAATAAAAGAGTTCAGGATCATTGCCCAGTTATTTATTCCCACACTAGCAAACCATGGGTTATGCAAATGAGGGTATGAAACATACAAAAGGCAGATGTACACATCATGGTGATTGTACATATCAAGTTTTGTAAAATTTGAACAACTAGTGTCAGAGATATGAGCGGAACAAAAAGTGTGAATGGCGAACTTGAAAAACTGAGAAATTTGAATAAATTATGCAAATGAGGGTATGAAACATATACGAAAGACAGATGTACACATCATGGTGATTGTACATATCAAGTTTCCTAAAATTTGAACAACTAGTGTCAGAGTAATGAGCGGAACAAAAACATCCCGGACAAGCGCATGGACAAACGGACGTGCTGACCACTATATACACCCCAGACTATGTCGTAGAGAAGGTATAATAAAACAATTCAGTCACTTTTCAGTGTAATAATAATGTATGGGACAAAGCTGAAAATGTGGCATAACAATGTTTTATTAAGTATTTCACCTTAAAAGTCTGAATTTGCCACTGCATCCGATTCTGTCACAGGGAAAGACATCTTGGGTAGCGCTACCACAGGATCTGTAACAGCCCGGCCTTGGACAAGATTCATTATCACATTTATATATCTGAAATAAAAACACAAAAGATTTTAGAAGCAGTGAAAAACATGTTCTATCTTTAGTGTTCATTGAGCATGCTCGACATTATCCTTCGATCCTTAACCAGCCTGCACATAAACCAATATAAAGATTTATATTGGAATAATGACGAGACTCAATGGATGGTCAACTTCTTAACATATAAAAGAGAGATGATCATTATATATATACACCATTATCTAGCACTTTTAGATTATCTGAAATGTCACTTGATTTTTATAGCTTTAGGCAATGAACCTGAAAGTGTCCCTGATTTATTAACATCTTTGAAAATGGTAGTTTCCAGCTCATAGTCTTTTGGACATCAATATATTCATATATAAGTTTTACGCATAAATACATAAAGTATTAATTAAAATCAAAATCAAAGTGATCAGAGTTCACTTACTTTTGCATTGGCATAGCCAAGTTTGATTGTGATGTTCCTCTCCAGTTCATTCTTAAATCTGACAGTCTGAAACAAGAATGTTTGTTTGTAAAAAGGTCTGTTTTAATAACCAATTTTAATCTTAAGTCAAATGTTCGAATTAATAATTATCAAAGAGTTTTTACATATATCAAGTATTCTACTGTCTATGATACTGTTCGTTCCATATTCAAATAAGCAACAAAATGCATCCAGTTATGGGGATATTATCTTTTTTCTTATCAGTACTCTCTTATCAAATATCTATCATAAAAAAACATAAGGTGATGTTTTTTACATTAAAACTAAAACCTACCTGTACGCCAGAAATAGCTTTGACAACAGTTGATTTTCCATGAGCCACGTGTCCAATAGTACCTACAAGTAAGTCAAAGTGTAAGCATAAATATTGTCACAGACTATTATACTATCCAACTGTAACATGAATTCGGCGTTCTCCTGTTTTCGGCGATTGGTAATCTTGCATTATTTTACGAGAACGGGCGGAGGGTCAAATGTCAAACTGCAAATATTTTTATTTGTGGTCACGGCAACTCGACCTGGACGCAACATTTTCAACTATGAAAAACAGGAAGGCGAGAGTACAAAGAGATATATTACATATAAAAAATAGCCTTATATTCTTAATACTTTTTTTCACTTCACAATAAAATTCTAAAACAAATTACCGAGGCGACTTTCATTTTTTATTTCCTATCGTCTGCCAGCTGACAATGTTTGCATCATCATATCACGTGATCGGTCATGTGAGTTGCCGCTCGATAAAAAAAATACGGCTGGATTTTTTGGTCATGCTTATTGAATAAATAATAACGTTTCATCAATTTTTGGAAAGTTTTCAGACAAATACAGCCATGTGCGGGTTGATTTAGGTTAAATTAAAATGGGGATGACCTTGTTATCAATTTCATAATGTCTACAGACACGGGATAATGTATCAGTGTTTCTCGCCATATTGAGAATAGAGCCCAGTTGAAGAGGAGTGTGAAGTGTGACTTCATAAACAGTGTAAATAATAAGTTCTGATTTATTTCTCATAAGTTTTCAATATTTCCACATTTGACAATTTTATTTAATTCTGGTTGATTCTAAGTAATAAGACAATGTCTTTTTGCCTCTTCGGGTTCCCGCAAAAAACGAAACACCATATTATTTGCGGTAGAACATCACCGCCGAAAACAGGTGACGTAATGCACAGGATGCCAAATATAGGTCACTCTCTTCATGGAGGACTTTCTCGGCCGATGATGCCGATAGAATCATAATTCATAATAGTGAGTTTTCCCAAAGTTACGTAGATTGACATGAATGAAAACTATTTTTATTATTTTACCACGATTAAACTTTTACGGCGAATCGCTCTTATGTCGCCGAAAACAGGTGAAACTGGGATATAAGAAAAGCTCAACCATATATATTTGTTACTTCATGATACAATGCAATTATATATGGTCATTAAACAAATCAATGCTAAGGTTATTTCTGTTTATTATAATAAAAAAATTATTTCGATGAAACTGTTTTGGTCTTTAATGAAAAGAATAAAATGTGGCAAAGTAAGATGAAAGTGAATTCCTACAAATTAATGAGAATTTTACCAATATTTATGGTGGCCTGACGACTGATGACATCTGGTGTTAGAGGTGTCAACTTGTTCACATCCTGTAAATAAAAGCAAAAACTAGAAACATGTCTAAAATGATATTTACTTACATATGAATAGATATTATTATAGAATAGAAATAAATTACAAAATATTTGTTAATATTCCTTATTTTATTTTTTGATCAAAATCATCTGTGTCAGCTGATATAAACATATGACATTCATGCCAATGATTGATTTGTGCAACAAAATGTACATTTATCCTTAATCTAATTGTAATGAATTTTTTAAATTGTCTTTGCAATCAACAAAATCTAAGTGTTCATAACATTATTTCCTCAATATGCGTATGCAGTGTAGAAACAGTAAACCAGCTTTCAACACTTTCTTATTTTCTTTTCGTGACAACATGTCAAGGTATTAAGCATGTTATTGAACATAAAGGGGGTCCAAATCCTATTTGGTTTGGTTCATTGGATGATTTGTTACGGATCCGCAACGTTACTCACAAGAGTTGTAAGGTCTTGACGTGACAAGTGAGGCTGTTTGATTGCTGACTTGTCTTCGTCTTCACCTGCCATGCTGTTTTCTGATGCAAGTCCGGCATATCCCAGAAGGCTAAGCTCACTTCCTGAATAATTTTATTATACTATTCTTTAAAAACTAATCACCAGTTAATATATCAATATTCAATGAATACGCCACCAATGCATGATTAAGTTGAATTTACAATAATTTTTATATTTATTTTTGGTAAATAGTGATGAATTGATTTACAAAACATTGAAATAATATTTTGGGGAGGTTAAAAATGAACATTTCTTTCACTCAGTATTAAGTTGTGGCGCAGTTAGTTTATTTTCTAACCAATCGTAGCCCAAGTTCATGATTTACCCCGGGATTGTTATTGACCTAATATTTGGACGCACACCTGATAGGAAGCGGCCCACATGAAAGAACGAATTTTTGCAAAAATTCCCACAGCACGGTGTTTCGGTTAACGTTCGAGACATAACAGTACCATGGACTATTGACAACGATGTCTTGGACTTGATGTCAAGCGTACATGACGCAATGTCACTGTCGACACATTTCTGTCGACTTGTTTCTGATGATTCATGTTTATTTCCATGTCCAAAATATTGATCAAAAACCACATGTCGTTCATTTATGAGAACTCATTTTAAACGCAGCTATGTTGCAGTCAACATGGTTTGCCCTTTTGCTTGGATTCTGGTCAATCTTGTATCTTTTGGATGCATTTTTAAAGGTATATTTGTTTACAAAATGTTTGTAATGAATACAGCTCAATATTATTGTTTCCTCCTAGACCCTCCTAAACCCCAATTTTAAACATGGTAGATGTCCTAGTAAGCATGTTTAAATTACACTTGTGACATCATCCTATTGTTCTTTCACTCCATTATTTTCCAGTAATGGAGACTTGCACATCACATCATATTTTTAAGTAGAAATTTAATTTTTTAAAGCAATTTTGATAAGAGCAATACTTGTAATTTGTAGTAGGGTAATATCCGAGTAACTCTTCATTCCTTAAAAAAATTTAAGGAATGGAGAGTTACTCAGACATTACCCTCTACAAAATATCCAGTTGTGAAAGTATATGTACCCAATGATAATACATTTTATCTTTCATTTTGTTCAATAATAATGAAACAAATTATGTTTTATATTAATATTTAAAGTCTAAATAATTATAGATAAATTTACTTATTTTATTGTACGTTATTCTGTTATGTTTATGGTGTGGATTCAATTAAAGTATGTTAAAAATATTTGAAGCAAGGTTAGACTAATCCTATGACACAAACAATTCATTTCATGGTCAGATTTAGAATTAAAAAGATTCAGATCTACTTGCCTGTTACTGTTGTGTCTTCCATCGTGTATGTTTGTCAAATAATGAATCCTTATATATTGCTTGTTGAATTAACATTTTGTGATAAATGACAGATCCAAACTTGGTTGTGAATTTATATGAGCCTGGGGATATGATGAAATGATCTGATGCAAGTAAGGTTAAATTTAGAGCTTACTAAGAAATAGATTTAATGCTTAAGAAACACTTGTTTATATATAATCAACAGATGTTATTCCCACAGACTTTGTTAATTTATATAGACCCACTGCTAAACATCTATATTTAGTTGAATAAACATGACACTATTAGTAATATTACCGAAACCATCATATTGGTGTTATATTTAGTTGAAAGAGAATTCATTTTTGATAGTTCAATCCATGATGCAATTGATTGAAAGAAAGAAAGATTGATTTAAAAAAAGTCACATTTATGTTTCCTGAAGGCAACCGTAAATCATAATTTTGATAAAAGAATCTAAATTACATTATTTTATTTACGTCAGTATGGAGAATTCGGATTCTGCTAATAATAGAAATAATTTCTCAATATTGACATTTTATGTTTCTGTACTACCGGTAATAAACTGTAAGATTAAGCATGGCATTTGACCCACTTGCATAACAATTTACGGATTACATCTTTTTTGTCTGAATTGAACACAGGTTAATTTATTTTCCTTGTAGACGAAGAAGTCCACTAGTCGATCCTACCGCAACCTGCTTGACAGCAGTGGACTGACGGTTTCAATATGTCAGCTGCGATGGTACACCAACTCTCTGAACCGCATGTTTCTGCGACTTGGCCAGTGGCAGCCTCGGCTTCTACGACTCTGGTTTACAGTGGGCGTGTTCTTCAGCTTAGTCGCCATGTTGATTTCTCTGTTTGTACTCACGCTGCTAGTTCTCAACACCTTCCGCAGGCAGCCAGTCGAACAACAAGTATTGACACCAGTGGTAAGCTGAATGTTGAATATGATTGTGTTACACTCTCGATAAAAGCTCAGAATCAATTTGTGTAAACTTACTTTTAAAAGCTTGTAATAAAATTGGGAGATGTTATTCTGTATGATTAAAATGATGATTCTGATGAGTTCAAATATGGACGAAACTAGGAACTCATGTTTGAAATTAGATTAATAGAGAGGTACCCAAATCTTATTGATCTTTCTAAATATATGGACCGTTAAGGTGGATCTACTCTCCGACCTTGAAGATATTTACTAGAATCATCATACCCAGCATCCCCCTAACTCAAATGATCTCCGTCCATCTGACTGATAATTCTTATCCCTACAAAACAAAATGATCTCCATCACCTTCCTTAAAAGTTGTTTAAGGATCAGAGTTAAATGCACCTATAACAATCTAGTAAGGGGAGATAACTCTGTGCAGATGCCAGGTGTGAACCTGCCGACGAGCCAGATCTGGTACTACCTGCTGACGCTGCTGGTGTGTGGTATCCTGCACGAGATGGGACACGCAGTCGCTGCTGTCAGGTGAAAATATGTTCAAATCCTTCTTCAACAATTTAACTTTTTGATCAGAACATATCTGATGGGCATTAGACATTCATCCTATCAATATATAAATGGACAATAATAATTAGGGATGTTTTGAAATTTTGAAATAATGTTTATTGATGTATTTATTACTTGACACTTGAAATATTACTTAAAGGACATCAAATATCCCTAAATTATTTTGTCCAGTATATTTCTGAACTTATTGGAGCCATCTGCAGGTACATTTTTATTTAATTGATAAATTTACTATAATTTTAGCAAGTATTTACCATGGGTCAGTATTCCTCTTCTGACAAGTGTCCTCTAATCACAGAGAGCAGGTGCGTGTGAACGGGTTCGGTATATTCCTACTGCTGATGTACCCTGGAGCCTACGTGGACCTCTCGTCCGAGCATATCCAGGTGATATCGCCGCTACGGCAGTTGCGTGTCTACTGTGCAGGGGTGTGGCATAACTTCATCATCGTCATTGTCGCCCTTTGCGTCCTACTTCTCATGCCCTTCACTCTCGTACCTTTCTACACGCTCGACAAGGCAGTCGCCGTCACAGGGATAGTACCAGTAAGTGCTCCCCTTCCTTGGTAAATTTAGGACACTGCACTGATAATCAGGGGTAGACGCTCGCTGGAAATCTTTACTAGCCCGAAGTGCTCTTCGGGTTAGTGACATATGTTAATCTGCAGTGATACAAACAAATTTCACTAGCCCTTCTGAATTTTCACTAGCCTCGGGCCAGCGGACTAGTGCGAGTGTCGATCCCTGGATAATTCATTTTGAATTGAGAAAGCTGGGTTAGTGATTTCAATCCTACTAAAATATGTTAAAGAAAATCAATTTCATGAATATAAAACTCAACAAAATGAAACATAGTATTTCCTACATTTGAAATGTTCCCACCCTTACTGAAAACAGTGGTATAGGATGTAAGTGTAGCATATTTACACTGGATAGTGAAAGGGAGACAACTCTGTATATCTTAATGTAAAACAAAAGACCATCTAGACAAGAAATCTGTATGAAAATTTTTTTTAATGGTTGTTTAGGCTGAATAATGATTGTTTTTTTGTTGACAGGAAGTAATTTTATCACATTTTGGCACCTCAAGATTCAAAAGTTTAGACATTTATAGCCTTCTTCTTCCTTTGCAGTTCTTTCAATACCACAATTTTATCAAACTATGTAATTATCTTTTTTCACCATTTTGCTTGATTGATTGACCTTCTCTCAAAACTGTAGAACTCAGCTGTTTCTGGTCCGCGTGGACTGTTGCCGGGGGAGCCAATCACACGCATCAGTGACTGTCAGGTGACGAACCTGGACTCGTGGCACGAGTGTATCGTGACGAGCATGAAGCAGCAGTCCCTCGGCCACTGTATGCCTGTACAACTCATCAGGGACCTCGACACTTCACCAAAGAGTGCGTACATCTCCTGGCTTTGCTAGTATAGAAATAACCAAAGAGTGCCACATCTCCTGGCTTTGTTAGTATAGAAATAACCAAAGAGTGCCACATCTACTGGCTTTGCTAGTATAGAAATAACCAAAGAGTGCAACATCTCCTGGCTTTGTTAGTATAGAAATAACCAAAGAGTGCCACATCTCCTGGCTTTGCTAGTATAGAAATAACCAAAGAGTGCCACATCTCCTGGCTTTGTTAGTATAGAAATAACCAAAGAGTGCCACATCTACTGGCTTTGCTAGTATAGAAATAACCAAAGAGTGCAACATCTCCTGGCTTTGCTAGTATAGAAATAACCAAAGAGTGCGACATCTCCTGGCTTTGCTAGTATAGAAATAACCAAAGAGTGCCACATCTCCTGGCTTTGCTAGTATAGAAATAAGATATATATATATATATATATATATAGAGAAGACAAGGAGCTTATGGATCAACTTCTTTATTTTACCAATTTGTTAGGATTTATACTTAACCATTGCCACTGTATAAAATGAATAAGTTGATCCTCCATAAAATCCTTGTCTTCTCAATATATAGAGGTCCTCTATTAGAGGATAGCTGTCTTTTATCTCAAGTTCTAGAATGCCTCTCAGAGTTCAAGAGATCAGTAAGTATGAGGACTATTAGTAAATCATAAAGTTTGGATCGAAGATAGAACGGAATAAGAAAAAGAGCTGTGTAGACAGAGGAACAACTTATTGTAATCTTCAGAAGAGACCTTGCTTGCCGGAATTCTAACCCTCACTGGCCTCTCTCGGCACTTCTCGGTCAACAATCAACCCGAGGCGAAGAGTCTTTGTATAAGAAAAATGATTGGCTGATGTTCTAAGGGGGGTAACTCTTATGAATGAAATAACGTAAGGGTATGCGTCTGGTTATTTCGTCCACCAATCCCGTAATTTCGTCCACATGGATTTAAGTATAGGAGTCTGTGTATTGTAATTTCGTCCACTTGTTTATGTCGTTTTCAAGTCTCCAGGGCGGGAAGGTCGTGATGTAACAGCTTCGTCACGTTGTATCAACCATTCAACGTTGCTGTATGTATCATGTGACTAATATCATGTGACTGCTATTAGTAAGAAAAATAACAAACAAGACAACAATTTCAGGGTAGGACGGGCTGTAAATTTCCCCTTATTTGAAAAGTGGACAAAATATCAGGACTGCACGAAATTGTAGGACTATACAAAGCTTTGCGGGAGACATAATGTTTTCGCCTCCATCCGGGATTCTGTCCTTCTGTGGTTCCAAAATGCTTTCGTTTCTGGGCCATATCTCAAAAACTGTTTAATATTTTTTTTACAAAATTTGGTATGTGGTTAGATCTAGTATTAGAGTGGTGCCTTTTGATACTTTGGATATTCTGATTTTTATATTTTTTCTGGTTTCCATGGAAACGATTTGAACTTAGTGCATATTGGGATAAGGAACCTTTTCGGACCTCTATCTCAAAATCATAAGTGAAAAATAATGTCAAGAGGACAAGGTATGATTGAAAGTTGGAGCGGGGGACATCACAGTGCATCACATGCGCATATTAAGTTCATGTCTTTCTGATGACTTAAACTTGCCCTCCCAAAATAGAACTCTGCAGCTGTTATGTCTGTAACCATAATTGAGCTATTTAGACAAATAATGACTGTAAAAGAACTTAAGCATGAAATGTTTATTGGGAAATGTATGTCATTGTTTCTTTTGATGTGTAATTTCAGTGATAATTCACATAACTGTTCCTAGTTTACAATTTTGATGTGTATAGATGAAACTGACCAGAAATCTTTCCTTGAGATGTTCTTTGTTCTCAGACTTGAAGGACTCCTTTTTAAGACAATAAGCTATCAATAATGGCTTGATTTAACGGCAAGGGCCTGTGACTTAGTAAGAGAAACTGCTGTAAGTCTGTAACCTATTGACACGTAAATGATTTTTCAACCCCAGGTTCTTTGTTGTCAGACTTCACCTTAACGAAGGGATCTCTTGACTGCTGCAATGAAACCAGCAGTACACACCTGTGTTTTCTCTATCATGTCCGTACAAAAGCTGTCACAGTGAGTACTGAATCTATCACTCCTTCCTCGTATTCCTAACACAAGCCGGCAATGGTTAACTCTCAAGTTGTTATGTTTTCTGTCTTTCAACAACGTACAATGAGGGTTCAGTAATAAGATCATAACAATCGAAAGTTTACCTGCATCAAACTAATAACTAAATATATTGTGGATGGTCTGACCGTTCCACTTTGTAGCCTTCATCGTACAGGCTTCGGATCATTGGTCTGACCGTTCCACTTTGTAGCCTTCATCGTACAGGCTTCGGATCATTGGTCTGACCGTTCCACTTTGTAGCCTTCATCGTACAGGCTTTGGATCATTGGTCTGACCGTTCCACTTTGTAGCCTTCATCGTACAGGCTTCGGATCATTGGTCTGACCGTTCCGCTTTGTAGCCTTCATCATACAGGCTTCGGATCATTGGTCTGACCGTTCCACTTTGTAGCCTTCATCGTACAGGCTTCGGATCATTGGTCTGACTGTTCCACTTTGTAGCCTTCATCATACAGGCTTCGGATCATTGGTCTGACCGTTCCACTTTGTAGCCTTCATCATACAGGCTTCGGATCATTGGTCTGACCGTTCCGCTTTGTAGCCTTCATCATACAGGCTTCGGATCATTGGTCTGACCGTTCCACTTTGTAGCCTTCATCGTACAGGCTTCGGATCATTGGTCTGACCGTTCCACTTTGTAGCCTTCATCGTACAGGCTTCGGATCATTGGTCTGACCGTTCCACTTTGTAGCCTTCATCGTACAGGCTTCGGATCATTGGTCTGACCTTTCCGCTTTGTAGCCTTCATCGTACAGGCTTCGGATCATTGGTCTGACCTTTCCGCTTTGTAGTCTTCATCGTACAGGCTTCGGATCATTGGTCTGACCGTTCCACTTTGTAGACTTCATCGTACAGCCTTCGGATCATTGGTCTGACCGTTCCGCTTTGTAGCCTTCATCGTACAGGCTTCGGATCATTGGTCTGACCTTTCCGCTTTGTAGCCTTCATCGTACAGGCTTCGGATCATTGGTCTGACCGTTCCACTTTGTAGCCTTCATCGTACAGGCTTCGGATCATTTGCTATTAATTTCTTTGTATAAATTGCAGAGAAATGTTGTGACCATTGCGCTGTTTGCATTTATAGAGTCAGTCTTAAGTCATGATAACTGTGACGTTCTGAACATTAAAAGAGCTTTTATAGACCCAAGTCTATGTGTTGTAGGTCCGAAGGATGTTTACACTTGAATGATATCATTGTATATTTGTAAATTCGTGTTGTTCTCAATAATGTCCTTCTATTGCAGCATGGCAGAGATTTGTTGGTAGAGTATTAACGGGTGTTTGATACAAAGCTTAGGTTTAAACGGTGATGGGTTTACTAAAAGGCTATTTCATTCAAAATAATTTATGTTTACTAAAAGAATTAACCATTTCTTAGGTGTTTTCCTTGTTATTTTTATTTTTATTTTGATAGATAGTTTTCTTTTGTGCTTTAAACTGATTTTTCATTGAATATATATATCGGTGACTTTTCTTTTCTTTGGATAATTTTAATCTCATACTTGAGAAAAACTATGTGAAAAAGCTCATAATTTTAGATGATGTTACAATAGGGCATCGTGAATTATGTATCCTATAATTCACCAA
The DNA here is from genome assembly GCA_936450465.1 of Gibbula magus. Taxonomy (NCBI): domain Eukaryota; kingdom Metazoa; phylum Mollusca; class Gastropoda; order Trochida; family Trochidae; genus Gibbula; species Gibbula magus. The sequence continues at coordinate 1,206,339 of OW388293.1, read as the reverse complement.
CTATAATAGGGTATATGGAGTTATGTTTCTATAATTCACTGACTATAATTGGGCATCATGAGTTAGTTTTCTATAATTCACTGACTATAATAGGGCATTGTGAGTTATATTTCTATAATTCACCGACTATAATAGGGCATTGTGAGTTATGTTGCTATAATTTCACTGACTGTATAGGGCATCGTGAGTTATGTTGCTATAATTCACTGACTGTCTAGGGCATCGTGAGTTATGTTGCTATAATTCACCGACTATGATATGTGATTCAGAAGATGGGGTGTTACAAAGGTTAACTAACTAATTGAGACTTATTACATCATGTACGAATAGTTAAAAAGGTTAACTAACTAATTGAGACTTATTACATCATGTACGAATAGTTATCGACTTCGATGATTGCCTATCTTTAGGCAATTTTCGTTATCATATTTGTTTAAATTACCAGTAACCATAAAACAGATAACTATCATTTGACAGTAGTCCATTGTTCATACCGAACACAGTTGAGAAAACTGAATGGTGGTGTGGAAAATCTATACCCAGATAATCTTTGAGCACTTTGAGAATGGAATGTTCATTGATGCAGCTCCTTGCGTAAGATAATCAAATATCTAAATTGTAATAATTCTTGTTATTTCAGAAATATGCATGTTTACCTGCGCGGACAACGACTGACCGGCCAGTGTGTAAGCTACAGAGTGACTGTTACACGCCGAAGGTAGAAATGGTCTGTGTGTATCCCGCTGTTGACAATGAGACCAAACTTCTACGTATCTATCATGGTCGCCGTCCTCCATTGTTATTCCTTGGTCATCCCGTTGATTTATTTTATTCAGGTAAGTTGAGTTGCTGAATAATGAAGTGTCAAATTTACAGAAAACTCGACACGTTTACAAACATCATTTCATTTGCATCTACTTTTAGTATCTGTAATGGAAAGAATTTTCCTGTACTCCAGCCACTGAATAACAAATTCAGCAAATATGATTAAAAACACAGCATTAATGATGAACTTAAATTAGTAATTTCTCCTCTTCAAATCAAGGATGTTATTAAAAGTTGGATCACAATGCTATTCTCATACCCAAGGGTCATTACCAATCATCTGCATCTGGTTTGTCAAATGTTTGATTTCAGTATTAGTTATGTCATCCCAAAACAATCACATGATGATCTGTATATTTATTTCATCATTGAGAGTGAGATTCTGAATAATATCGGTAAAATAAAGCCTCTATCAGGCTACAGTGATGATAACCTGTATTGTCACTCTTGTGATGTCACTAAGTGAAATGTTATGATGTCGTGCTAAGTTTCCCCAGGCAGTTAATTTATCATTGAAATCAGTCAATTTCAACAGAAATATTGATATGATAAATAGAATCTGTTTTTCCCCCCAAGTACAATTTTTATCTTCGCTACTCGTGAAAATGTCTACTTTTCTACCTCACTCTATAAAAATTATGTTCTCATATACAATATCTTTCTTTCTTCCATGAAAGTATCTACCAATCGTGTACATTTCTCTTGTTTTTCCCTCAAGGTTTGTTGATTGTATGTTAGTTGATTGTATGTTAGTTGATTGCAAGGTTTGTTGATTGTATGTTAGTTGATTGTATGTTAGTTGATTGTATGTTAGTTGATTGTATGTTAGTTGATTGCAAGGTTTGTTGATTGTATGTTAGTTGATTGTATGTTAGTTGATTGCAAGGTTTGTTGATTGTATGTTAGTTGATTGTATGTTAGTTGATTGCAAGGTTTGTTGATTGTATGTTAGTTGATTGTATGTTAGTTGATTGCAAGGTTTGTTGATTGTATGTTAGTTGATTGTATGTTAGTTGATTGCAAGGTTTGTTGATTGTATGTTAGTTGATTGTATGTTAGTTGATTGTATGTTAGTTGATTGCAAGGTTTGTTGATTGTATGTTAGTTGATTGTATGTTAGTTGATTGCAAGGTTTGTTGATTGTATGTTAGTTGATTGCAAGGTTTGTTGATTGTATGTTAGTTGATTGTATGTTAGTTGATTGTATGTAAGTTGATTGTATGTAAGTTGATTGTATGTAAGTTGATTGTATGTTAGTTGATTGTATGTAAGTTGATTGTATGTTAGTTGATTGTATGTAAGTTGATTGTATGTAAGTTGATTGTATGTTAGTTGATTGTATGTTAGTTGATTGTATGTTTGTTGATTGTATGTAAGTTGATTGCAAGGTTTGTTGATTGTATGTAAGTTGATTGCAAGGTTTGTTGATTGTATGTTAGTTGATTGTATGTTAGTTGATTGTATGTAAGTTGATTGTATCTAAGTTGATTGTATGTTAGTTGATTGTATGTTAGTTGATTGTATGTTAGTTGATTGTATGTAAGTTGATTGTATGTAAGTTGATTGTATGTTAGTTGATTGTATGTTAGTTGATTGTATGTTAGTTGATTGTATGTTAGTTGATTGTATGTTAGTTGATTGCAAGGTTTGTTGATTGTATGTAAGTTGATTGTATGTAAGTTGATTGTATGTAAGTTGATTGTATGTAAGTTGATTGTATGTTAGTTGATTGTATGTAAGTTGATTGTATGTTAGTTGATTGTATGTTAGTTGATTGTATGTTAGTTGATTGTATGTTAGTTGATTGTATGTTAGTTGATTGTATGTTAGTTGATTGTATGTTAGTTGATTGTATGTTAGTTGATTGTATGTAAGTTGATTGTATGTAAGTTGATTGTATCTAAGTTGATTGTATGTTAGTTGATTGTATGTTAGTTGATTGTATGTTAGTTGATTGTATGTTAGTTGATTGTATGTTAGTTGATTGTATGTAAGTTGATTGTATGTAAGTTGATTGTATCTAAGTTGATTGTATGTTAGTTGATTGCAAGGTTTGTTGATTGCAATGTTAGTTGATTGTATGTAAGTTGATTGTATGTAAGTTGATTGTATGTAAGTTGATTGTATGTAAGTTGATTGTATGTTAGTTGATTGTATGTTAGTTGATTGTATGTAAGTTGATTGTATGTTAGTTGATTGTATGTTAGTTGATTGTATGTTAGTTGATTGTATGTTAGTTGATTGTATGTTAGTTGATTGTATGTAAGTTGATTGTATGTTTGTTGATTGTATGTAAGTTGATTGTATGTTAGTTGATTGTATGTTAGTTGATTGTATGTTAGTTGATTGCAAGGTTTGTTGATTGTATGTTAGTTGATTGTATGTTAGTTGATTGTATGTTAGTTGATTGTATGTAAGTTGATTGTATGTAAGTTGATTGTATGTTAGTTGATTGTATGTAAGTTGATTGTATGTAAGTTGATTGTATGTTAGTTGATTGTATGTTAGTTGATTGTATGTAAGTTGATTGTATGTAAGTTGATTGTATGTTAGTTGATTGTATGTTAGTTGATTGCAAGGTTTGTTGATTGTATGTTAGTTGATTGCAAGGTTTGTTGATTGTATGTAAGTTGATTGTATGTTAGTTGATTGTATGTTAGTTGATTGTATGTTAGTTGATTGTATGTTAGTTGATTGTATGTAAGTTGATTGTATGTTAGTTGATTGTATGTTAGTTGATTGTATGTAAGTTGATTGTATGTAAGTTGATTGTATGTTAGTTGATTGCAAGGTTAGTTGATTGTATGTTAGTTGATTGTATGTTAGTTGATTGTATGTAAGTTGATTGTATGTTAGTTGATTGTATGTAAGTTGATTGTATGTAAGTTGATTGTATGTAAGTTGATTGTATGTAAGTTGATTGTATGTTAGTTGATTGTATGTAAGTTGATTGTATGTAAGTTGATTGTATGTAAGTTGATTGTATGTTAGTTGATTGTATGTAAGTTGATTGTATGTAAGTTGATTGTATGTTTGTTGATTGTATGTAAGTTGATTGTATGTTAGTTGATTGTATGTAAGTTGATTGTATGTTAGTTGATTGTATGTTAGTTGATTGTATGTTAGTTGATTGTATGTTAGTTGATTGTATGTTAGTTGATTGTATGTTAGTTGATTGTATGTTAGTTGATTGTATGTTAGTTGATTGTATGTTAGTTGATTGTATGTAAGTTGATTGTATGTAAGTTGATTGTATGTTTGTTGATTGTATGTAAGTTGATTGCAAGGTTTGTTGATTGTATGTAAGTTGATTGTATGTTAGTTGATTGTATGTTAGTTGATTGTATGTTAGTTGATTGTATGTTAGTTGATTGCAAGGTTTGTTGATTGTATGTAAGTTGATTGTATGTAAGTTGATTGTATGTTAGTTGATTGCAAGGTTTGTTGATTGTATGTTAGTTGATTGTATGTAAGTTGATTGTATGTTAGTTGATTGTATGTAAGTTGATTGTATGTTAGTTGATTGCAAGGTTAGTTGATTGTATGTTAGTTGATTGTATGTTAGTTGATTGTATGTAAGTTGATTGTATGTAAGTTGATAGTATGTTAGTTGATTGCAAGGTTTGTTGATTGTATGTAAGTTGATTGTATGTTAGTTGATTGTATGTTAGTTGATTGTATGTTAGTTGATTGTATGTTAGTTGATTGTATGTTAGTTGATTGTATGTAAGTTGATTGTATGTTAGTTGATTGCAAGGTTTGTTGATTGTATGTAAGTTGATTGTATGTAAGTTGATTGTATGTAAGTTGATTGTATGTAAGTTGATTGTATGTTAGTTGATTGCAAGGTTTGTTGATTGTATGTTAGTTGATTGCAAGGTTTGTTGATTGTATGTTAGTTGATTGTATGTTAGTTGATTGTATGTAAGTTGATTGTATGTTAGTTGATTGTATGTAAGTTGATTGTATGTTAGTTGATTGTATGTTAGTTGATTGTATGTAAGTTGATTGTATGTTAGTTGATTGTATGTTAGTTGATTGTATGTTAGTTGATTGTATGTTAGTTGATTGTATGTTAGTTGATTGTATGTTAGTTGATTGCAAGGTTTGTTGATTGTATGTTAGTTGATTGTATGTTAGTTGATTGCAAGGTTTGTTGATTGTATGTTAGTTGATTGCAAGGTTTGTTGATTGTATGTTAGTTGATTGTATGTTAGTTGATTGTATGTTAGTTGATTGTATGTAAGTTGATTGTATGTTAGTTGATTGCAAGGTTTGTTGATTGTATGTTAGTTGATTGTATGTTAGTTGATTGTATGTTAGTTGATTGTATGTAAGTTGATTGTATGTAAGTTGATTGCAAGGTTTGTTGATTGTATGTAAGTTGATTGTATGTTAGTTGATTGTATGTAAGTTGATTGTATGTTAGTTGATTGCAAGGTTTGTTGATTGTATGTTAGTTGATTGTATGTTAGTTGATTGTATGTTAGTTGATTGTATGTAAGTTGATTGTATGTAAGTTGATTGTATGTTAGTTGATTGTATGTAAGTTGATTGTATGTAAGTTGATTGTATGTTAGTTGATTGTATGTTAGTTGATTGTATGTTAGTTGATTGTATGTTAGTTGATTGTATGTTAGTTGATTGTATGTTAGTTGATTGTATGTTAGTTGATTGTATGTTAGTTGATTGTATGTTAGTTGATTGTATGTTAGTTGATTGCAAGGTTTGTTGATTGTATGTTAGTTGATTGTATGTTAGTTGATTGCAAGGTTTGTTGATTGTATGTTAGTTGATTGTATGTTAGTTGATTGCAAGGTTTGTTGATTGCAAGGTTTGTTGATTGTATGTTAGTTGATTGTATGTTAGTTGATTGCAAGGTTTGTTGATTGTATGTTAGTTGATTGTATGTTAGTTGATTGTATGTTAGTTGATTGCAAGGTTTGTTGATTGTATGTTAGTTGATTGTATGTTAGTTGATTGCAAGGTTTGTTGATTGTATGTTAGTTGATTGTATGTTAGTTGATTGTATGTTAGTTGATTGCAAGGTTTGTTGATTGTATGTTAGTTGATTGTATGTTAGTTGATTGCAAGGTTTGTTGATTGTATGTTAGTTGATTGTATGTTAGTTGATTGTATGTTAGTTGATTGTATGTTAGTTGATTGCAAGGTTTGTTGATTGTATGTAAGTTGATTGTATGTTTGTTCCTGTTTCAGTTTCAGTCAGCAACTACGTTCCCAACAGTTCCATTATACCCTTGAATCTTCCGTATGTTGTGGAAACATTCTGCAAGTATCCTTTTCAAAAGAGACGATTTTAATGAAGAAATTATTTTTTTTGCAATGACAATATTTCAGTATACAGCCTTTTTTTAAAAAGGGTTTTCAAGCATCAGAATCAATATCAAAACGCTGTCATTGTTGAAATATAGTTTGCTCTACCATAAATACTTTGTCCTCTTTTTACACCAACTTCTAGGATACCTCTCAAAGAGACGTATACATACAGTATTCTTGTATTCCTATATTCCTCAACCCTGAAGATATTTGATGTCGCTCTCTGGTGCACTGGTGATTCTCAACGTTGTACCATGTTACGCGCTGGACGGACAGTGGATCTGCAAGGCTTTCATTGAGCTGAGTCTACGTTCAACCATACCGGACAGTGAAGTGCGCGGCCTCATCTACAGTCTGTGTATTCTATACGGGACCATTCTCCTCCTCCTCAACGTGGTGGTTGCCATGTGGACATTGTTCTTATAGCCCCGGCATGGGATACGAACCTGTATCCCAACCCATGTGATACTGGGCTCCACTGAAATTATTCTCTACATTAATACCTGTGTGTTTGATCTTCTTGTGCCTGCGCAGATGAACGAATTATTTAAGATATTTCACTGTGATAAGAAGAAAAGTGTATGTCTGTTAATATATTTGTGATGACATTTCCTTGTCAGATAACCAATGAGGATGGAGTAATATAATCCTGCCTCAGGGTATAACGTACGCTGATGCAACTTTCATACCCTGGGTGCAGAAGCAGCATGTACCTTCGCGAGGTGACGTATGATCGAGGAACAATCTAAATATAGTGAACCAATGACATCACTTGAAAGGCGAGTCGGCTTCCGCCTGCATTCTTTGTGGTTTTTCACTGCAGAAATCATAACAATCTCTCAAAAGGGAGTCATCAAACGTTTACCCCACCTTCCTCGATAAACTGAATGTCCCATTCCATGATCTGCGTCGGAGACAATTTGACGGGGAAAAAACTCTACGATTTCATCTCGCTTATCTAAGGAAGTCGCCATTTTGCGGAAGTGCGAAAGCCAACTGCACTTTGAAAAGCTCTCTGTGATTGGTTAAAACTATTTGATTGGCTGGAATATACGTCAGGTATATGATGCTTCTGTACCCTGTATGAGAGTTGCATTAGCGTACGTTATATCCAGGATGGGAGTAATATGTGACCTAAGTAAGAGTGAACAAAGTGCCTTAAATCTCTCTAGAGTGAATACTCTATACAGGTAATGTTAAAGTACCTATATTTCATAAAATAAATTGTCAATTAACTACAGACCATACAGCAGTACCATCAGAGTCGGTGACTGGGCCAATGCAGGAAATACGGGACCAGCACAAGACACTGGAAACTGGTCCATATGAGTCTGAGTATGCGCATTACATTTGGTGAAAGGCCGAACCTGACACTTAAAAACTGAATGAGATGAGATGTTTATTGATGTGCAAATAGATTGATTGCAGGGCGGATACAAAAGGTCAAAAAGCTGTATCCAAAAATGTTTCATTAATTAAGTATTTCCACATTGCCAATACAGAATATTGTATTTAAACTCTTCATGTATTGAAAGATTTAGGAAGATCTTAATCTTATCACGACACCTGATATTGTGATTGATCCATCGTACCATAGTCGCACTTTGTAAGTTTGATAAAAGGGGTTTCTTGGAATGTAAAGGGGTCTCTTTGAAATCCGACATGATTTGGAAAAGATTGATATTTAATCATGCCTCTGGTTTTACTTAAGTTTTAAACAAGACATTTCAAGTGCAATAACAAAATATTTGTTTATAAAGTAAGGAAAAACATAATTGTTAAATCATCTTTCTGAAAAAGAAAGTCTGACATTGAAACTTAAAAGTATTTCACAGGATGTATAAATACTATATCTACTGTTAATTGTGCTGGCATTGTGTATATATCATTTAGGCCAAGATGAAATACTTCAGTTCATCCCATCTCGTTTTTGTACAACATTGTTTTTCATGGCATCAGCCTGTTTGTCACACTTTGCTTCACGATGTATCTGTATCCTAGCAACTAACAGTGGGATACTGTTACCACTGTATTTCCTCTTAGTCCAGCTCATACATATTTCCTTATCACATAGTAAACTAGGAGGTATACAAGTGGTGTGCCTCGCACTCTGCTAACAGTTTAAAGAAGAATGATGTTGAGTTTGATGGGACCAATCAACTGTGAATTATGACAGTTAATCAGCATTTATAGACACTCCTGGGTGTTGTTGATTGTGCGTTACTTTAAGGCGTACGTTAAGTCTAGTTGCAGTACAATTGTGTTATCTTTACTTTTTATTTCGTAAACAATTCTGTTCAATGTAGGATTAAGGATGTGGGATTGCCGTAATTATGTTTGTGGGATAAATAAGGTAAATAAATAGATTAATAGGGCATTTATGTAGGTTTAGCTATGCTATATGTAGATGTTGTGAATTATTTTCAGAAAGAAAAAACCAAAAATAGGTTATTAAATATGGTTACACATATATCCATCATCAAACGACTGTTTTCACAAATGCTTTTCATTTTATCGTTCACTCCCCAGAGTAGTCATTACTGAAAATATCATTTCTCAATTTGAATTAATTTCATGATATGTTCATAAGTAAACTCGCTGGCAAAGATGCAGGATATTTTAATCTACGGATGATTACAGGACTACATCTTTCTCCAGAAGTGAACTGAATTAAATTTCAGTTTTTGAAAAACATGTTTCTAAATGTTTTGGAATCTTAATTAGGAGAATGACCGTTTTATGACGTGTCAACGAATTAAAGTCTAAAGAGGCAAAATTAATTATGTCGCCAACAAATTTATGAATTAAATTTCCACATTTCATACTTTTTACAACATACAGGTAATTGCCAAACATTCTATCCAAAAGGGATTTCAGCTCCCCATGCATGTTTGAACAGACAAAAATGAAAAAAAGTATCATATGCCATATCCCAATGAATAAAATTACAAACTTTATCCACTAGCAGCATTTCGGGTTATTCTGAAGTGAATTTGTATGGCTTGACAAAAGTTAATTAAGTTCACAATTGAAAGTTTGATAATAGCATTACAGGATAGTTAAACCACCTATTATTTTGTTTATGTGTAACTGCTGTTGGAAACAGAAATCATGAATTACAGCTGACCGTCTCAAGATGATGAACTATGATAATCACCAAGCAAGTATCTTTTGTAAGAGATACCCAAATTTGCAAAGACAATGACACATGAATGTCTCAAATATTCTCAATGATGGTTGATGTCTGATAAACCCTTGTCTAGAATTTTGCTTAAGGTGCATCCATTGTGTTATAATAGTGATAGATGCACCCCGAGTCCTGCATCACATACTCACACGAGTGGTAAGGAGTCCCTGGACTCAGCAGGTCATATTTGTAAATTCATCACTGTGGTACAGCGAATATGAAGAAAGTCATGTGTTAAGTATTTGATTTATAATAAATATAGAATATTAAACAATGTTCCTTTTGATAACATGATGCCTCTCAAACAGTAACATGTTTAATAAACGAGTGAATGGTTTGGTATTTTAACGAATGAAAGAGTTAAATACTGATGCCATTCACAAGTTTCATAAACATATTATCAAACGGGATCGTTTAGTATTTTATTTATTAGTGACTCACTGATGTAAATACTGCTGAATTACAAGAAAATCGTTGTTAGTGACACCCCCTTGCAAATAGGCCAGCCGCTATTGCAGTCGCGCAGCTAACATGTGACATCAACCGAAAACGACTGACGTCATGTGGTGGTATCACACGTGTGTAACCAACTCATAGTTATCTAATGAGTGATCTCACCACGGCTGAGTAATAAATTAATATTACTACATCCACCACCTACCATCTACTGATAAGTAGTTCTTGAAAATGAGTCGAAGAGATATGCAATAAAACCAAGTTCTCTTTTCTTTTGTCATTGTCACATTATAAACTGTAATAAAGCAATAAAATGGTTTGTTGTGGTTTTGTAGTGTGAACATTAACCAGGATAGGTTACACCAGACAAAGAACATGCCTCCAGTTTAGTCAAGATTTTATTTTATTTCTTTAAGAAATTAACAATGATCTATAGCCCTAACTGCTCTGTATAAACTTTACAATTATGTCATAAGCAGGAAAGATGGCAAGGGTAATAAATCCCAAACTTAAAAACTGTATCCATCTGTCATACATACGTTTTGAAGTAATTTAATTCAATCAAACTAAGGTACGACTGTATACATGAAGATCTCAAAGAGTGATTGTCAAGCCGTGTTGGGTGGAAAGTAGTTTTAAAGAATAATCCTCACTTTGATCTTGCGGGTTTTCAGTGAGTGAGTGTTGTTTAACGCCACTTCAACGGTAGCAGTGGTACAGGTTTTGAATGTCCTTAGTAAAGCTGCACTTTTGTTCTGGACAACATAGCATCCTGAAATGTCAATCTTCACGACTTGAGTATCAATTCTTTTAGATCTGATATATATATATATATATATATACAGTGATTAGTCATCAGTTTCAATCAGCTGTGGATCTCATAACGATTCACAGGCGTCAGACCCTAGTATATAGTATATCTACCTATCTATATAACATAAAAGAATGTACAATACAGTGGATCCTCTCATCGTACTGGAAATGGCTGAATGAACTGTTTTTCTGGCTCAAATACAGTTTGTAAAATTTGTAGATTGATCCAAGTTTTCCACTGTGTCAAACCTTCTTTATATAGATAGGTAAGTATACTCATATATAAACCTTCTTTATATAGATAGGTAAGTATACTCATATATATATTGATTGGTCTGGCGTCGGTGAACAAATCATTTTAACTAAGTGCAAGACATGTCAAGGATTTGAAATCAAGCCAACATGTCCAAATGGTATGCATTAACGAATCCTGCATTGATTGGATGTGGATGTAAACATGTCGTACAAGCACAAGCACACATGAAAGAAAGGTGGTCAACAAATAAACAGCTACGTAACAAACAGTTGACAAATGTATGGTTTCGAAAGGAAATTGAAACAAAGATACCCTCATTATGCTGTGAACACGCTTGCATATTGATTTAACCAAAGCATCCATTGATCCCCCTTCAATGATTAGAGATATTTTCCAAAACATTTCGAAAGGACACTAGATAATTTTTAACATTTCTAACTGACGCTAAATATTTTCAAGTAAACAGCCAATGATATTAATAATTTTTTGGAGACAACTTACTTATAGTCTAAATATCCTGACCCCGATAAACCTGAACATAATGTCCCAAGGAAAAAGATAATCTTAAAGAAGGGGTTTACCATGTATCTTGACCTTGTTGAGAAACATCACAAAGAAAAAGAGTCAAATATATTTAAACCTCAGAGATATCTGTACACATTTTATTCAGTCCAATTCACACTGAACATCTGACCGAGAAGAAACATCCACGATGTATTTCACAAGCATGTAGACAGACGTACAGTCAGACAGACATCTGGATCTGCTGTCTGACATTGAGTGTACTTTTATATGCCACAAGAAGATGTCGGGAGAAGGATGTTACCAGTTGCTTTCCACTAGGACTTGGCTGCTGGGGAACTTGTCTTGGTTCCTTGTCGCCGCTTCACGTCCCAGTTATACACACGAGCCATATCTTTCTTTGTTAAGGATTACACACTAATCATTATTTGAAAAATAATTAAATCTTATTATCTCTTATAAACATGAGCTATCTTTTTCTTACAATGTGAAGGACTTGAATCTTATTATTTCCCTTATATCATAAACCTCAATCACAACTTGCAAACCTCAAGTGACATCAGACCACTATACTGCCTGTAACATTATACTCAACAATTCCTATGTGGATGTATTATCCCATCACATAATCCCCAGGATTGTAACATCATTTCCCTGCTACCCTCGGCAATTATCTTACTAATGCCCCTCTTCAAATGTCTGTATTTAATACTGAGATGTTAAGTTTAAGATGAAAGTTAGTGTATGTTATGTCTAACTCTAACTCTATTGAAAAAAACTGTTAATTCAAACATGAATCTGCAAATGTTTTTTCCAATAGCCCGTCTCGAATCTGAAACCTCCATACTCCTGCACACCAAGCGCAGCGATGATACCACTGTGATACAGCGTCTAGGCTGATGTGTGTGTGTGTGTGCACGTGTGTCGAAAAAGTACAAGGATGTAACAGAAATACTTGCCATTTAGATTGTATCTGATTGGACAGCTTCTTGGAGAAAAGGATACTGACTTCTAACGTAGTTGTTTGATCACGCAGAAAGCTAAGGTCCTCTTCTACTTGTGATAAAGATTTCTTAGCAGCGCTAAGGTTCTTCTCTAGTAATGCATCTGCGTCGTCCAGGTTGTACTCTAACATTACATTAGCCTGCAAGTAGGAGGAGGAAATCAGAAAGTTAAACGATTATAACTGAGAACGTTGAGCGTAGTTTGTTTGTATTATATAAATAAAGGTCATTGTAATACAAAGCTAATTTAGATGGCAAACATTTTACTGTTTTACAAAATATTGAAATATTCTCATTCTTAACTCAAGACTCTCAGAAAATATACTACTAAATATCAACGTATAAAATACAAAATAGCGTCTCTAAAACATCATTGAACTCACCCCAAGCCATAGACAGACTTTTTCTGTGGGTGGTATTTTTGCTTTGGCATACACTTGATCAGAGAGAAGAAAGCTGGCTTCCAGTGGCTTAGTCGAGTCCTGGAACACACAATAAATATCTTGTATATCAGTATTAAAACATGTATTATCAAGCTTAAAAAGACCACGAAAATCATCAGTGTTGAAGTAATTGATAGGGATATGCTCTTTCTTTTATAACTCGACAACCAAAAACCAATGTTGTCGTCGTCATGTTGTCCTTGAAGCAAACAGGGCACCCACCTTCCCCTCTGGCAACAAACTGAATTATTTGGGGTGGTTATATACAGATTACTACCCGAGGAAGTGTGTCAGACTTTAACGAAACGAGGGTGAAATTTTTATTACCCGAGCGAGACCGAGGGTTGAAAAAAAAATTGCAAGAGATTGTAAAAGTAATATGGCACACTTTCAAGTGTAATAATTTCTTTATTACCCATTCTATTCCATTTGAAACGTGTAAAAATAACCAGAAGATTGCCCACTTCTCTTGCGACGGTAAGCTACAGTGACGTCATGGCACAATTGTTTCGTGAAACTATGGTTGCTAGGCAAATGTGGTATGTGCACATGTGCTTGTATTGGAAATATTAACTCGGTTATTTTCAACAATATGGGTAGTAATTATAAAGCAAGAACAAATTTACATTTGCATTCTGTAAACTTTTCAACAAAGGAGAGACATAAAGTACATGGGGATAAATAGTAAACATAATCAAATTGGAAATCATACAATGGATTATAAATAAATTCTTCTGTATATCAGGTTTATATTTGTTATAGTATACATAACAAGTTTTCTTGAACTAAAACAATAAAGACTCACAGTATTATCAAGTTACAAGAATCATTCGAGGTAACCCTATGTTCACAGTTCAGCACATATTGTCAAAAAGTTTTTTGAACATTGCATATTTGTATTTTGTTCATAATAAAATAACACAAGATTTGTTGCTATTGATTATTGCAACTCATTTCAAAATCAACACTAAGAAACATTTCATGTTGCTAAAGTGCAACTCACCTTCTTCAATTGCAGATGTTTTACAATGTTTAGTGTTGTTGAAATATCAGGAATCTGGGACTTTAACCTGAAAGTAGAAAAAGTACATTAAAAAATTCAAATTCATGAAAAAAGGCATTGCATTTGAGTGAGTGAGTGAGTTATTGTTTAACGCCGCTTCGGCAGTATTGCAGCCATTAGCGGCGACATTGCATTTGAACACTCAGTCATAATATAGTGAGCGAGTTATTGTTTAAAAAACCTTTCACCCCAACAGGCCTCCACAGAGGCCAGAAAAGGTATTAGCGTTCAGGTTTCTTAGTGGTGAAAGGGTTAACGCCACTTAAGCAGTATTGCAGCCAATAGCGTCAAGCAGTCGTCATATTTACTTGTTTATTGGCTCCCATGAATATTCTGCTCCAGCTGTTCTTAAGCAAGTGGACAATAAGTCATATCACGCATCTGTGATAGCAGCATGCACTATTAAGTCATATCACGCATCTGTGATAGTGTAGCAGCATGCACTATTAAGTCATATCACGCATCTGTGATAGTGTAGCAGCATGCACTATTAAGTCATATCACGCATCTGTGATAGCAGCATGCACTATTAAGTCATATCACGCATCTATGATAGTGTAGCAGCATGCACTATTAAGTCATATCACGCATCTGTGATAGGATAGCAGCATGCACTATTAAGTTGAGGTACAGCAAGCTGCTACGCTAGCACAGAAAGGATAACAAAATGCAGCAAGGATTGTATTAGCCAGTGATGGAAACCGATGTGAGGTAATATGACGTGCAAGGGAGGTAATATGACGTGCAAGGGAAGTTGTTGGTTTGGATTGAGATGCGAGGTAATACGACGTGCAAGGGAAGTTGTTTGTTTGGATTGAGATGTGAGGTAATATGACATGCAAGGGAGGTAAAATGACGTGCAAGGGAGGTAATATGACGCGCAAGGGAAGTTGTTTGCATGAATTGAGATGCGAGGTAATATGACGTGCAAGGGAAGTTGTTTGCATGAATTGAGATGACGGTAATATAGCATCTCATCAATTCAAAGATCTTTATTAGTTTCTCGTTAATGTTGAAATGAGGGCTCGTGACAGTGAAAGGAATGCATGATTCATTCGAAATAATTTGTTTTTCCTCAATATGTGGTTCGAGGACATGAGTAGAAAGTGTGTTTTTTTTAGGAATTTAGAAGTTGATCATGGAATACATAAGAAAACAAGATTTTCTGGATAACAACTTGTATATTGTGCAGATACATGTTTTGGAGTTTATGCTCACCTCTTCATCAGGTGACGACATCACATTCCACCTGATGAAGGAGTGACCATATACTCCAAATGTTATGTATTTACACAACATAGAAGTTATCCAGAAAATCTTGTTACCCTAATATTGTTTCTCAAATCAGACCGACAGAAGTAAAAATAGTTCATTGTGAGAACTGACCTAGTTTTCTTTGTATTGAGATTGTATTCCATAAACTTGTATTTACTGTGCATCTCATCGAGTCGTTTAAGTACAACCTCTGCCGATTCGTTGTTGTCGGGTCTTTTCATAAAGGCTTCAACATCTTCCTGCAATCACAAAAGGACACAATGCGATGTAAAAAGCACTGTTAATATCTTAACAGGGATGACTTAATTCACTGTTCAAAGTATTCTTTCGAGGGGTGTAGGTGATTTCGTAGGAGGATCCAGTTCGTAGGAGGATATTTCTGTGAATTCGTAGGAGGATTGAGCGGTGGATTCGTAGGAGGATCTTTTCTAAATATGCTAGATGATCAGCAATGTTTATTTTGATTCTATTTTTAGAGAGTTGTCACTAAGGTGACATGATCCCCCGCCGCAAATTAATACTTCTAAATTGAAAAATAATGTCAAAATCAGCAAAATCGACTGTCAAACATGTCGAAAAAAATCAAAGCTCCACTGTGACCTTGAGAATAATGTCAAGGTAACCAAAATCTAATCAATGCTTCGTCTTCCCTAGGAGGTGCTTTGTGTAAGATATGATTAAATTCCGGTAAATGGTTCTTGAGATATCCCGCTGACAAGATCTACATGTACATTAGCATGTCGACAAACTCAAAGTTCCACTGTGACCTTGAGAATAATGTCAAGGTCACCAAAATCTTATCAGCCCGTCGTCTTCCGTAGGAGGTGCTTTGTGTAAGAAATGATCGAATTTCAGTGAATGGTTCTTGAGATATCCCGCTGACAAGCTTTACATGTACAATAACATGTCGAAAAATTCAAAGTTCCGCTGTGACCTTGAAAATAATGTCAAGGTCACCAAAATCTAATCAGCCCTTTGTCTTCCTTTGGAGAAGCTAATTGTAAAATAGGAAGACAATCCAGCGAATGGTTCTTGAGATATCCCGCTGACAAGGGTAAAACAAGTAATTGTTACAAACGTGACCATGTCCCCCGCCGCAATTAAGAAATGAGCTAAAAGAATGGACACACAGCTTGTACCGAGTAGTGACATTTACATGTTTGATTCAATTATTGTTATATCGGGCAAAAATTTTAAAATGGTCAAATCTTGTAGTGACCTTGAAAACGGGGTCAAGGTCACCCAAATCGACTGGTGTCTGCATATTCCCCAAATGAAGACAGTTACCAAATTTGAAGACTCTAGGTACAGCAGTTCATGAGATATTGTGCTAACAACATTTGACAATCAGTCTTGTAGTGACCTTGAAAAAAATTTCAAGGTCAACCAAATCGACTGGTATCTGGATATTCCCCAAATGAAGACTGATACTAAATTTAAAACCAATAGTTCTAGCGGTTCATGAGGAATCGCACTAACATTTTCAAAACTGGTCAAAGTCTCGCCCTGACCTTGAATATGAGGTCAAGGTCACCGAAAACTTTTCAGGTCTACGTATTCCCCAGATGAAGACTGGTACCAAGTTTGAAGATTCTAGGTCGAAGGGTTCATAAGATATCGCGCTAACAACATTTTCAAAACTGGTCAAAGTCTCGCCGTGACCTTGTAAATGAGGTCAAGGTCACCGAAAACTTTTCAGGTCTGCGTATTCCCCAAATGAAGACTGGTACCAAGTTTGAAGACTCTAGGTCGAAGGGTTCATTAGATATCGCGCTAACAACATTTTCAAAACTGGATAAAGTCTCGCCGTGACCTTGAAAATGAGGTCAAGGTCACCGAAAACTCTTCAGGTCTGCATATTCCCCAGATGAAGACTGGTACCATGTTTGAAGATTCTAGGTTGAGCGGTTCATTAGATATCGTGCTAGCAACATTTTCAAAACTTGTCAAAGTCTCGCCGTGACCTTGAAAATGAGGTCAAGGTCACCAAAAACTTATCAGGCCTGCAAATTCCCCAGATGAAGATTCGTACCAAGTTTGAAGATTCTAGGTTGAGCAGTTCATTAGATATCGCGCTAACAACATTTTCAAAACTTGTCAAAGTCTCGCCGTGACCTTGTAAATGAGGTCAAGGTCACCAAAAACTTTTCAGGTCTGCGTATTCCCCAGATGAAGACTGGTACCAAGTTTGAAGAATCTAGGTTGAGCAGTTCATTAGATATCGCGCTAACAAGAAGCGGGACGGACGTAAGGAGCTGAATACTATGTCCCCCGGTCACCGCTTCGCGGCAGCGGGGGACAATGACAAAGACTCGTTGTGACTTGAAATGCAGGTCAAGGTCACAAACCTCTGTTGGAACATTACTCTTCCTATGATGAACCCATATGCAAAATATGAAAAGGATCCAGTGAATAGTATTTGAGTTATTCCATTTCATACGGACGTACGTACGTACGGACGCAGCCGAATACTATATCAAGTTATCTAGTAAGTATGATTTTTATTCATTTTAAAAGTTATTTTATTCATTAGAAGTGTTTTGAGATTAAAAGTTGCCGCTGAAGATGGGAAGATTTCGATTGGATTATATTGGACGATTGACAGTTTTTGCTTTGTGTTGTTCGTTTTGATAAATGAAGTAACCTGGTAAGTATTCAGCGACAATTGGAAGATTAGCCGCTTCCGATAAAGATGAAAAAGGCGAGTCGGTGACAAAGCAATTGACAATCAAAACATTACAAATTGAAATACATCCAGTCTTAATCTAACTATTTTAATGGCAGCACATGTAGAGTTTGTTTGACTTTACTTCTGTTCACTCTCTTGTTACATGTATTTCTTTTAGTGCTGAAACTAATTAAAAAACGACGCATTTATAAGAGCTCTATTCAACTCTATACAACCAACACCAAACAAACTGGTCAAATGAAGTATCTTCTTTTATTTATACACAAACCTTATAAAACAAAGACAAAACAAAAATAAAATATACACCACAAATTTATAAATAAGGTTGCTTCATTCACAACATATTGTCGCCTTCAATGTGAAGCTAGCCCCAGTTTCGTAGCTTTGTAGGGACTGAAAACAGAAAATAATGCATGGTTATATAAACTTAATAAGCAATATTCCCATTATATCGAAATGAAATGACAAAATTGTATTTAATAACTTAAGTAAACTTCATTATATTAATCCTCCTACGATTTCATTGAAATATCCTCTTACGAACTGGATCCTCCTACGAACTGGATCCTCCTACGAAATCACGACTCCTACGAACCGGTTCCTCCTACAAAATCACTGGTTCCCCTTTCGAGAAGGGGTCGTACAAGAGACATTTGCCAACCGCTGTACGATATCTCTATCTTTTTTTAAAATTTGGACAAAATGACTACTGGTCATCTAGGAACAGCACTTCTGATATTTCTGCGTTTGATGAACATCATGGTTATACATACAATCCAGTTGTGGATGATTTTTAGGTAACCAACTCAATTTCATCATTTACCTTGTGAAAATATGTAAAATACTAAATAGATTTTTAGAGCGTCACCATATCAGTTTATAATTTAAGCAAATTTTGGACACCATATCAGTAGTCCATTGGGCCATTCTTGTTTGGTTAGCTAAGAAAGTGAATATGTGTGGTTTCCATGGTAGCATTGGAAAGCTTACGGACTATTCAAGGAATCATGACATGTCATAGTATGAAATTGGAAGCTTTGAAAATCATGAATTATACTTCTGACAACAATATTTGCAAATAAGAAGTAAGATGTGTGATTTCACGACGTCATGGAACTTTGCCAGTAAACATGCACGTGCTGATCATGCCTGGAGTTTTGCTTCTTTGATCAGTTCAGTGATTGTGTGCCAAGTGTTCATTACAGACCGAGCGTCATCGTTGAAATTTGTGAAATAATTATCGTGATATATTTCTGCTGCAAGTAAACCATATAACATTAATAACATACCACAAATTCTGCTTGAGGAATGCCTGTTTGAGTAGTCTCAGAATTTGATGCTTCTGTCGCCATGTTTCTTCCTGCACGGTGCGAACTGAAAATGAGCCTCGCAAAAATATACCCATAATGTCGGGATCAGTTACCTCCCTTTAGCATCCCTATTTTTAGCTCATCTGGCCTGAAAGGCCCGATGGGCTTATGGCATGGTATGGTGTCCGGCGTCCGTCCGTCCGTCCGCCCGTCCACCCGTCTGTCCGTCTGTAAACTTTCCGCATTTTCGTCTTCTTCTCTACAGTAGAACAACTTGGTCTATGGAGCTAAAATTTGGCCAGATGGGGATTCTATAAATTGTAAAATTGGTGACCCTGTAACCCCATATAGGGTCACAGCTAGGGGTCACGACTCTTAAAAACCTATTTTTATCTTCTTTTCCAGTTCAAAAAGGATAGAGAGCTGAACAGTTGTGTGCAGACTCCTTGGCCAATGGGGATTCTAAATTGTAGATTTCGTGACCCCGTGACCTCAAATGTGGGTCACAGGGGTCATGACCTAAAAAAACTATTTTCATTTTCTTCTCAAGTATGAAAAGCTCTAGAAAGCTGAATTGTTGTGTACAGACTCCTTGGCGAATTGGGTTTCTAAATTGAAGATTTTGTGACCCTGTGACCTCAAATGTAGGTCACAGGAGTCATGACCAGAAAACCTATTTTCATCTTGAGATTTTATGTGCAACAGTGATGAATTAAATTAATCTTCAAGTGTGTCTTTTATCTCTGACCTCAAATATAGGCCAGAGGGGGGTAAGGACCTTAAAGGTGCATCCATTTTGTTTCATAAAATTTTATTTGGCTTTAATACGTTCCAACTCACCACACGTTCTGTCTACAATACAAATAAATTCCCTTAGCGTGCATATTTATCGCCAATCGCCAAATATATCATAATTATTAGTTTCTAATTAAAATTTAGTAACATCATTATGCATGTGCAGAAACCGAAACTGCACGTCCGAGATACATGCACAGTAGTTATGTGACTATTAAACGTTATCAACTCAAAATTGTCTTTGTGTCTGTTATAAATAAGATTCCAAAATTACGTTTGACTCATTGACGCGTGTAGCGACCCAAAATTGGAAACACGCAGTGCATTGTCCGGTTTTCGATCAGAAATCACTGCCTTTACCTTCATATCGTCAATATGCTAGTCTACTATCATCAAAATGGTGGTTTTCGGTAACAGTCGGTACTTCTCGATAAAGTAACACCATTGATAACGTTTGCAATATGTGACCCCCATCAACACAATGGATGTACCTTTAAGACCTATTTCATCTTCTCCATTTAAAGTGCTTCCTATCTGTTGTACCTCTCACCTAGAAGTTGACATTTTTTAATGTATATAAAGCCTGATGAGCTACATATCCAGTGGCTCTATTTCTTATATGTTCCTTACCTACCCACCTCACAGAGTTTGTTTTCAAACACAACTTTTTAACAAATATTTTCAAAATAGCCACCATATCTTTATTCTAATAACAGAAATATAGAAATAAATTCCAAATCTATTTCAACATAGAGGTGATTTATTTGGACCTTCATTTTGATAAATATAGGAATGGTCCCCAGTATAAACGATAAACTTTAATTGAAACAATTCTTTTTATTTTCTTCTTATGATACACTCATGTCACCGGTGTTGGATGTTTTACACAGGTTCTGTACTGTGTAAGTGTCTGTCTTGGGCCTCTAAATCCACTCTACAGCAGCAATGGCGTCATCGTCACAATGGAAATGTCTGCCGGACAGAGAGAGAAACAGGTGGATGTCGGACAGACCCAGATCAGGTGAGTGCATGTACATAGACAATATCCTTGAATAATCTCCTGCCTGGATTGATCGCCGGATCCCTCGTTCTCTAACACTTACACTCTGAAGAAAGTATTTGATAAAATATTGAAAAGGAGCCTATGAGAAGTGACATAAATACAATTGTGAGTCCGAGTGTAAGACTAAAGCTCTCGTGAGATAATACACTTGTTAGTCCGAGTGTAAGACTAAAGCTCTCGTGAGATAATACAATTGTGAGTCCGAGTGTAAGACTAAAGCTCTCGTGAGATAATACAATTGTGAGTCCGAGTGTAAGGCTAAAGCTCTCGTGAGATAATACAATTGTGAGTCTGAGTGTAAGACTAAAGCTCTCGTGAGATAATACAATTGTGAGTCCGAGTGTAAGACTAAAGCTCTCGTGAGATAATACAATTGTGAGTCCGAGTGTAAGACTAAAGCTCTCGTGAGATAATACAATTGTGAGTCCGAGTGTAAGACTAAAGCTCTCGTGAGATAATACAATTGTGAGTCCGAGTGTAAGGCTAAAGCTCTCGTGAGATAATACAATTGTGAGTCTGAGTGTAAGACTAAAGCTCTCGTGAGATAATACAATTGTGAGTCCGAGTGTAAGACTAAAGCTCTCGTTTACATTAATAAATCGCCTGTCTTGAATAACCGTAGATGTATAGGCCTATAAGTTACTGTGATGATCCCCTCTTCAGAAATACTTCAGGCATATTTACATATTTATCTCATGTTTATCCTCATGGCAAGTTCTTCTATTACAATACAATGTATTCACAATTGAATATTAGATAACGATCTTTGTGTTGTTTTTTGTTTTGTTCTATTTTAAAAAATGGCATACACTTATTTTAGCTTCGAAAACAATAATCCTCTGTCTTGAATAATCACCGGGTATATACGATCGGTAGTTGGGGTTAATAATCACCGGGTATATACGATCGGTAGTTGAGGTTAATAATCACCGGGTATATACGATCGGTAGTTGAAGTTAAAGATACATCCATTGTGTTTCATAAAATTTTATTTGGCTGAAACACGTGCCAACATACGATATGTGCTGATTTCAGTTCAAAACATTTCACTCAACTTGCATATTCAACCCCAATAGCCAATTATATCATAATTACTAGTTTTTAATTAAAACTGAGCAAAATCATTATACATGTACAGAAACCGAAACTACACGTCCTATTTACATGCACAGTAGTTATTAGACCTATTAAACAATCAACGCGCATTTGAAGTTAATAATCGCCGGGTAAGATCGGCATTTGAAGTTAATAATCGCCTGGCGACTATTCAATTGACGGTAAGTGCTGAAGGCGTTGAAACCGACGGTCATGAATAGCTGAAATTTTTTTTCTCATCAAATTTTTCTTGTAATTTTTTCAAATCGCCTTTATGCCATAAACAGCACATGACGTCACCCTGCTTGGACATTTCTTGCTGCAGAGAACATACAGACAGATGGTGTTTTTAATAAACTGAATGATTTCATCAAGGATGTAGTCTACTAGTTTACTACATAATTTAAGTCCTTGATTCCATAATACTAAATGGTCATTTATTGTAAATTACAGCATGTGGACCGTTAAATCATTGTATTTTTTCTTCTCATGAAGAAGACTGCTGGATCTGTTGAAAAAGTAACAATTATTCATGAAATATCCCGATGACGTCAAAATGCTATGACCTCACTTATATCTCTGTTTTGAGTTTTATTGATTACAGTTGTCAAACGATTTTGGATGATAAAAATACAATCTCAATCTCCTGTTTTGGTTTTTTTTAATGTCAAATAGATATGAACTCGTATTGATATACTAATATTTGATAGTATTTGTTTGATTGGCATTCCAGAAGTTGATGTTATGAACTATTCTTTATTTGCTATCAGAAGACAAGGGTGAGATTATTTTACAGTTCCAGCAACAATTCATCTTCTGAATAATTATATGAATTGGGTTTTTTTTAATCAATGATATAATCAAAAATGATCTAGGGAATCAACTTAAAAATAACTGTGCAGAATTAAGAACTTGTATAAACAGAACCAAGGATTTCATAAGACCTTGCAACATTGACAGGTGCGCGACAGGATTACATGGGGAGCAAATTCACATGCACCGCTAAAATCGCATATTCTCGCGAGAACATAAAGAAATCATGGCGATGTTAGGAGTGAGTTTCCATCCTGATCAATGTCATTGTAACGGCATATAGCTTCAATTACATATCTGATGAACATACATTTTATATCGATTTTTCAAATTATCCTTAATGATTAATTTTTACTTTATTTCGACTAATTTTAGCTTTAGTAAATGATTTTATCAACTCAATGTCGTATCACCTGATTGGTTTAGATTTATAAAATTGTGAAATAGGATATGAATTTATTGATAAATATGATAACTGTCAGCTTTAAAATGCATAATATTGTGTAGGTATTCATGCTGCTTTTGTTTTTACTTTTCATTTTAGTAAATATAGTTAAATACATCAATTGTTTCATATTGAAAACTAAAACACAAGCCTGCTTGATAATCCATAGTTTTAGTCATTTTCTTAATAAATATGTTTATCTTTTGGTTTTAATTTACATGTTTGAAACAGCATGTACAGTGTAAATATTATTTTGTTAATCTTCATGAACATGCCATATTTGTTTCACCCCAGAACAATATGACAAATGTAGATCTATGTATTTTATTGCCTTTGATCTTTGTTGTATCTTTATTCAGTCACATGTAATACATCATATTCAGGTGCTATTTGCATATTTCATATTGGCTGGTGGGGCTCACAGTGTTTTTGTTTTATCTTCATTTTTTAATGTCACGTTTTTTGGGATATTTGTAGGGCCTGTGAAGCTTATTTGTGTTTTGAAGTTTGGGTATCATACCATACAGTAGTTCATTAATATATATCCTTTATCATCCAAAACTGGCTCCCACAGTAGATATCGCTTGTGTGAGATCAAGCAATATCTACAATGGAGATATCGCAACATTTAAATCGTCATTATCATATTACATCATCAGTTAATGACATCACAAGGCTTTAACATCACTGAGAACACTGCTGACAATGCTATGATGTCACAAAGTTGATGACGTAACAATGCTATGAGGCCACAATGCTGATGACGTCACAATGCTATGACATCACTGAGTTCACTGCTGAAGTAGTCAAATGGCAGTTTTTTGTTGCAGATATGTTCATTATTTTGCTAATAATTGTTGAAGAATGATTTTGAATGATCAATAAAATCTCACCTTCGTGTCTTCTGATATCAAATATATCAACACAAGTTGATTTGTAACTTTAATCAACGATATATTTGATATCAGAAGACACATGGGTGAGATTCTCTATTTCTAAGTGGTCCCCCCTCCTACCCATCGTATCATACGGTGGTACCCTTTCTAACTTCTGTTAACATGTTATTTGCAGCAACAGGGGCAGTGTAAGTTTGAGGACAAATGGCCAAGTATGCGCCCCACGGTCCTCAAACTGCTGCGGCAAGAAGCCGTCACACGGGATGAGTGGCACGGACTCTTCTGGTGGGTAACTCCAAGAAATAAGAGTGAAACTTCTCACTCAAATGTTAAAATGTTATCACAAAAGCTGGTAGTTCATGCAAGTAATTTGTTTGTGATATTTAGAGAATTGTAATATCTCTACCCTTAGTAGCATAATGACTCTTGGCATTGTTGGTAATGACTATAACAGTATGTTCTCTGGAGTTAGGTTAGTTACAGCTTACTTTGGTTAATTAGTATTTAGAACCAGCATCAACTCAAATTGTGAAAGGTGCATCCATTGTGTTTCATAAAACTTTATTTGGCTTTAATACATTCCAACACACCATATGTGCTGTTTACAATACAAACAAATTCACTCAGCTTGCATATTCATCCCTAATCGCCAAATATATCATAATTAATAGTTTCCAATTAAAATCGACCATTTATAATGTTTGGCATATTTGACCCCCAACAACATGATGGATGTGCTTTAAGGAAAGTTGTTTGTGATACGAAGATTGTCACTCGATAGAAAGTGATGGTTAGTAAAATTTTCATTTAAAAGTCTTAAGACTCACTTCTGAGTTTATAACAACTCTGAGTCTCTCCTGAGAGGTCACACTTAATTGTTTAACAAATGAGGAAATTCAGAAAATTGCACTGAAACAAAAGTTAGATCTGTGAAGATATAAAAAATATGAAACCGCTTGAATATGTTTTACCTTTTGTTGTTTAATATTATTTTTTTAAATTTTGTATTTCAATATTAGAGGCCTTAGGTCCAACATTATAATTTATTTGAGATTAACGTTTATTCTACATTGAGTATATCAGTATGCGAAGGTTTGTTCTGTTTTCCAGGGCGGTACACTCCGTGTGTATGTGGGACGAGAAGGACGGACCGCCCAAAATCTACCAGGCCCTACAGGAGGACATATTAGACTTCATCAAACAAGCACAAACAGTGAGTTGCTCAACTTCCCGTATATCTTCTACTTATCTCCACCACTGGCTAACTGAGCCATTCGGTACCTTTCTGAGCTAGCTTTTCTGTGACAAGCGAGCACTGAAAATGTAATGAAAAACAGCAAGGCTCTAATTAGCCAGTGATGGACACTGGCACGAATTATGATTTGCGGGTGAATTCGCAAGAGCTTGGCAACAATTAAATTTTAAATCACATGTTCTCTTTTTTCAACCATTGTTTCACTTCCTGCAGCGTGTACTCCAACATAAAGAAGACTCGGCCCTGTTGCGGGCTTACATCGCGGAGTGGGGCAAGTTCTTCACGCAATGTAACTACCTTCCGAAGCCCTTCAATCAGCTGGAAGCAAACCTACTCGGTAAACTACACAGCAGCATGCCGAAGAAGGCACAGGGAGGGGAGGAAAGTCTCGTCAGAAAGGTGCGCAAGTTTCGCTTTAATTAGATACCAAGGTTTTTGTTGAGTTCTGTTTCATAAAAATTTGTTTAAGAAAGTCGATCAATCTAACAACTGAAAATACAAAGTTGCATCTTGTTCATTAGTAAATGAATATAAGTTTGTTAGGTTTAATGGGGCATAATGTTTCATTTATTCAACAATGCTGAGATTTTGCGAGTATTGAATGCCTAATATAGTCGACAATAATGGTTGACACCATTGACAATACTTGTATTGACAGTGTGTTGATCTCTATTGAAGGTAGCTAAACCTCAGCTCTGTTTTATTACAGCTGATGTTGGACAGCTGGAACCAAAGTATTTTCTCCAACATCAAACAGAGACTGCAAGACAGCGCCATGAAGCTCGTACATGCGGAGAGAAACGGAGAAGCCTTCGACTCACAGCTCGTTATCGGAGTTAGGGAATCATACGGTGAGCATTGGGAATAAAACTGAAACTTGTCTATGAGGATTTATTTATAGGAATTAGAGGATCTTATGTGATATATGTCACTTACTTTAAGGAGTTAGAAAATCCTACACTGGGAAAATTAGACTAAAGCTCTGCGACTTATATCTAGGAGCCATGTGCTTCAATGAGTGTTGATATGTACACTACAGCACTAAATAAATCGAATGACTAAGTAAGGAACGGACTAAGGAAAATCCTAAACCATATTCACATAATTAATCGTAGTTAGGAAATTAAAAAATTTGATTTTAAGATGTTGATTATACCATCTCTTTTCACTGAAAACATATATATCAGCATCTATTTTATTTGAAGTTATTTATCATTGAACAACACATATAAATATAAATATTTTCTGTGCAGTTAACCTGAGCTCAGATACAGAAGACAAACTGAAGATCTATCGGGACAACTTTGAGAAGGCGTACCTTGACGCTACCGAGTCGTTCTACAAAGTGAAGGCGCCTCGCTACCTGGAGGACAACGGTGTGCAGAACTACATGAGATACGCAGACTCGAAACTGAAGGAGGAGGAGTCCAGGGCGCGCAGATACCTCGAGACTGGATACGGATGTAGTTCTGTTGCTGCGGTAAGGGAGATAACTCTGTCATTTTATCTTCCTGGGGTTGATGAGGCATATTCAGATTATTACTACATCAGATAGTATGGAGGGGATTGGTCGAGGTTGTTCTAACCCTAACCACTAAAGGATACAGGTGGTACGCTAATATGTAAATGTTAGAAAGTACATTAGGAAGTAATGACGTGTGCTAATCAAACATGACCCAGGGGTACTGTCTTCAGAATACAGATGAAGGTTCATTGTAAAACATTCAGGCAAGTATTTTGGGCTTATGAATGACTTTTTAGCTCATAAGGCCTGAAAGGTCCGATGGGCTTATAGTATGGCATGACCTTTTTTCTTGATTCTTTGTGATCAGAAACGTGTCTCCTTCAAATGATTAAACCTAAGCATTGTTTTATATGCTTTGTTTGCAGCTGACCGAATGTTGTGTCAGAGTACTTGTGACCGACTTCAAGGAGACAATTCTACAAGAGTGTGCATTTATGATCAAGAACAATGAAACAGAAAGTAAGAACAAGAACTTATGTTTTATATATTATTTATTACGTTACAGATATTTAAAAAATTTAATATCTATTCACTTATATACATAAATGGAAATTTATCTTAAATTTGTCACCAGATCATGTTTTTGTTGACTGGTGTTTTATATTCAGCTTGGAGAATTAAGTATAAACAATGTATGAAAGCTTAGACTTTTCCAGCCTGAAAGAATAATTTGTCTATTTTCATGACAAAACTAAAATAAAATCTGGAAAGTAACCAGGTAAGGGATGTCAAACTCTAACATATATATAATCTATATATATATATATATAATCTAAATGCTAATCAGTGAAGATGATGTTGACGACAACTGGTAGATTTTCTATAAGTATGTACATTTTGACAACATTTGCTCTTTGTTTCGTCTAGAGTTGCGGTTGATGTTTAGCCTGATGGACCGCGTGGCGGACGGAATCACGCCCATGTTACACGACCTCGAGTCCCATATAGTCAACCAGGGTCTAGCCGACATGATGGCCTCTGCAGAGACAATCACTTCAGTGAGTACGATATACAGCTGTTTCTACTGCTCCCATTAAAATATTTCTCCACAATCATTTCCCATTGGTTGAATTCTCTTTGAAGTGTTTATACCAAAATTGTTGTTGATTGGGACTAAGCAAAATTACATAAGAAAAAAATCTTTATGCAATTTATATTAGCATGCATTTAAAGTCACTTTATGCTGTGGATGATAAAGCCATTATAAGCGCCCTGAAATGTTTAAGACAGCTTCACTTTAACCAGAGGTATCTTGATGTCTTCCTTTTGTTGTTGAGTTGTGAGTCCTGTAAATTGGTCACTTGACTACAACAAATGATAGGATGTCATTCTGGGTAATATAAACCAAAGATGGGAAGGTTCTTTTTAATCAAATGATGTGTTAAAGGAAGCAGTTTATTTATTTTGAATTTGTATGAACCTTGTCTGATGACAAATTCTGTTCATGAAAGAAACTTTGAGTATTATTTCCTCTCATGTATTTATCATCTTCCAGGATTCCGAGAAGTATGTAGAGCAGCTGCTGGACCTGTTCAACAGATTCAGTACGCTAGCGCGGGAAGCCTTCAACGACGACCCTCGCTTCCTGACCTCCAGAGACAAGGTAAACTAACAGTGCTTCGTGCTGTCCCTGTCTGAGCTTCTTTCCGATTTAGGGTTCAAATCCAGTCTTGTTATGTAAACTAGCAGTGCTTCGTGCTGTTCCTGTCTGAGCTTCTTTCCGATTTAGGGTTCAAATCTTGTTATGTAATCTAGCAGTGGTTTTTGGTCAAATGTGTAAAAAAGTTAACTAACTACAGGAATTATGGTATCTGAAATCTAGGGGAAGTAACTCTAGGATACCAATTACTATGCAGCCACTAAATATAAATTTGCTTTTTACATAGCCTGGTTTTCTAATCGTGCTATGTCAGACATTGACCGTATTTCAGTGGTGAACTGACGTTCATGAAGTCTTCTTAGTCAAGTGGCTTCATTGAGATTCACAAATGTTTATTAGTGCCACGCTACCGTCACACCACTTTCATATGTTGATGCCAAGAGTACTAGTTGAAATAAAACTCTAAGTATTAAACTTGCTTTCATTTGATAATTTTATAACCAATAATTGACATTTTCTGTTTCAGGCCTACAAGAGTGTAGTAAACGACACATCAGTATTTAGATTAGAAATTCCATTGAAAAACAAAGGGTGAGT
The DNA here is from genome assembly GCA_936450465.1 of Gibbula magus. Classification (NCBI taxonomy): domain Eukaryota; kingdom Metazoa; phylum Mollusca; class Gastropoda; order Trochida; family Trochidae; genus Gibbula; species Gibbula magus. Next base: position 1,177,075 of record OW388293.1, on the reverse strand, counting down.
ATAATTTTGAAAAATAAGCTACGGGTATTTATGTTCTTATCCTCCAAATAAAAAAGTATCAGTGAAAACTGTTCGAGATGATTTAGGTTTTATATGAATGAACTCCAAGTATATCTCATTTGGATATTGTGGAAAAGATATCATGCTTGACAACAGTACAAGGATGTATACCGAAACGTCACCATTAATAAATAAAGAAGTTGATCATCCATTAATTCCTTTGTCCTTTTTAGCAGAATAGATCATATGTGTTATATCTGTGTTTTCAGGGGTTTGATTAAATAATTGTCAATTGACAAAATAAATGGTTGTTTCATTCTCAATATCATCTAATGTTCCCTCCCCAGGGTTGGAACAAAGACTCAGCCCGAGTCCAAGTGCCCCGAGCTTCTTGCTAACTACTGTGATATGCTGTTGAGGAAAACTCCTCTCAGCAAAAAACTAACCTCGGAAGAAGTCGAAAAGAAACTTAGGGATGTTGTAAGTAATACAAACCTCAAGATAATCTATAGGAGGTTACTTTGTCTTTCTTTATTGCATCAGATATGTCTGAATGTGACCAATGATGATCAGGGTATATATAGTACAGTACTCAAGACACTCTCTGTATGATTTCCCAGGTTCCCACAAAGGAAGAACCCAAAATGATAACTATCCTGGTTACAGGGCCTCTATGTTTTATGAGGAGGCCCTGTATGAGGATGGTGATCATTTCAGGTTCTTCCTAAGTTTGTTGGATAGTACATCACTGGACTACTTCTAGCTCTGTAACTAACCTCCTTGTCTCTATCGACCTTTATTGAATCAAATATGTCTAAACAATGACGATCAGGGTACCATATATATAACACACTTACCGGTATCTACACTGAATGGCTTCTCAAGACACTCCCTGTGTTATTTCCCTGGTTTAAGCCAAGCTGTTATGTACATACTGTTGAGGCACATTTTGAAATCAAGACAACTACTGCCCCACAAACTTAAGAAAAACCTTCAATGATAACTATTCTGGTTACAGGGCTTCTATGTTTTATGAGGAGGCCCTGAATGAGGATAGTTATCATTTCAGGTTCTTCCTAAGTTTGTTTGGTAGTACTTATTTTGGTTTCTCAAACCATCACTGGACAAGTTCCCGCCCTATAAACCAACCTCATGTCCTTGCCTCTGTTGACAGTTACTTGTGTTGAAGTACGTGATGAACAAAGACGTGTTTATGCGCTACCACAAAGCCCACCTGACCCGCCGACTGATCCTCGACACGTCCGCCGATAACGAGAAGGAGGAAAACATGGTGGAGTGGCTCAGGGTACGTGAACAGATCTCATACACTAAAAAGAATTTAATAAGGTCAGTTGTCACGGTCTTAAGAAGGATAATAATAAATGATAAAGGAAGGATAATAAAATCTCAAGCTGCACACACACTTTGCATATTTCAGGTCTACAGTCTCATTAGAATCAGTTTGTACCTTGTTGCGTTCTTTATCTGAGTTAATGGTCTCAGAGTAGTTTAGCAGATACACAGATGGAGCAGGATGTACACGGAAGGGATCGCGACTAGTAACAATCACAGCCCAGCTTCTTCGCCTTGTCCCTGATTGTCATTTCTGAAATTACTCAAGGGCTTTTTTATATAAATTAATTTGATGTTGTAATAATCATTATTACTTATTAATTATGTACCTTCTACCTTTACATGGATATTATTATAGAATCATTGTTGGAAAGGATTTAGAAGTCCGTCATTTTGTCTTGTCAATTTTGGCAATAATATTAGAAATTACATGTTTATTTGAACAGATCTAACACTTAATTAAGTCTCCTGTATTAGATCATGTAGATAGATACTAACTAATACCTCTATCACTACATCTATGTCAACATTTGCTTCATTCTATATGTTAAAAAAATACCCACTCCCCTAATTCCAGGAAGTTGGAATGCCGGCCGACTACGTGAACAAGTTGGCAAGGATGTTCCAAGACATCAAGGTCAGCGAGGATCTCAACACAGAGTTCAAGGACGCGCACCGAAACAACAATGAAGGTCTCGCTGGTAAGACTCGTACTGTGTTGATCACTAACAAAAATGAAGGTCTCGCTGGTAAGACTCGTACTGTGTTGATCACCAACAACAATGAAGGTCTCGCTGGTAAGACTCGTACTGTGTTGATCACTAACAACAATGAAAGTCTCGCTGGTAAGACTCGTACTGTGTTGATCACTAAAATCAGTGTTACATGTCTTTGTTCAAAACAAAACGTCTTTGCAGGATAACTCTATGCTAATAAATATTTTTGAAAGAGTTGCCCAATTGTCTTTCTATGTTATATAATGATATAGAATTAATTTCAATAAAATAGTTTTAAAGGGACAGTAGCACGTTTTTTGCAAAATTAATTTTTTCAAATTTCCCATTTATAATGATAGTTTATGTCATTTAAATAAACTCTAGAGGGCAAAACATCTTATTACACAAACCATTTATCTGTAGTGGTAAAAACTATGTTGCGTATAAAGCAAAAATTGCATGGCGGCCATTTTATTGTGAACACAATTTATTATTTTGTATTACAAAAACGATTCCCATGGCTTTACCGAAACATGTACACTCATTTTAAACTTTATTTTCCGAAGAGAGAAGGATCTTTTACTAATGGTGAAATTATTTATCAAATACATTTCATCAACTTATTTGAGCGAAAAAACGTGCTACTGCCCCTTTAAGATGTGAAAATACTAATTTTGAGGGCATAACTGAATTGTAAACTTGAGCCTATGGTAAACATTAAATAGGAAACTGATTAAAACAATAGGTTAGGTAACTTAGGTCCCTTAAGTACTAGATTTTGTAGATTTTGCTCTCATTTAGATCATATAGACAAAAGTATTTGAAATGGGTACACAAAACAACTTACGATGTCATATGCATGTAAATGCAAAGAAATGCTACCCTGAATGGATTACTACCCTGAATGGATTACTACCCTGAATGGATTACTTCTTACAGCCTGCCTCTGCCACAGCCTTTAGATATAATGATAATTGACGTCAAATAGATAAAAGTATTTTGAATGTAACGGTGGGTACACAAAACAACTTACAATGTCATATATTCACAAAGAAATGGTTCCCTGAATGGATTACTACCCTGAATGGATTACTACCCTGAATGGATTACTTCTTACAGCCTGCCTCTGCCACAGCTTTTAGATATAATGATAATTGACGTCAAATAGATAAAAGTATTTTGAATGTAACGGTGGGTACACAAAACAACTTACAATGTCATATATTCACAAAGAAATGGTTCCCTGAATGGATTGCTTCTTACAGCCATGCGGCAACTGATATAAAAAGAAGCAAAAGGGATATATGCAAGGTCTGAATGTTCTTGTCTCTTACAGATGCAATAAACATCAAGATCCTGAATGTTCTTGTCTCTTACAGATGCAATAAACATTAAGATCCTGAATGTTCTTGTCTCTTACAGATGCAATAAACATTAAGATCCTGAATGTTCTTGTCTCTTACAGATGCAATAAACATTAAGATCCTGAATGTACTTGTCTCTTACAGATGCAATAAACATTAAGATCATGAATGTTCTTGTCTCTTACAGATGCAATAAACATTAAGATCCTGAATGCGGGAGCGTGGGCGAGGTCGAGTGATCGGGTCTCCGTATCACTACCCATGGAGCTGGAGGACTATATTCCTCAGGTGGAAGAATTCTACAAACAGAAGCACAGCGGTCGCAAACTTCAGTGGCATCATCTCATGTCAAACGGCATTGTAAGTAGTCCTCAATGTTCATGTGTAGGAATACTCTCACAACTTCTGTTTCAACCATCAGCCAAGAGTTAATCATTCAGGCTGCCGATCAGCTACACATCCTGAAACAGCTGGTCATTGTTTGTGCAGCTGTAGACATTTAATTTTTTTGGTTTCAGTGAGTAGCCTTCAATTACTTGAATTATCTCCCTTGCTTTAGAGTGTGCATAGTTTGTTTCAACAACGTAAAGTACATAACTTAATGAAATAGAAGTATAATTACGTGTCAGTTGTCACTGAGAACAAGAGTAAATTAAACTTTGTAATCAAATTATCTTTTAATCAGTAATCTCAGACTAATTTGTTGTCTCTATATATATATATATATATATTTTATTCTTTTCTTTTGCTTATTAATATATTTCTATTCTTTTTCCACAGATAACATTTTGTAATGATTTAGGGAGGTATGATCTGGAGGTGACAACATTTCAAATGGGTGTATTATTTGCCTGGAATCAAAGGCCACGAGATAAAATATCCTACGAGAGTCTCAAACTGGCCACCGAGTTGCCGGACGCCGAACTGAGGAGGACATTATGGGTAGGTGCTCTTAAAATGAAATGAGGATATTGAATAGTGTGTTTCTCATTTAAACATCTCTTTCTTTCATTTGTTGTCTATGACATGTTTATCTCAATGAACGTAGTGTTGTACATATCTTGATTAATAAATGAAATTAAAGTGCATCAGTGCAAGAGCTTATCTTAATTTGACTTAGATTATGCTCAATATTTTTTTCACCTTAAATTAGTATTGATGAATAGCGATGGATTAAATACGCTAATAAATTATTCTTCTTGTGTTCACTAAATTATCTGTTTTCAGTCCCTGGTAGCGTTTCCGAAGATTAAGCGTCAGATCCTGATGTGTAGTCCCAACGTGAAGGCTCCCAAGGACGTTGATGACAACACGCAGTTCTGGATTAACCAGGAGTTCGCTCTCATGTACGTTCAGTTCAAGTTTCACTTCAGGTTGGAGTTGTCTCCCTTCTTCAATTAACTCTTTACCAGCTTGTCTAAGATTGCCCCGACTATACCTTACTATTAACAGGTTTGGCTACATTAGGATGAGCACCTGAACAGTGCTGAAGTGTTTTCTTGTGTAGTCTCGCGGCGTTAAATAATAACTCACTCACTCACTCTTGTGTAGTCACAAGTCCAAACTAGCAGGACAATGATAGTTTGTAATCATGTCTGAAAGTTTTGTTAAAGCAAAGTTGTGATTTGAATCTAATACATTAATGATATGGATTTTGTATCGCGCACTGTTCCAAACAAGGGGCTACTCAGGTACCCTGCCTGACAAGACCCATGTCACAAATGTGTGGTGTCTCCACCAGAATTTGAACCTCAGCCCTTGGTGCGAGAGGTTAGCACACTAACCACTACACCACTGTGCTACACACATATGAATAAAGTTGTCAGTATGGGTGCAGTGTGGATGAAGTGCCTTGCACAGAGACACAACACAGTCCGAGACCCAGGTCACAAATGTGTGGTGTCTCCGCTGGGATACAACACAGTACGAGACCCAGGTCACAAATGTGTGGTGTCTCCACTGGGACACAACACAGTACGAGACCCAGGTCACAAATGTGTGGTGTCTCCGCTTGGATACAACACAGTACGAGACCCAGGTCACAAATGTGTGGTGTCTCCACTGGGACACAACACAGTATGAGACCCAGGCACAAATGTGTGGTGTCTCTGCTGGGATACAACACAGTACGAGACCCAGGTCACAAATGTGTGGTGTCTCCACTGGGACACAACACAGTACGAGACCCAGGTCACAAATGTGTGGTGTCTCCGCTGGGACACAACACAGTACGAGACCCAGGTCACAAATGTGTGGTGTCTCCACTGGGACACAACACAGTACGAGACCCAGGTCACAAATGTGTGGTGTCTCCGCTTGGATACAACACAGTACGAGACCCAGGCACAAATGTGTGGTGTCTCCGCTGGGACACAACACAGTACGAGACCCAGGCACAAATGTGTGGTGTCTCCGCTGGGACACAACACAGTACGAGACCCAGGTCACAAATGTGTGGTGTCTCCACTGGGATACAACACAGTACGAGACCCAGGTCACAAATGTGTGGTGTCTCCACTGGGATACAACACAGTACGAGACCCAGGCACAAATGTGTGGTATCTCCGCTGGGATACAACACAGTACGAGACCCAGGCACAAATGTGTGGTGTCTCCGCTGGGATACAACACAGTACGAGACCCAGGTCACAAATGTGTGGTGTCTCCGCTGGGACACAACACAGTACGAGACCCAGGTCACAAATGTGTGGTGTCTCCGCTGGGATACAACACAGTACGAGACTCAGGTCACAAATGTGTGGTGTCTCCGCTGGGACACAACACAGTACGAGACCCAGGTCACAAATGTGTGGTGTCTCCGCTGGGATACAACACAGTACGAGACCCAGGTCACAAATGTGTGGTGTCTCTGCTGGGATACAACACAGTACGAGACCCAGGTCACAAATGTGTGGTGTCTCCACTGGGACACAACACAGTACGAGACCCAGGTCACAAATGTGTGGTGTCTCCACTGGGATACAACAATGTACGAGACCCAGGCACAAATGTGTGGTGTCTCCGCTGGGATACAACACAGTACGAGACCCAGGTCACAAATGTGTGGTGTCTCCGCTGGGATACAACACAGTACAAGACCCAGGCACAAATGTGTGGTGTCTCCGCTGGGATACAACACAGTACGAGACCCAGGCACAAATGTGTGGTGTCTCCACTGGGATACAACACAGTACGAGACCCAGGTCACAAATGTGTGGTGTCTCCACTGGGACACAACACAGTATGAGACCCAGGTCACAAATGTGTGATGTCTCCACTGGGACACAACACAGTACGAGACCCAGGTCACAAATGTGTGATGTCTCCACTGGGATACAACACAGTACGAGACCCAGGTCACAAATGTGTGGTGTCTCCGCTGGGATACAACACAGTACGAGACCCAGGTCACAAATGTGTGGTGTCTCCGCTGGGATACAACACAGTACGAGACCCAGGTCACAAATGTGTGGTGTCTCCACTGGGACACAACACAGTACGAGACCCAGGTCACAAATGTGTGGTGTCTCCACTGGGACACAACACAGTACGAGACCCAGGTCACAAATGTGTGATGTCTCCACTGGGATACAACACAGTACGAGACCCAGGTCACAAATGTGTGGTGTCTCCACTGGGATACAACACGGTACGAGACCCAGGTCACAAATGTGTGGTGTCTCCACTGGGACACAACACGGTACGAGACCCAGGTCACAAATGTGTGGTGTCTCCACTGGGACACAACACAGTACGAGACCCAGGTCACAAATGTGTGATGTCTCCACTGGGATACAACACAGTACGAGACCCAGGTCACAAATGTGTGGTGTCTCCGCTGGGATACAACACAGTACGAGACCCAGGTCACAAATGTGTGGTGTCTCCGCTGGGATACAACACAGTACGAGACCCAGGTCACAAATGTGTGGTGTCTCCACTGGGACACAACACAGTACGAGACCCAGGTCACAAATGTGTGGTGTCTCCACTGGGACACAACACAGTACGAGACCCAGGTCACAAATGTGTGATGTCTCCACTGGGATACAACACAGTACGAGACCCAGGTCACAAATGTGTGGTGTCTCCACTGGGATACAACACGGTACGAGACCCAGGTCACAAATGTGTGGTGTCTCCACTGGGACACAACACGGTACGAGACCCAGGTCACAAATGTGTGGTGTCTCCACTGGGACACAACACAGTACGAGACCCAGGTCACAAATGTGTGGTGTCTCCACTGGGACACAACACAGTACGAGACCCAGGTCACAAATGTGTGGTGTCTCCACTGGGACACAACACAGTACGAGACCCAGGTCACAAATGTGTGATGTCTCCACTGGGATACAACACGGTACGAGACCCAGGTCACAAATGTGTGGTGTCTCCACTGGGATACAACACGGTACGAGACCCAGGTCACAAATGTGTGGTGTCTCCACTGGGACACAACACGGTACGAGACCCAGGTCACAAATGTGTGGTGTCTCCACTGGGACACAACACGGTACGAGACCCAGGTCACAAATGTGTGGTGTCTCCACTGGGACACAACACAGTACGAGACCCAGGTCACAAATGTGTGGTGTCTCCGCTGGGACACAACACAGTACGAGACCCAGGTCACAAATGTGTGGTGTCTCCGCTGGGACACAACACAGTACGAGACCCAGGTCACAAATGTGTGGTGTCTCCGCTGGGATACAACACAGTACGAGACCCAGGTCACAAATGTGTGGTGTCTCCACTGGGACACAACACAGTACGAGACCCAGGTCACAAATGTGTGGTGTCTCCACTGGGACACAACACAGTACGAGACCCAGGTCACAAATGTGTGGTGTCTCCACTGGGACACAACACAGTACGAGACCCAGGTCACAAATGTGTGGTGTCTCCACTGGGACACAACACAGTACGAGACCCAGGTCACAAATGTGTGGTGTCTCCGCTGGGACACAACACAGTACGAGACCCAGGTCACAAATGTGTGGTGTCTCCACTGGGACACAACACAGTACGAGACCCAGGTCACAAATGTGTGGTGTCTCCGCTGGGACACAACACAGTACGAGACCCAGGTCACAAATGTGTGGTGTCTCCGCTGGGACACAACACAGTACGAGACCCAGGTCACAAATGTGTGGTGTCTCCGCTGGGACACAACACAGTACGAGACCCAGGTCACAAATGTGTGGTGTCTCCACTGGGACACAACACAGTACGAGACCCAGGTCACAAATGTGTGGTGTCTCCACTGGGACACAACACAGTACGAGACCCAGGTCACAAATGTGTGGTGTCTCCACTGGGACACAACACAGTACGAGACCCAGGTCACAAATGTGTGGTGTCTCCACTGGGACACAACACAGTACGAGACCCAGGTCACAAATGTGTGGTGTCTCCGCTGGGACACAACACAGTACGAGACCCAGGCACAAATGTGTGGTGTCTCTGCTGGGACACAACACAGTACGAGACCCAGGTCACAAATGTGTGGTGTCTCCACTGGGATACAACACAGTACGAGACCCAGGTCACAAATGTGTGGTGTCTCCACTGGGACACAACACAGTACGAGACCCAGGTCACAAATGTGTGGTGTCTCCACTGGGACACAACACAGTACGAGACCCAGGTCACAAATGTGTGGTGTCTCCACTGGGACACAACACAGTACGAGACCCAGGTCACAAATGTGTGGTGTCTCCGCTGGGACACAACACAGTACGAGACCCAGGTCACAAATGTGTGGTGTCTCCACTGGGACACAACACAGTACGAGACCCAGGTCACAAATGTGTGGTGTCTCCGCTGGGACACAACACAGTACGAGACCCAGGTCACAAATGTGTGGTGTCTCCGCTGGGACACAACACAGTACGAGACCCAGGTCACAAATGTGTGGTGTCTCCGCTGGGACACAACACAGTACGAGACCCAGGTCACAAATGTGTGGTGTCTCCACTGGGACACAACACAGTACGAGACCCAGGTCACAAATGTGTGGTGTCTCCACTGGGACACAACACAGTACGAGACCCAGGTCACAAATGTGTGGTGTCTCCACTGGGACACAACACAGTACGAGACCCAGGTCACAAATGTGTGGTGTCTCCACTGGGACACAACACAGTACGAGACCCAGGCACAAATGTGTGGTGTCTCTGCTGGGACACAACACAGTACGAGACCCAGGTCACAAATGTGTGGTGTCTCCACTGGGATACAACACAGTACGAGACCCAGGTCACAAATGTGTGGTGTCTCCACTGGGATACAACACAGTACGAGACCCAGGTCACAAATGTGTGGTGTCTCCACTGGGATACAACACAGTACGAGACCCAGGTCACAAATGTGTGGTGTCTCCACTGGGATACAACACAGTACGAGACCCAGGTCACAAATGTGTGGTGTCTCCACTGGGACACAATACAGTACGAGACCCAGGTCACAAATGTGTGGTGTCTCCACTGGGACACAACACAGTACGAGACCCAGGTCACAAATGTGTGGTGTCTCCACTGGGATACAACCCTGGCCAGCATTCTATGAATGAACTTACCAGTATGGTTTTAACTCTGAACTGTAGATAAGGAAGCCTACTGTATCAAACAAAACTTGATGTTGAAAACATTTATTTTCCTCAAGAATATTTTATTCCATTACAGCAAAAATGGTAAGGTTCAGAAGCGAGGCAAGATGAACCTGATTGGCCGGTTGCAACTCTCCACAGAGAAGACGAAAGAAGAGGACAATGAAGGCATAATGCAGCTCAGAATTTTACGTGTTCAGGTCGGTGCAAACCTTTTAACGAAAACATTAAAGTTGGTGCAAACCTTTTAACGAAAACATTAAAGTCGGTGCAAACCTTTTAACGAAAACATTAAAGTCGGTGCAAACCTTTTAACGAAAACATTAAAGTCGGTGCAAACCTTTTAACGAAAAAAATAAAAGTCGGTGCAAACCTTTTAACGAAAACATTAATTTGGGTGCAAACCTTTTAACGAAAACATTAAAGTCGGTGCAAACCTTGTAACGAAAACATTAAAGTCGGCGCAAACCTTTTAACAAAAACATTAAAGTCGGCGCAAACCTCTTTACGATAACATTAAATTGAGAAACCTTAAAATTGTCAGAACAGGAATATTTTCTGGATAACAACTTCTGTAATGTATAAATACAGTACATTTCAGAGTATATACTCACCCCTTCATCAGGTGGAATTATCATTATCATTTTAGGGTCTCACAACCAAAGAATAGATTTGGTCAAATGAAGATGTAAGACTTTGTGCCATCAGATTATTTTATGGCAGTAAAGAGTATTATTTTTCAGTATCTAAGAACCAATAGATGGATTTAGTTTAAAATTCATATAGAGACATGTTCATTACTTTAAAATTTGGTAACCTTCAGATGATTTTCGAGGTTATAGTAAGAGTTTTTATAAACTCTAAAATAAATTCTTGGATGTTCAAATTTATTTAGAAAGATGCATTGAGATTCCTTAGAGATTTCTTTTCATGTTCAGTTAATGTTGTTAACAAATAATTCAGTTTCAGTATTTAAATGTTTGAACATGTATTGGAAGTAATAACCACAACAGCTGGTTGAGTTTTGTTTCGTAAGACGTGTTTGACATGTTCCACTGTCTGTTTCCAGGAGGCAATAGTGAAAATAATGAAGATGAGGAAAAGAATTACAAACGCTGCCTTACAGACGGAACTGGTGGAAATTTTGAAAAATATGTTTCTGCCGTCTAAGAAACTGATAAAAGAGCAGATAGAGTGGCTGATAGAACACAAATACATGAAACGAGACGAGGAAAATATCAACATGTTCATTTACATGGCGTGAACAATAATACTGAAAAATATGCAATTTTCAGGGATGTGGAAATTTCATAGAAGACTTGAGAACTCTCCTGACATGGAGGAGTTTTAATCACTGTCTATTTATTGAGTGTTTGCGTCTGAGAGAGTCCTCGCATTGACGCTCCAATAAGACGAAATAATATCAACGGAAATACAACACTTTGTCTTGGAGAAAAGTTTCAGCTCTGTGACATCTTCAACGTGACATTTCTTCAAACAAGTTTTATCAGTTCAAAGTGAAAGTCTGTCTTATGTCGTCAATCACTTTGCATATATAGGTCAGAAACAGTCAGGTCAGACTAATACAAAATTATGTTTCTTGACGACCAACATTTCAAGCTGCAAGAAGAACTGTATCAGTGAAATCTCCGTGGATTTATTGTCAAAATTTAAAATAAAGAATGTTTTCTTTCACCATCAAATATTTCAGACCTGGACAAACACAGGGAATTGTTATCTTGTTTGAATCTGTTGTCAGGGAAATATAACCATAACATTACAAAGACATTATGGACGTCTTGTGGAACTTGCCTAAATGTGTGAAATCACCAGTCCGAGTGATGTCATGACAACAGAACATCTGTTGGACAAACTCTTAAGTTGAGATTACTGTTGTTGACATCGGATTCTGAGTTCATACCTAGAAATGTTAAACATTTCTGCTTAAGTTGCGACAAAATTTGCACTCAAAAGTTATTTTTGGTCATCATTGCTTGCTCTGCATTCCCTTCTGATGAGCGTCCCTGACAATGAGACGTCCGTCCCTGACAATGAGACGAGCGTCCCTAAGAAAGATTTAATTTAGATTGTTTATGGTATCGTTCAGTATGATATACTTTCTTTACGAATTGTACTTATTTTACTCAAATATTTTTAAAGCATTTAGTAAAGTAATTGAAAGCCCTAGTCACTTGTTTAAAGGCATTTGGTTTTCAAGCACCATGTGAATTTTACTGAACAGAACCGAATGGCTGTGTTGTCATCTATAACTATTTACAAGTTTTCACTTTCACAATGGACATGAAAGTCTTGTTAAATGAAATATCATTTTAATTTCCATTTAAACAAATATCCAAATAATAATGTTTATCTGATGCTTCTCCAAGTTGTCCCTCTCTGTTTGTTCTCTGTTTGTTCACGTAATCTACGCAATCAATCATTTTAGGTTTGTTTTTGTTTTATTCAATATATTTCCTTCCCACTTACTAATCAACTTTTTCTTTGTTACTTATTCAGAAAGGTATTCCCATCAATCATTACGAGTTTCTAAGTTTAAAAGAAGATAAGTTATGATTACCATGTGATAAATTTGCAATACAGCATTTTCAAATTAAATTATTATTCAAAAGAATATTAATTTCTGTTACACGTGTGTTCACACCCAACTAAAGAGACGTCTCACCTCCTCTGTATGTTAATACAAAGATGAATAATGAATGTAGTAATCCAGGGTTCTCAACATACTATATTTCTTTTGAATGTAAGTAAATTTAATTTGAATGGGGTTATAAAAACATTTGAAACCAATAATGTAGAATTTAAGATTCTTATATTTGATAGAAACTAACTTTATTTTGAGGTTTTTTTTGTAGGTATAAAGCTGTAAAGGTATAAATGAAAAAGATACTTTGGATACATTTGGCAGTTTACTCTCATGAAGTCATGAACTCTAGTATCAGCATATTTAAAGCAGACTCGTTACACTGGCAAAAGCATAAATTTAGATTTTATTAGTCTATTTCAATGTAAAACTGGAAAAATAGGATAAAAAGAAAATGTTTGACAAAAACCATGTTTATCAAGAAATAAAAATTCAGAGGTATGAACAAATGAAATGTTGTTGTTAATGTATAATATGTTCTTCAATTTAGATATAAAGATCAATTTTTTTTAAAACAGCTCATTTTTATCTCGGATGAAAAACTATCCCCAAACTTGCCTTAAGAGACGATTCTCATCCCTGTGTATGTCCCCTTTTAAAAAGAACAGTTACATATTGACATATCGGTATCTATCAATGAGATGGTATTTGCAAAATAATATGTGGTTCAACAATTAACGTTAGTTTTGTAGGAAGGAAGACCTAAGTGATGACATTCTTCGTGTGAAATGACGAGTATCACTGCATCATCATAGATCGTTTTACTACTACACAAAAAGATATCATTTTCTACTTTCCTACGCAGTCACAAGAGTCATCTAGTGATTTGAATTATTGAAGTTATTAATTTCATTAATGAAAGTCTATAATACGTTTAGACAAATTGACAGTAAAGTTGTGATTAAAACTTACATGAATAAAGGACTCAAATTCTATTTTTAGCTCATCAGGCGTGAAAGGTCCGATGAGTTTCTGGCATGGCATGTAGGGCTGTCCATCAACTTGTTCGCTATTTTGAATTCTTCTGAAGAAAACTTGGCTCTAGAAAGCTGAAATATTGGGCAAACACACCTTGGCCAATGAGGATTATAAATTGTTGATTTGGTGACCCTGTAGTGGCTTTTAGCTAAAAAAAGAACAATGTCTTCAAAAGCTGAAATGTTTACAGACACTAATGTGGATTATTAAAGGTGCATCCATTGTGTTTCATAAACTTTTATTTGGCTTTAATACGATCCAACACACCATATGTGATGTCTACAATACAAATAAATTCACTTATCTTGCATATTCATCCCCAATCGCCAAACATATCATATTTACTATATTCCACTTAAAATCGAGTAACATCATTATGCATGTGTAGAAACCGAAAGTGAACGTCCTATTTACATGCACAGTAGTTATATGACCTATTGAACACTATTAACCCAATTTTGTTATTTTGTCTGGTGTAAATAAGATTCAAAAATTACGTTTGACTCTGTGGCGCGCGCCACACGCGGTGCATTGTCCGGTTTTCGATCAGAAATCACTACTTTTACGTTCATATCGTCAATATACTAAGTCCAGTATCATTAAAATGGTTGTTTTCGGTAACAGTTGGTACTTCTCGATAAAATAAGACCATTTACAACGTTTGTCATATTTGACCCCCAACAACACAATGGATGTACCTTTAAGTGTAGATTTGTTTGTGACATCTACTTCTTCAACAAATGTTCAACCTTATAACGTAATAATTATAGCGTGATGAGCTACAGAGCCAATGGCTCTATTTTTCTTATCTATTTATTACTTTGATGTACCCTGAATTTCGTAGGAATACTTGCAATGTGCGAATGAAACTGTCAAGAAATATGTTGTTGTGTATTAATTGTGTGAATTATGGGCATACAACCCAAAATATGTAAATATGCTTTTTTAAAGCAGAAAAATAAAAACTGTATAGTATGAAATTTGTTTTCTAATTTGTTTACATAAAACATGCAAACCACGATATATGAACCAGAACTGTCACAGATGGGAACGTCATTAGACCAAATGCAACAGTCCGGATTTTGGCAATGGTGCTTTTTGTCCAACCATTATTTGATCCGAGATAGAACTATCCAGCTTCTTTCTCATTTTAGATTGGCGCAAAGTTCATTTTCTTTCATATAGATCTTCACCTGGGTGTTTTAGTGCTCGATGCATTTTTCTCAAGAATGACAGATTATAACCTACGTACATTATATATTGGAATCAATTGAGCATAATCCTGACAATGATTATGATAAAGTTTTAAAATATAAAAGATACAGCCATTTAATTTGAAATTGTGCAAATAACCACTGATTCTGCAATAGGAACAGTTTTTCTTGGAAACTTTTTCAACTAGGTGAATGAAATCTTGTAATGTGAAACTTCAGCTGAAGAAATATTTGTTTATCAAATTATGACTCTTGAATCTGTATTAATACAGCAATAAGCTCAAATTGATGGATGTGTAAACTATGTTCAAGAATATATGTATCCCTGTTGGATGCACAACAAAGTGTGGAATCGTACATTTACGATTGCAAGGCAATGCAACCCAACACAAATTCAATATTCAACTTGGTTTATTACAAAAGGTATTCAATGAGAATGTAAGATGATGGTGACAATGAGTAACAAATGGTAGAGATGAGATAAAAACAATGTCAGTTGGAATCTCCAGAAACTTGTAATCCACATCAACATACTGCACAAGAAGCTAAATAGGTATGTGACCCCAAAAGTATCTCGTCAGTTTGTATCGGATTAACAACACAAGGCTTCCGAGTTTCAGCTGAAACCTTGTTGGGTGATGAAGAAAGTGAACAATATGAAGAGTCCTTTCACTCAGTCATGATAAGTTCCTCCAGAGCCCAATCTTCATAACTTCCGTCCGGCAGGTATCGACGAATGATGAAAGGGATTTTCCTGGCCCTAAAAAGATATCCATCACTTGTTTATCCACATGAAACGACATCAATATGAACCTATAATATGAAAAATATTTTCTGTCAGTAGATCGTTCTTTGTGATCTTCACTTAGTAAGTTAGCATAATTACAAGTTCATGAAACAATCTTTGTAAATTTATGAATATATTCAACAAATATTGCAGGATCTGGTCACTAATTTTATTATGCAAAACCAGGGATTTCATCTCTTTAAAGGTATTACAAAGTCAAGATCATAATAAACTTTCAAAAAATACAACTCACTTTAGTTCCTTCATGGCAATTATCAGAGGGTCTGTTTCTCCTTCCAGTTCGACCATCACTGGCGCACACATCCTGAAATATGTCGGCATCATCTCATATATCCATTCATTCTGCAATTGTTCTCAAAACATTCCAAACAATTAGACCTATTATAAGTGATTCTCTGTCAAACTACTGATGGAGCACATAAACAATTTACAGCATTGAGTTTATCCTCTTGTTTTTTTAAATTCTCTCTAGCTACCAGTATACATACGCTATTTGAAGAGCCCTCGTGCCTAGAATGCGTGCCCGCTCATATTTGGTCATGTAACGAGAAGTGATGCGTTTCTGTGGCTCCACCTGGCGGGGAGTGTCGCTGGGGAGAACCTCCATCTGCTCCTGTCCACCCTGGTTGCATATACAAACAAATAGTTTAGAATTTATCCTTCATTTTTGTTTGTATCTAGTCACCAATTAATTACTGATCCATTTAGCTCTGCTCCCTGGCAACTGTCCCTAACAGAAAACTACATAGCTTATAATTTATCCTTTATGTGTTTGTGCCTAGACAGCAATTAATCACTGTCCAGTTGTTACATCAAATACCGGGTAGATTTTTTTGTCAACCATTTTGTTTCAACATTATTTTTGTTACAGATCCATACATAAAACTCATAGTTAAGAAACAAAAGGAATGAATGTGTGCTATTTAAGCGTAGTCCAGCACATTCACACTATTTGCTGCTGCAAACTGAGAACTTTCTTGGCTAGAAACAGAGAATCTTGATTTGTTGCATTCAAAGTGAGTCATGTAATCAGTGATGCCATTATATCTCTGTATTATAGTCCGTTCTATGTAGAAATCCTATTTTGAACTTTTGATGTGGATAATAAGATATGTCATTTATACAAAATAAATTTGGGTATTTTTCTTGCAATTATTTTGTTTCACAAGTATAGAGAACAGAACAGAGAATAAAATGTTGCTGCCAATGTTGTGTCTTTTGTACTTCATACCAGTCAATTCGATTCAAGATTCTGGACAAGGAGACGTTGCTGTAGTTCATGTTAGTTTTGAGTTGACTATTGTTGAATATTGACTGTTAAAGTGCAAGTTCTAAGAGTATCCACCATATTGTTTAGTGCTTAAAGGGAGAGTACTGTCGCCATATTGGATTTTTTGGCATTACGTGAAATGAAAACACGCTATATTGTACCTTATTTTGCAACTTTTTAATAACTAAACATATACACTGACAGAGTATTCACATAGTAACACATAAAATGTCATAAAACTAATAAACACTTCGCTGTTATAGCAGCGACGTTTTCCCCACTCGCAGCTCCGATGAATGGCTTCAGTTCTCATTGTTTTTATTTTTCAACAAATATACGCTTGTGTTTATCAAGTTGTGAAATATATAAAGTCTTCAAAATATGACCTTCATTCGTATCTTTCAATTTGACTGTGTTTTAATCATGTATTTATAACATTTATGTGTAAACGGGAATATCCCCTCGAATTTTCGTTTCCACAAAAAATACCCGATAGAACCCTCCTGACACTGCTGAAATTGAAATTTACTTCTTTTTAATAAGAAAATATATTGATAGAATATCCAAATCGTAACAAATAATTTATCATTTGACTGATCAACAATATCATGTTTAGATGTTGCAAAGTTTTCTTTACTTGTAGCACCAATGAATAAACTAAACAGCTAGCCTAATCCTAACAGAATGTTCAAACTTAAATAGATCGACATAGGGTTTTCTACCTAGATCGGACTGTTATAGTTAGATTGGCACAGCATACTCCACAACCTGACACGTACCTCAACATACTCCACAACGTGACACGTACCTCAACATACTCCACAACCTGACACGTACCTCAACATACTCCACAACCTGACACGTACCTCAACATACTCCACAACCTGACACGTACCTCAACATACTCCACAACCTGACACGTACCTCAACATACTCCACAACCTGACACGTACCTCAACATACTCCACAACCTGACACGTACCTCAACATACTCCACAACGTGACACGTACCTCAACATACTCCACAACGTGACACGTACCTCAACATACTCCACAACCTGACACGTACCTCAACATACTCCACAACCTGACACGTACCTCAACATACTCCACAACCTGACACGTACCTCAACATACTCCCCAACCTGACACGTACCTCAACATACTCCACAACGTGACACGTACCTCAACATACTCCACAACGTGACACGTACCTCAACATACTCCACAACCTGACACGTACCTCAACATACTCCACAACCTGACACGTACCTCAACATACTCCACAACCTGACACGTACCTCAACATACTCCACAACCTGACACGTACCTCAACATACTCCACAACCTGACACGTACCTCAACATACTCCCCAACCTGACACGTACCTCAACATACTCCACAACGTGACACGTACCTCAACATACTCCACAACGTGACACGTACCTCAACATACTCCACAACCTGACACGTACCTCAACATACTCCACAACCTGACACGTACCTCAACATACTCCACAACCTGACACGTACCTCAACATACTCCACAACGTGACACGTACCTCAACATACTCCACAACGTGACACGTACCTCAACATACTCCACAACCTGACACGTACCTCAACATACTCCACAACCTGACACGTACCTCAACATACTCCACAACCCGACACGTACCTCAACATACTCCACAACCCGACACGTACCTCAACATACTCCACAACCTGACACGTACCTCAACATACTCCACAACCTGACACGTACCTCAACATACTCCACAACCTGACACGTACCTCAACATACTCCACAACCTGACACGTATCTCAACATTCTCTACAACCCGACACGTACCTCAACATACTCCACAACCTGACACGTATCTCAACATACTCCACAACCTGACACGTACCTCAACATACTCCACAACCTGACACGTACCTCAACATGTTCTGGTTCATCCAATGGCTCATCATCATCCAGATCGTTACCTTCATCAAAGCTGAATCAAACAGAAATTCTATCATTATCAATCAACGCTTTACAATATCACTAAAGCCGTTTACATTACAACTACAAGTCAGTTACTTGCATTTGTATCGAACAAACGGTCATATTTATAACTATACACTATACTTAATTAAGCACGATAGGCCTAATATTGTTATTCCTATTTGAAAACACGTGTTGACATTGTGACTTCAAGGTTCATTGTTTTTATTTATGAAATAAGAGCATATTTCGAAAACAATGGACATAAATCGACAATACACTGTTATCACAGTTTGGTAACAATTGATGATAACATATTTAAGACAATTCAAATAAATTTCGATGCAAAATTCTCTAATAAATCCTAAATAATTCTTACTCATCACCATCGAAGTCTCCGTCGTCCGCCATCTTGGACTGTAGTGACACCTATCGGGAAAGGAAAGGAGTTGCCTCCCCTTTGATTAAATACTAGACTTGCTCACTCATTTTATTAAAAGGAAAATAATTGTTGACCGATACAATCATCATGTAAAGATTAAATTTACCTTGTTATGTCAACTTCTCGCCAAGAACCGCTACAATTTTGTGGGAAGGTACCTTGCAGTCCAAGGGGTCAACGTTTGTTAATTTGATCCTCACCCCACTTCAAATATTGGGCCGTAACCAGTTTAGGACGCTGACATTTTAAGAATAACATCTTTGTTACATGAAGATTAGAGTTTGTTCATTTGGTCATGACCCCTTCTTCAAATATGGGCGTGGGAGGGGGTCCATCCTAAAATCTTTAAACTGCTTCTCCTCAAGAATCAGTATTGTTATAAAGCTCATATTTTGGGAATATTATCTTTGATGGATGGAAGCTAAGATTTGTAAATTTCATTAACGTACTCCCAAGAATAACAGTGTGGCAGGGTTTCAACTCAAAATGTAAACCCCCTTAATGACTTGAAATGTCCAAAGCAATTGCTTTGTCTAAATCATATCAGCTTTCAAATGAAGCCTGTACCACTATAAATAAATTAAAAAATAAATTTTGAATATTATGTAGGCAGTGCTCCTTGCCTGTGTACTCCGTGTAATCAGAGTTGGATGTTATGTAATGATCTATGTGACCTAATCAGTGCAGTAGGCTGTGGTGGGTGTCAAGTCAGTAGAGGCAGTTTGTTATCATTGGTGTGTTGAAGAGGCTGGTTCGTAGCTGCAGACTGATGTTTTGCCTAATTCAAACATGTTTGTTTGTGTTTTGAAATCAAATGGTTGACATGGTTGTGCCTTAAATTACAATGTGTGAGTCTACCTTTAGAAGCATTTTAACTGCATTAAAGTAAGTGAACCTCCCCTCTGGAAGTTGGTACAGTGTGAACAAGAAAAAAGTGATCGATGAGCATGGCTCACATACCCCCGTCATCCGCTATCCGTCCATTGAGAATTATAGATGTGAAGGTTACTATGTTTAAAAAAATGCTTCAAGCATCATAATATTGTCCAAAATAATTTTAGGAACTGACTGTTATTACAAAATTTAATTCACCCAGATGTAATATTTTTCAGGTAACTTAATTTTTCCCATTAGGGCATCACACCGGTAATTTGTACCAAGTTCAATTACAGATTCAAGGGCTTTGAAATAATATTGCGGAACTGGACTGTGAACTCAATAAAGAGTATCATCTGGACTACCTACATGTAAAATTTCATTCACCTAGATGTAATAGTTTCCGAGAAAACATGTCCCAATTGGAGCATCACAGCTCTTTTGGTACAAAGTTCAATTTCGGATTCAAGGGCCATAACTCCGAAAAAAATAATATTTCGGAACTGGTTTTCGAACTCGATGAAGAGTATCATCTGGACTACCTCCATATTAAATTTCATTCACCTAGATGTAATAGTTTCCGAGAAAACTTGTCCCCATTGGAGCATCACAGTTCTTTTGGTTCTAAGTTCAATTTCGGATTCAAGGGCCATAACTCTGTAAAAAATAATATTTCGGAACTGGTTTTCGAACTCGATGAAGAGTATCATCTGGACTACCTCCATATTAAATTTCATTCATCTAGATGTAATAGTTTCTGAGAAAACTTGTCCCCATTGGAGCATCACAGATCTTTTGGTACTAAGTTCAATTTCGGATTCAAGGGCCATAACTCCATAAAAAATAATATTTCGGAACTGGTTTTCGAACTCGATAAAGAGTATCATCTGGACTACCTCCATATTAAATTTCATTCACCTAGATGTAATAGTTTCTGAGAAAACTTGTCCCCATTGGAGCATCACAATTCTTCTGGTACTAAGTTCAATTTCGGATTCAAGGGCCATAACTCCGTAAAAAATAATATTTCGGAACTGGTTTTCGAACTCGATGAAGAGTATCATCTGGACTACCTCCATATTAAATTTCATTCACCTAGATGTAACAGTTTGTGAGAAAACTTGTCCCTATTGGAGCATCACAGTTCTTCTGGTACGAAGTTCAATTTCGGTTTCAAGGGCCATAACTCTGTAAAAAATAATATTTCGGAACTGGTTTTCGAACTCGATAAAGAGTATGGTCATGAGTACTCACAACCAAAATTTCATTCACCTAGGTTGAACAGTATCCGAGAAAACTTGTCCCCATTGAACACAATAAAACTAAGTCCAAAAAGTGACGTTTCCATGGAAACGACAAAAAATATCAATCTCAGAAAATTGAAAATTGTCTGTCCCCGATCGGAAGAACATGGTTAACATCTGTACAAAGTTTGGTTTTTGTACCTTTGACGTTTTTTGAGAAAATTGACCGGACGGAAGGACGGACGGAATGACCGCTATATACCCCCGCTTACTTCGTAACGGGGGTATAATTAGCAATTGCCAATTGATACTCTTTGTCATTTAATAGTGGTAAATTTTTGTGACATTGGGTTTATATGATAAATTACCTAAAATTATAAAGCATGCAAAAAACGGATTAGCTACAGAGCCAAATTGTTTTTTTTATATATTCAAATTTGCAATTTATAATAAAAGTTTATGCAATATATTTTTACTTAAGAAGCTAAACAACCCATATTTTAACAGCCATTTTAATGTGACCACCTTTTAATAATTTAATGATGGAAATGGATCTGCGTTGCTTTATCAAACCATGATCATTTGTTTTAGAACTCTTATTTATGATCAAGGAGGATTGTTTTGCAATTCTTTTCCATTTCATTTTCATTAGAAACATACTACAGCCCCTTTAAAGAAACCTGACACTGAACAGGGAGCTTGAGACATTCAATCTTGAAGTGGGGGTTTGAACTATTATCCTAATATCTTTAACAATCAATTATAAAGATATGAAAGAAACTTTTTTTGTTTACATTTCTTTACTTTACATTATTCAAAATGAAGTTTATTAAAGATTTAATTTGATGGACCCTGGGGGCAACCCCACCCCCTCCTTTCAAACAACTCCAGCAGTTTAAGTTTGCTTTTAGTTCTCAACCATGAGAAGAATACAGATGTCAACAAGAATAAACAATGGAATAGATTAGAGTTATTTATTCAGAATGAATGAATGAGTTATTACGAAATGCATGTTATGGTGTTGATGAATAACTGACAATGAAATCAGACATTGATATCAGATACATTATCTACTATATATTATTCTAAGAAAATATATCATTTACATAACCACAGACTTAATAATTTAAGTCTGTGACGTAACCAAGTGGCATAGAAGATAGACATATACAAAGACGGTTGTATATGACAAATATATATTTGTTTTTGTAAATTATCATAAAGATATAAATAAATAGAATATACATCTACCGTAGTTACAATGTTTCATTGTTAGAAAATTGAGAGAATAAAGTTTTCAAATACTTAATGGTAACCATAGTTACCTTGGGACAGCTCGTTTATATAATACACTGATTAAAAACTAAATTTCTGAATTTTTTATGGCAAAGATTTTTCAGTTATTAATTACATTAAAGATATATATTTGCTGGCAGGTTACTAAGTTTCACAGTGTTCAGGCCAAATTTTAAATATGTTTTAGGCCTATGAGTAAATAAGCAACCAGTTCCCAAAATACACAGTTCATATATATCAAGACTCCATTCTGTGGTTACAAATATCACAGTTCATATCAAGTCCAACTTATGGATGAAATATCACAGTTCATATATATCATGTCCATCTTATGGTTAAAATATCACAGTTCATATATCCTGTGGATAAAAATATCACAGTTCAAATATATCTGTCCATCCTAGGGTTAAAAATATCAGAGTTCATATATCCTGTGGGTAAAAATATCACAGTATATATATATCTGTCCATCCTGAGGTTAAAAATATCACAGTTCATATATATCAAGTCTTTTTATGGTTAAATATATCACACTTCTTATCAAGTCCATCCTGTGGTTATAAATATAACAGTTCATATCAAGTCCTTTGCCGAGTTTACGAGATCTTCTTGAGTTTGCCGAGGATAGTTTTGTTGCTGTCCTGTTGTTCCTTGTCCTCAGTAAGCAGCTTCTTGAGAGGATTCATGACTTTGAAGGTCAACTTCTTCTTAGCATCCTTGCTCACCAGTTGGGCTGGGAAGAAACCAAACATCTTCTTCTTTTTCAGTTTGCCTTTCTTGACATATCCATAGGCGAGTCCTTCTGCGTTCTCGGGCTGGATCATGTACACCTTGCGCCCTGGAAGAAAATATTGACTTTGGTTATTAATTTCGACTAAAGTTTCCTTGGTTCTTGTAAGAAAGTTTTAAAAGAGCTTACTTTAAAATTGAGATTACATGAAAGAATTGAAAGTTGGGTATCAAAGGTACTGGTTTAATATGTAAACAGGATGCCATGTTATAAGGGAGGGTTCTATTTGTTTATTTTTTGTGGAAATGAAATTTGAGGGTACATTCTTGTTTGTATGTAAACAATGCAAGATTATAAAACAATCCAGTTGAAACATTTTACTGATGACTTTATATTTGATAATTTGCCAAAGAATTAGTGCACATTCACTCAAAGTGCACTAGAATTTTTTCCAGAATCAATTATGATCATGAGATTTGTAAATATCTACCCATATATATTAATTTAAAGTAAGCTAGAGGTATATTAAAGTAAACTTGCCACACTTAATAATTCAAATTACTAGTTTCAGACAGTTGCATCCAGCAGCAGTATTACCTCATGTAGTAATTTTCATAAAATGGATAAAGTGATAGAAATATATCCTTTAAACAAAATATATAGAGAGTAATTACCTTTCTTGAAGGAAATCTCATCAGATGTGCGAGCTGTGAATGTTTTGACAGCGTACAGTTTTATCTTCATCGTAGTTGGAGTGTTGGCGTCAAATCTACGAGCTGATGTTTTCTCATCTTCATCCGAGGAGTCAGCTACACACAAATATAGAAATGAGTGAATAAATCAACATGGCTACTGTTCAATGAGTTAACTACATTAGAAAATGAGGAACAAAACATTTAATAAAATGCTCGATCATAAACGGATCCAGGAATTGCCTATTAACCAACAGGTTCTAGGGAGAATTTAAGATAGTACCAAAAAAAACCCAACAAACTTGAATTTTCGTAATCATGCTGTATATTCAAACCAAAATAAACAAATAATCTGTTCAGAGATTTCTAAATATGTATTGATTAATACATAGAGAACAGACATGTTGTTTACTTCATTGTCAGTTACTATTTATTTTCTCCTACTTACTGTCATTCTCCATATCAATGGTTGTAGTTTTCCTCAGTGGAGCACTGTGGACTTGATGATCGATCACAAGATTTGGCAGATCAAAGTTTTGGGCGTAAACTTTTGGTTTTGAAGGTGGGAGATGCACAACGCAAGGGCTTGCAGTGACCTCAGCTGATAAAGAAATAAAACACTTGACAGGGTACAGAAATATTAATGCACACATAGTATTCCACTTTTACAAGGGTTTCAACTTTTAAACACGGGATAGATTGTGACTCTGTCTTTCGGGTTTCATCATAAAAATGCTGTTTTCTTACCAACATATTTATTGATTTATGGAGAATTATTCTTTTTGCACTTCTGATTTTGATATCTCACCTTCAATGTCTCTGATTTGTGTTGACTTGTGAAACAGAACATTTTCATTGCCCGCAGGTGGTTTGAGAACTTGTCTGAAAGATGAGATGCAGTGTTTGAAATGAAGGCTTTCTGTTAACTGTCAATATTGAACATTTTACCAAATTATATATATTAATAATAGTTGAACCTTTTCAGTTATTTACTTATAACTAAGACCAGCGGGTGAAAAATCGTTTCAATGTCACCGAAGACGTACCAAAGTTTTTTCATCTAATTCACAGAGTCAGGTCTGGGAGACCTACCACTTTGGTAGTTGAATGTTTTGAAAAGGAAACAGTCACTGACTTTTGGGTGATTTTTTGGCGGGTCATAGCCAAAATTTGGCAAAACTTACAGACAATTCTAAAATTCTTACACTTCATCTAAGACTGCCGTCTTCTTCTCCAACCTTTCTCTTCTCTTTTCCTGCTTTGTTTCATTCTTCAACACTTGTTGTGTTTCTTTTTTATTGTCAGAACGCTTGTCACCCTGAAATGATCATAAATGACATGAAATAAAGTAAATGAAGCAGAGGAGACTAAGTTTACGGACATACCAAATACAGAGAAAATGTTAAACTCAAATTATACAACTCTAATTCCTTAGCTTTCTATCTCAATTTACAAATACAATAAACACAGTTATAAATGTTATAAAGTAATAAAGAATCGAAAGTATTTTCCACACAACTGCTCTTACATGTTGAAGAAACTGGTACTGGAAGGAGAACAACTTATTTTGTTCCTCAACTTCAGTCTGAACATCAAACTTGTTTAAAATCTTCACACCGTCACTGTAGAGAGCTTCCAGAGGTGATCTGCAGGTAAAATGTGAGTCCAAATTAATTAGGAGTATGGGTCATGACTCATGACCATTGAGACTGGGTTGGGTTGAGGGTGGCCTCTAGATTATTCTTGGACCAGACTATGGTCAGTTGTGACATTCATGGAATCTTATTTCCTAAAAAGACCTTATGTTCAGTTTATCCAGGAGACTACATGGATGGAAAGTGACAATTAATGCTGTTTGTGTTCTTAAATTCTAAAGATTAAGTTGACAATCTCAAACTGATATCTGGAGAAAAGTATTTGTAAAAAATAAATTACTTTCTTGTTTCAATTCTTCAGAGAGATCAGACAAGTCACACATCAAGAGATAAAGAAAGTGGTCAAATCTATTGATGTATTGATTAATTCGGGTGATTATGATTTTGATTCATCATGTACATACCTTGTTTTGACAGCAGCAATTTCATTGGTCATGAGTTTTTCTAGCACAGTTTTCACTTTATCTAACCGGGTGGTCTCATATCTATCCGAACCAATGTGGAATTTTTCCATATCCTGAAACCATAGGCGTTATATGTCACAATCATTAACACTAACATTTGGTTGACAAATAAAAGATAAATCATGAACACATCCGACTTATGAAATGGTTATGAAAGAAATTCAATTTGCATGATGTAAGTTTATTTAAAGAATAAATTATTTATTCTTTAAATAAACTTACATCATGCTAAAATATAACAGATGCAAAAATTCATTAAGCTATTGCAGTCACGCATTGTTTCACTTTGGCAGGTAAAGTATGAAAAGTCCTGTTATTATAGCAGTTAAATAAATCTTACATCAATGAAATCTGGACGGCCCCTCTCCTCTGCCCTGATGGTGACGTGGTACGATTGTTTGGCTCTAGCGACGTGACTCTCGTGTTCTTCTAGCTCTTCGGTCAGTTTGAGGATTTTGTGATTCTGGCCTTCCTGCTGCTCCAACTCTCGCAGTTCACTCCGCAGTTTGTTCTCTCGACGCTGCAGGAAGTGGTAGTACTGAAACAATATCGGAAATTATTTATTGTCCAAATAATTCAATCCAAGAAACATACATTTTTTATTATTCATGAAAATATTGAATGCAAACAATTTTAAAATTACATACCTTATTAGATTGTTTGATTTCTTTCTCCATCTTCTTTTGCCTTTCCATCGACTCGTTGTAAAGAGTCTTCAGGTTGATGATATCCATCATGTATCCACTGCCGTAGATGTAGCTGGAAAATAATTGTTTCTCTCAACGCATATATGCTTATCCTATCAACTCATTCATGTTTATGGGTTTATATTTGCTATAATGTATTCCTTATGATGTCACATGTGATTATGATATGTTATATGCTATTGTATTCTGGGGTGAAAAAAGACTTACTTATGGAGTGTTGCGATTGGTCCATAAGGGTCCTGAAGCTGACCAATAGACTGAGAGTGGAACTCTGCCTTCTGACTTTCTGCTGCTAAGAGTTTCTGCATCACCTCTTTTAGGGCATCTTCAGGAAGATCATTACCTATTAAAAATGTAATTGTAAATTACTTCACATTTAAATCAAATTTAATATTTTTGTAACACAACAAACTGTATGAACTTCAATGGTTTAATTTGGACTTTAGATGGACATTTTGCACTGTTTTCCAAGCTATTTGACAATACATCACTTTTCAACCAAATTTCCATTGCTTGCGAATACATGTGTGTTTGCTATGTATTATACTTTTGAATTAACAAAATCAACTTTCTTACCGATTTTGTGCTTAACTTTCTTGTCCCATTTAGTCAGAAACTCTTGCCTGGTGTGCCGTAATTTTTTCTCCATCTCCATTTTCTCTTCCAGAAATCTTGAAAGGGTCATCATGATTCTGGAATTCCCAAAGTGTTTAGGAGTTATTATATTTTCTCAATTTGATCAGACATAGGTTGGGAGGCTCAACCTGCAACCCCATTGGATATCACAGTATGCGACTCGCTGTGTGAGGTAGAGCATTCAGGCGACAGAAATTTTGGTCTATGAACCACTTCGAAGGAGTTACACTAAGCATCTAGTTGTTAAGTATATTTTGCCTATATGAGAGCTGTTAACTGCAACTCCATTGGCAGCTGTGAGAGATTGAGAATTTGGCAGATCGGCTTCTTTTTTGGGTTATACATTTTTTAAATTAGAAATAATTACAGATACTGCAGTAGGCCTAATAACAAAAAAAACCATAAATATTTACAAGAAAATTTATGCCTTTCGGACTGATAACTTGTAAAGCTTATTTCATGCACTGTGCTTTTAGATGAGGTTATTTCCAACTTTGCTGTAAATTGTCAACATTATTCATTAAACCTCGCTCCATGAAATTATTTGACAACATTGTCTTGTAAATCTATCCAATATCATTTTCATGTTGGCCTTGTTACCTAAGGCTAATGCACAGCTACCCAGTAAGCCTAATTGTAATAAAAGATTATCTGTATTGAAATGTTGATAAGGAAAATCCCCAATCTTACTCTGGACCACGTGTAAAACGTTGGAGAGAAGCTTTCGTCCATGCTTGACAATAGTCTTCGTTTTCTTCATTCATTTTGTAGCTTGAACTTTCCGCCAAAGGTACTCGCGTCCTTCTGTTCTCGTCTCCAAGGTAAGGTTGTCACGACACGTGACGTTCCTCAAACTTTTCATTGGCCAGTGTTGTCTTACCCGTCATGCATTGCTACAAGAAAGGTTCGGATGGCATCGGTTTTCAAACCGAGGTAGCGAAATTCTAATGTGTATACCGGTATGTAAACGACAAGATAATAATAATAATAATAGTGCATATTTATAAAGCGCACATATCCACGCTCGAAAGCATGCTCAAAGCGCTAAACATATAATGCTAATAAATAATGATAATAGTGATGCACATTTGAATGTGCTCACTTCACACAAACAGCAATAACAAATCAATGTGTACAATTGTTGCAATTGTGAAAGTCCTTATGAACCATAAAACTGAACAAAAAGATAGGCTTTTAGACTTGATTTGAATGATTCAAATGTTGGACATAGTTTCAGATTTTTGGGAAGAGAGTTCCACATGTTAGGAGCAAAATGATTCTTGAAGAATGAAAGTCTTTGAAGTTCATACAGTTTGTTGTGTTATAAATATGATATATAATCACAACAGAAGCGGCATATAAATGTGATTATAACGGTAAAGTGCCAAATAGAGTCACGGACTTAAATTACAATGTAATTACAATGTAATTTAAGTCCGTGATAGAATCTACAAGTATTTGCCAACACGTTGACTTCTTGAAACCCCTTGATATTCTAAAGGTTGACGAGCTATAGATAGAATGACAAATTCTTTGTTGAAATGAATGGTACGTTTCACAGAAATATAAATTGAAATTTAAGAAATTATCATCTATCTTTTCAGTCCGTAAAGCGTCTAAAAATGACTACTTATAACATTGAGTGTAAGTTATAGTTTTGATTGTAGGCCCTACTGTACCATTTGAACTTCTACGGCAACACACGTGTAAATGCATCTTTCAGTCTAAACATTAGCAGGCTTCTCTACTCATTTGATGCCGAATGTGACATTAGTTATTACACGTTTCTTAATGTGTCTTATTTGTGTATTTTACCTGCTAAAGCCATGTTTTTATGAGTAGGCCTTATTAATAAATAAGCTTCCAAAACCGTTTCATTTCTATTTACGCAAGTACTTTTTAACTTATCATTTGCTTGATAACCGTGTTAGAATCTACACCGAAACGTCGCACTCCTGCAATTAACAAACGTTCTACATGTATATCCCTAGAACTCGTCCTCCTTTACTTTTAACTCAGTTATCAAGCACGAAGCTCTCAGTCTCAGTCACAAACATGTGAACATAGGATTAGTTTTCTTTTATACACACACACCGATTTGGGTCTTGTATACAGTCACATGGTTATAGTATATAATATTTTTAGATATACAAAACGACTGACTTTAACATTTAACCTTTGACTGAGTCACTCTATAAATGAAAACTGAAAAGTCAATGACTTATCTGTTCGATATAACTACTTAATTATCCCGGATTTGTGTTATTTATCAATTAACTCATGTTGATGACATACACAACAGATATCATGGTCATCAGCATGACCTGTGAATGATGGGCCAGAATAACAAACACGGAAATGACATATAACTCCAGAAAATAATAATCGTACGCTTCTTAATTTCAAACTCAATCATGCCCTCCAGCCTCACACCAACATTGGTTAGCCTATCGCAAACAGTTTCTGAGAAAAGCTGTCTCTTTGATACCACGAACCGTGAAGCCGTGACTGCTATTTAAAGATGGATGATCAGTTTTGCATGATGTTTTATTTGGTTCTAACATGTTCAGTGTATCTAACATGTACAGTGTATCTAACATGTACAGTGTATCTAACATGTACAGTGTATCTAACATGTACAGTGTATGTACAGTGTATCTAACATGTACAGTGTATCTAACATGTACAGTGTATCTAACATGTACAGTATATCTAACATGTACAGTGTATCTAACATGTACAGTGTATCTAACATGTACAGTGTATCTAACATGTACAGTGTATCTAACATGTACAGTATATCTAACATGTACAGTATATCTAACATGTACAGTGTATCTAACATGTACAGTGTATCTAACATGTACAGTATATCTAACATGTACAGTATATCTAACATGTACAGTGTATCTAACATGTACAGTGTATCTAACATGTACAGTGTATCTAACATGTACAGTGTATCTAACATGTACAGTGTATCTAACATGTACAGTGTATCTAACATGTACAGTGTATCTAACATGTACAGTATATCTAACATGTACAGTATATCTAACATGTACAGTGTATCTAACATGTACAGTATATCTAACATGTACAGTATATCTAACATGTACAGTGTATCTAACATGTACAGTATATCTAACATGTACAGTGTATCTAACATGTACAGTGTATCTAACATGTACAGTGTATCTAACATGTACAGTATATCTAACATGTACAGTGTATCTAACATGTACAGTGTATCTAACATGTACAGTGTATCTAACGTGTACAGTGTATATAACATGTACAGTGTATCTAACATGTACAGTGTATCTAACATGTACAGTGTATCTAACATGTACAGTGTATCTAACATGTACAGTGTATCTAACATGTACAGTGTATCTAACATGTACAGTATATCTAACATGTACAGTGTATCTAACATGTACAGTGTATCTAACATGTACAGTGTATCTAACATGTACAGTATATCTAACATGTACAATGTATCTAACATGTACAGTATATCTAACATGTACAGTATATCTAACATGTACAGTGTATCTAACATGTACAGTATATCTAACATGTACAGTGTATCTAACATGTACAGTGTATCTAACATGTACAGTGTATCTAACATGTACAGTATATCTAACATGTACAGTGTATCTAACATGTACAGTGTATCTAACATGTACAGTGTATCTAACGTGTACAGTGTATATAACATGTACAGTGTATCTAACATGTACAGTGTATCTAACATGTACAGTGTATCTAACATGTACAGTGTATCTAACATGTACAGTGTATCTAACATGTACAGTGTATCTAACATGTACAGTATATCTAACATGTACAGTGTATCTAACATGTACAGTGTATCTAACATGTACAGTGTATCTAACATGTACAGTATCTAACATGTACAGTGTATCTAACATGTACAGTGTATCTAACATGTACAGTGTATCTAACATGTACAGTGTGTCTAACATGTACAGTGTATCTAACATGTACAGTGTATGTAACATGTACAGTGTATCTAACATGTACAGTGTATCTAACATGTACAGTGTATCTAACATGTACAGTATATCTAACATGTACAGTGTATCTAACATGTACAGTATATCTAACATGTATAGTATTTCTAACATGTACAGTGTATCTAACATGTACAGTATTTCTAACATGTACAGTGTATCTAACATGTACAGTGTATCTAACATGTACAGTATATCTAACATGTACAGTGTATCTAACATGTACAGTGTATCTAACATGTACAGTGTATCTAACATGTACAGTGTATCTAACATGTACAGTGTATCTAACATGTACAGTATATCTAACATGTACAGTATATCTAACATGTACAGTGTATCTAACATGTACAGTGTATCTAACATGTACAGTATATCTAACATGTACAGTATAACTAACATGTACAGTGTATCTA
The DNA here is from genome assembly GCA_936450465.1 of Gibbula magus. Classification (NCBI taxonomy): domain Eukaryota; kingdom Metazoa; phylum Mollusca; class Gastropoda; order Trochida; family Trochidae; genus Gibbula; species Gibbula magus. The sequence goes on along the minus strand of OW388293.1, from coordinate 1,144,909 downwards.
ACATGTACAGTGTATCTTACATGTACAGTGTATCTAACATGTACAGTGTATCTAACATGTACAGTGTATCTAACATGTACAGTGTATCTAACATGTACAGTGTATCTAACATGTACAGTATATCTAACATGTACAGTATATCTAACATGTACAGTGTATCTAACATGTACAGTATATCTAACATGTACAGTATATCTAACATGTACAGTGTATCTAACATGTACAGTATATCTAACATGTACAGTGTATCTAACATGTACAGTGTATCTAACATGTACAGTGTATCTAACATGTACAGTATATCTAACATGTACAGTGTATCTAACATGTACAGTGTATCTAACATGTACAGTGTATCTAACGTGTACAGTGTATATAACATGTACAGTGTATCTAACATGTACAGTGTATCTAACATGTACAGTGTATCTAACATGTACAGTGTATCTAACATGTACAGTGTATCTAACATGTACAGTGTATCTAACATGTACAGTATATCTAACATGTACAGTGTATCTAACATGTACAGTGTATCTAACATGTACAGTGTATCTAACATGTACAGTATATCTAACATGTACAATGTATCTAACATGTACAGTATATCTAACATGTACAGTATATCTAACATGTACAGTGTATCTAACATGTACAGTATATCTAACATGTACAGTGTATCTAACATGTACAGTGTATCTAACATGTACAGTGTATCTAACATGTACAGTATATCTAACATGTACAGTGTATCTAACATGTACAGTGTATCTAACATGTACAGTGTATCTAACGTGTACAGTGTATATAACATGTACAGTGTATCTAACATGTACAGTGTATCTAACATGTACAGTGTATCTAACATGTACAGTGTATCTAACATGTACAGTGTATCTAACATGTACAGTATCTAACATGTACAGTGTATCTAACATGTACAGTGTATCTAACATGTACAGTGTATCTAACATGTACAGTGTATCTAACATGTACAGTGTATCTAACATGTACAGTGTATGTAACATGTACAGTGTATCTAACATGTACAGTGTATCTAACATGTACAGTGTATCTAACATGTACAGTATATCTAACATGTACAGTGTATCTAACATGTACAGTATATCTAACATGTATAGTATTTCTAACATGTACAGTGTATCTAACATGTACAGTATTTCTAACATGTACAGTGTATCTAACATGTACAGTGTATCTAACATGTACAGTATATCTAACATGTACAGTATATCTAACATGTACAGTATATCTAACATGTATAGTGTATCTAACATGTACAGTGTATCTAACATGTACAGTGTATCTAACATGTACAGTGTATCTAACATGTACAGTATATCTAACATGTACAGTGTATCTAACATGTACAGTGTATCTAACATGTACAGTATATCTAACATGTACAGTATATCTAACATGTACAGTATATCTAACATGTACAGTGTATCTAACATGTACAGTATATCTAACATGTATAGTATTTCTAACATGTACAGTGTATCTAACATGTACAGTGTATCTAACATGTACAGTATATCTAACATGTACAGTATATCTAACATGTACAGTATATTTAACATGTACAGTATATCTAACATGTACAGTGTATCTAACATGTACAGTGTATCTAACATGTACAGTGTATCTAACATGTACAGTGTATCTAACATGTACAGTGTATGTAACATGTACAGTGTATCTAACATGTACAGTGTATCTAACATGTACAGTGTATCTAACATGTACAGTATATCTAACATGTACAGTGTATCTAACATGTACAGTATATCTAACATGTATAGTATTTCTAACATGTACAGTGTATCTAACATGTACAGTGTATCTAACATGTACAGTATATCTAACATGTACAGTATATCTAACATGTACAGTATATCTAACATGTACAGTATATCTAACATGTACAGTGTATCTAACATGTACAGTATATCTAACATGTACAGTGTATCTAACATGTACAGTGTATCTAACATGTACAGTGTATCTAACATGTACAGTATATCTAACATGTACAGTGTATCTAACATGTACAGTGTATCTAACATGTACAGTGTATCTAACGTGTACAGTGTATATAACATGTACAGTGTATCTAACATGTACAGTGTATCTAACATGTACAGTGTATCTAACATGTACAGTGTATCTAACATGTACAGTGTATCTAACATGTACAGTGTATCTAACATGTACAGTATATCTAACATGTACAGTGTATCTAACATGTACAGTGTATCTAACATGTACAGTGTATCTAACATGTACAGTATCTAACATGTACAGTGTATCTAACATGTACAGTGTATCTAACATGTACAGTGTATCTAACATGTACAGTGTATCTAACATGTACAGTGTATCTAACATGTACAGTGTATGTAACATGTACAGTGTATCTAACATGTACAGTGTATCTAACATGTACAGTATATCTAACATGTACAGTGTATCTAACATGTACAGTATATCTAACATGTACAGTGTATCTAACATGTACAGTATATCTAACATGTACAGTGTATCTAACATGTACAGTATATCTAACATGTACAGTGTATCTAACATGTACAGTGTATCTAACATGTACAGTATATCTAACATGTACAGTGTATCTAACATGTACAGTATATCTAACATGTACAGTGTATCTAACATGTACAGTGTATCTAACATGTACAGTGTATCTAACATGTACAGTGTATCTAACATGTACAGTATATCTAACATGTACAGTGTATCTAACATGTACAGTGTATCTAACATGTACAGTGTATCTAACATGTACAGTGTATCTAACATGTACAGTGTATCTAACATGTACAGTATATCTAACATGTACAGTGTATCTAACATGTACAGTGTATCTAACATGTACAGTGTATCTAACATGTACAGTATATCTAACATGTACAGTGTATCTAACATGTACAGTGTATCTAACATGTACAGTATATCTAACATGTACAGTATATCTAACATGTACAGTATATCTAACATGTACAGTATATCTAACATGTACAGTATATCTAACATGTACAGTATATCTAACATGTACAGTATATCTAACATGTACAGTGTTTCTAACATGTACAGTATATCTAACATGTACAGTGTATCTAACATGTACAGTATATCTAACATGTACAGTGTATCTAACATGTACAGTGTATCTAACATGTACAGTGTATCTAACATGTACAGTGTATCTAACATGTACAGTATATCTAACATGTACAGTGTATCTAACATGTACAGTGTATCTAACATGTACAGTGTATCTAACATGTACAGTGTATCTAACATGTACAGTATATCTAACATGTACAGTGTATCTAACATGTACAGTGTATCTAACATGTACAGTATATCTAACATGTACAGTATATCTAACATGTACAGTGTATCTAACATGTACAGTGTATCTAACATGTACAGTGTATCTAACATGTACAGTGTATCTAACATGTACAGTGTATCTAACATGTACAGTGTATCTAACATGTACAGTGTATCTAACATGTACAGTATATTTAACATGTACAGTGTATCTAACATGTACAGTATATCTAACATGTACAGTATATCTAACATGTACAGTATATCTAACATGTACAGTGTATCTAACATGTACAGTATATCTAACATGTACAGTGTATCTAACATGTACAGTATATCTAACATGTACAGTGTATCTAACATGTACAGTGTATCTAACATGTACAGTGTATCTAACATGTACAGTATATCTAACATGTACAGTATATCTAACATGACAGTGTATCTAACATGTACAGTGTATCTAACATGTACAGTGTATCTAACATGTACAGTGTATCTAACATGTACAGTGTATCTAACATGTACAGTATATCTAACATGTACAGTGTATCTAACATGTACAGTGTATCTAACATGTACAGTATATCTAACATGTACAGTATATCTAACATGTACAGTGTATCTAACATGTACAGTGTATCTAACATGTACAGTGTATCTAACATGTACAGTGTATCTAACATGTACAGTGTATCTAACATGTACAGTGTATCTAACATGTACAGTATATCTAACATGTACAGTGTATCTAACATGTACAGTGTATCTAACATGTACAGTGTATCTAACATGTACAGTGTATCTAACATGTACAGTGTATCTAACATGTACAGTGTATCTAACATGTACAGTGTATCTAACATGTACAGTGTATCTAACATGTACAGTGTATCTAACATGTACAGTATATCTAACATGTACAGTATATCTAACATGTACAGTGTATCTAACATGTACAGTGTATCTAACATGTACAGTGTATCTTACATGTACAGTGTATCTAACATGTACAGTGTATCTAACATGTACAGTGTATCTAACATGTACAGTATATCTAACATGTACAGTATATCTAACATGTACAGTGTATCTAACATGTACAGTGTATCTAACATGTACAGTGTATCTAACATGTACAGTGTATCTAACATGTACAGTGTATCTAACATGTACAGTGTATCTAACATGTACAGTGTATCTAACATGTACAGTGTATCTAACATGTACAGTGTATCTAACATGTACAGTGTATCTAACATGTACAGTATATCTAACATGTACAGTATATCTAACATGTACAGTGTATCTAACATGTACAGTGTATCTAACATGTACAGTGTATCTAACATGTACAGTGTATCTAACATGTACAGTGTATCTAACATGTACAGTGTATCTAACATGTACAGTGTATCTAACATGTACAGTATATCTAACATGTACAGTGTATCTAACATGTACAGTGTATCTAACATGTACAGTGTATCTAACATGTACAGTGTATCTAACATGTACAGTGTATCTAACATGTACAGTGTATCTAACATGTACAGTGTATCTAACATGTACAGTATATCTAACATGTACAGTATATCTAACATGTACAGTGTATCTAACATGTACAGTGTATCTAACATGTACAGTGTATCTAACATGTACAGTGTATCTAACATGTACAGTGTATCTAACATGTACAGTATATCTAACATGTACAGTGTATCTAACATGTACAGTATATCTAACATGTACAGTGTATCTAACATGTACAGTGTATCTAACATGTACAGTGTATCTAACATGTACAGTATATCTAACATGTACAGTGTATCTAACATGTACAGTGTATCTAACATGTACAGTGTATCTAACATGTACAGTATATCTAACATGTACAGTGTATCTAACATGTACAGTGTATCTAACATGTACAGTATATCTAACATGTACAGTATATCTAACATGTACAGTATATCTAACATGTACAGTATATCTAACATGTACAGTATATCTAACATGTACAGTATATCTAACATGTACAGTATATCTAACATGTACAGTGTATCTAACATGTACAGTATATCTAACATGTACAGTGTATCTAACATGTACAGTGTATCTAACATGTACAGTGTATCTAACATGTACAGTGTATCTAACATGTACAGTATATCTAACATGTACAGTATATCTAACATGTACAGTATATCTAACATGTACAGTATATCTAACATGTACAGTATATCTAACATGTACAGTATATCTAACATGTACAGTATATCTAACATGTACAGTGTATCTAACATGTACAGTGTATCTAACATGTACAGTGTATCTAACATGTACAGTATATCTAACATGTACAGTGTATCTAACATGTACAGTGTATCTAACATGTACAGTGTATATAACATGTACAGTGTATCTAACATGTACAGTGTATCTAACATGTACAGTGTATCTAACATGTACAGTGTATCTAACATGTACAGTGTATCTAACATGTACAGTGTATCTAACATGTACAGTGTATCTAACATGTACAGTATATCTAACATGTACAGTGTATATAACATGTACAGTATATCTAACATGTACAGTATATCTAACATGTACAGTGTATCTAACATGTACAGTGTATCTAACATGTACAGTATATCTAACATGTACAGTGTATCTAACATGTACAGTGTGTCTAACATGTACAGTATATCTAACATGTACAGTATATCTAACATGTACAGTGTATCTAACATGTACAGTATATCTAACATGTACAGTATATCTAACATGTACAGTGTATCTAACATGTACAGTATATCTAACATGTACAGTGTATCTAACATGTACAGTATATCTAACATGTACAGTATATCTATCATGTACAGTGTATCTAACATGTACAGTATATCTAACATGACAGTGTATCTAACATGTACAGTGTATCTAACATGTACAGTATATCTAACATGTACAGTGTATCTAACATGTACAGTGTATCTAACATGTACAGTATATCTAACATGTACAGTGTATCTAACATGTACAGTATATCTAACATGTACAGTATATCTAACATGTACAGTGTATCTAACATGTACAGTATATCTAACATGTACAGTGTATCTAACATGTACAGTATATCTAACATGTACAGTATATCTAACATGTACAGTGTATCTAACATGTACAGTGTATCTAACATGTACAGTGTATCTAACATGTACAGTGTATCTAACATGTACAGTATATCTAACATGTACAGTGTATCTAACATGTACAGTATATCTAACATGTACAGTGTATCTAACATGTACAGTGTATCTAACATGTACAGTATATCTAACATGTACAGTGTATCTAACATGTACAGTGTATCTAACATGTACAGTATATCTAACATGACAGTGTATCTAACATGTACAGTGTATCTAACATGTACAGTATATCTAACATGTACAGTATATCTAACATGTACAGTGTATCTAACATGTACAGTGTATCTAACATGTACAGTGTATCTAACATGTACAGTGTATCTAACATGTACAGTATATCTAACATGTACAGTATATCTAACATGACAGTGTATCTAACATGTACAGTGTATCTAACATGTACAGTATATCTAACATGTACAGTATATCTAACATGTACAGTGTATCTAACATGTACAGTGTATCTAACATGTACAGTATATCTAACATGTACAGTATATCTAACATGTACAGTGTATCTAACATGTACAGTATATCTAACATGTACAGTGTATCTAACATGTACAGTGTATCTAACATGTACAGTATATCTAACATGACAGTGTATCTAACATGTACAGTGTATCTAACATGTACAGTGTATCTAACATGTACAGTGTATCTAACATGTACAGTGTATCTAACATGTACAGTATATCTAACATGTACAGTGTATCTAACATGTACAGTGTATCTAACATGTACAGTGTATCTAACATGTACAGTATATCTAACATGTACAGTGTATCTAACATGTACAGTGTATCTAACATGTACAGTATATCTAACATGTACAGTGTATCTAACATGTACAGTGTATCTAACATGTACAGTGTATCTAACATGTACAGTGTATCTAACATGTACAGTGTATCTAACATGTACAGTGTATCTAACATGTACAGTGTATCTAACATGTACAGTGTATCTAACATGTACAGTGTATCTAACATGTACAGTGTATCTAACATGTACAGTGTATCTAACATGTACAGTGTATCTAACATGTACAGTGTATCTAACATGTACAGTATATCTAACATGTACAGTGTATCTAACATGTACAGTGTATCTAACATGTACAGTGTATCTAACATGTACAGTATATCTAACATGTACAGTGTATCTAACATGTACAGTGTATCTAACATGTACAGTATATCTAACATGACAGTGTATCTAACATGTACAGTGTATCTAACATGTACAGTATATCTAACATGTACAGTGTATCTAACATGTACAGTATATCTAACATGTACAGTGTATCTAACATGTACAGTGTATCTAACATGTACAGTGTATCTAACATGTACAGTGTATCTAACATGTACAGTATATCTAACATGTACAGTGTATCTAACATGTACAGTATATCTAACATGTACAGTGTATCTAACATGTACAGTGTATCTAACATGTACAGTATATCTAACATGTACAGTGTATCTAACATGTACAGTGTATCTAACATGTACAGTATATCTAACATGACAGTGTATCTAACATGTACAGTGTATCTAACATGTACAGTATATCTAACATGTACAGTATATCTAACATGTACAGTGTATCTAACATGTACAGTGTATCTAACATGTACAGTGTATCTAACATGTACAGTGTATCTAACATGTACAGTATATCTAACATGTACAGTATATCTAACATGACAGTGTATCTAACATGTACAGTGTATCTAACATGTACAGTATATCTAACATGTACAGTATATCTAACATGTACAGTGTATCTAACATGTACAGTGTATCTAACATGTACAGTATATCTAACATGTACAGTATATCTAACATGTACAGTGTATCTAACATGTACAGTATATCTAACATGTACAGTGTATCTAACATGTACAGTGTATCTAACATGTACAGTATATCTAACATGACAGTGTATCTAACATGTACAGTGTATCTAACATGTACAGTGTATCTAACATGTACAGTGTATCTAACATGTACAGTGTATCTAACATGTACAGTATATCTAACATGTACAGTGTATCTAACATGTACAGTGTATCTAACATGTACAGTGTATCTAACATGTACAGTATATCTAACATGTACAGTGTATCTAACATGTACAGTGTATCTAACATGTACAGTATATCTAACATGTACAGTGTATCTAACATGTACAGTGTATCTAACATGTACAGTGTATCTAACATGTACAGTGTATCTAACATGTACAGTGTATCTAACATGTACAGTGTATCTAACATGTACAGTGTATCTAACATGTACAGTGTATCTAACATGTACAGTGTATCTAACATGTACAGTGTATCTAACATGTACAGTGTATCTAACATGTACAGTGTATCTAACATGTACAGTGTATCTAACATGTACAGTATATCTAACATGTACAGTGTATCTAACATGTACAGTGTATCTAACATGTACAGTGTATCTAACATGTACAGTATATCTAACATGTACAGTGTATCTAACATGTACAGTGTATCTAACATGTACAGTATATCTAACATGACAGTGTATCTAACATGTACAGTGTATCTAACATGTACAGTATATCTAACATGTACAGTGTATCTAACATGTACAGTATATCTAACATGTACAGTGTATCTAACATGTACAGTGTATCTAACATGTACAGTATATCTAACATGTACAGTGTATCTAACATGTATAGTGTATCTAACATGTACAGTATATCTAACATGTACAGTGTATCTAACATGTACAGTATATCTAACATGTATAGTGTATCTAACATGTACAGTATATCTAACATGTATAGTGTATCTAACATGTACAGTATATCTAACATGTACAGTATATCTAACATGACAGTGTATCTAACATGTACAGTGTATCTAACATGTACAGTATATCTAACATGTACAGTGTATCTAACATGTACAGTATATCTAACATGTATAGTGTATCTAACATGTACAGTATATCTAACATGTATAGTGTATCTAACATGTACAGTGTATCTAACATGTATAGTGTATCTAACATGTACAGTATATCTAACATGTACAGTGTATCTAACATGTACAGTATATCTAACATGTACAGTATATCTAACATGTACAGTATATCTAACATGACAGTGTATCTAACATGTACAGTATATCTAACATGTACAGTATATCTAACATGACAGTGTATCTAACATGTACAGTATATCTAACATGTATAGTGTATCTAACATGTACAGTACATCTAACATGTATAGTGTATCTAACATGTACAGTGTATCTAACATGTATAGTGTATCTAACATGTACAGTATATCTAACATGTACAGTGTATCTAACATGTACAGTATATCTAACATGTATAGTGTATCTAACATGTACAGTATATCTAACATGTATAGTGTATCTAACATGTACAGTATATCTAACATGTACAGTATATCTAACATGACAGTGTATCTAACATGTATAGTGTATCTAACATGTACAGTATATCTAACATGTATAGTGTATCTAACATGTACAGTATATCTAACATGAACAGTATATCTAACATGACAGTGTATCTAACATGTACAGTGTATCTAACATGTACAGTATATCTAACATGACAGTGTATCTAACATGTACAGTATATCTAACATGTACAGTATATCTAACATGTACAGTATATCTAACATGTACAGTATATCTAACATGTACAGTGTATCTAACATGTATAGTGTATCTAACATGTACAGTATATCTAACATGTACAGTGTATCTAACATGTACAGTATATCTAACATGTACAGTATATCTAACATGTACAGTATATCTAACATGACAGTGTATCTAACATGTACAGTATATCTAACATGTACAGTGTATCTAACATGTACAGTGTATCTAACATGTATAGTGTATCTAACATGTACAGTATATCTAACATGTATAGTGTATCTAACATGTACAGTGTATCTAACATGTACAGTGTATCTAACATGACAGTGTATCTAACATGTACAGTATATCTAACATGTACAGTGTATCTAACATGACAGTGTATCTAACATGTACAGTGTATCTAACATGTACAGTATATCTAACATGTACAGTATATCTAACATGTACAGTGTATCTAACATGTACAGTGTATTTAACATGTACAGTATATCTAACATGTACAGTATATCTAACATGTACAGTATATCTAACATGTACAGTGTATCTAACATGTATAGTGTATCTAACATGTACAGTATATCTAACATGTACAGTGTATCTAACATGTACAGTATATCTAACATGTACAGTGTATCTAACATGTACAGTGTATCTAACATGTACAGTATATCTAACATGTACAGTATATCTAACATGTACAGTATATCTAACATGTACAGTGTATCTAACATGTATAGTGTATCTAACATGTACAGTATATCTAACATGTACAGTGTATCTAACATGTACAGTATATCTAACATGTACAGTATATCTAACATGTACAGTATATCTAACATGACAGTGTATCTAACATGTACAGTATATCTAACATGTACAGTGTATCTAACATGTACAGTGTATCTAACATGTACAGTGTATCTAACATGTACAGTGTATCTAACATGTACAGTGTATCTAACATGTACAGTGTATCTAACATGTACCAAATTACAATAGGTGCTGGTTCAGGTCATATCTTCAAATTCGCCCCCAAATGCTTATTAAACGCTATAGAAGCAAATATGTCTTCCTATCTACTTTATATTAAAGTTTCTTTTTTTCAATTGTCATTTACTGTATTTGGAACTCTCTTTGATTTAGATTGGTGGGATGATTGGTCAGATGATTGGTCAGATGATTGGTCAGATGATGAGAAGAACAGGGTAAATATGGAGGTCCTTACCTATATATCTTCTTGATTTAAACTAAATTATTGTTGCTCCCCACTTAAGTTCGATGGTTGGATGGTTCAGGGTCACTTGTTTGTATTATAAGAATTGACTGCATAAAATGTACAAGTTACGTGGATGTTTGCTTGGTTTGTTATTGTCTATATCAATTTTATCTTTCTTTAAAAAAGTAAATGTTCCTCACGCTACGTTTTGAAATCATGTTTCTTGTACAATCTGCAATGAAGATAGATCATTCTTTTATATTTTAATGTGTTTTTGTCACATTGTATACGAATGCTATATGATGTGTTTGGGAAATGTTTGCTATGTGTTCCTTCTCATATCATGATTATTCCTCATTTAGTATTATTTATATTTAAAAAATAAATTTAATTGAATATTTTATCTGAATTGTTTTTACTTCATTATATATTCGTTCAATCCTTTAATCATAAACTAAACTTTACTAAAACAATTAAGTAAAAGCCAAATTTTATGGATGGATGGTAAATTCTGTTTCATTATATGTAATTTTGTCAAAGGAGAAAGAACTGTCCAAGATCTATATATGTGACCAACAGTAAACAAAAATTTGCCATCCATGAAACTTACATACTACTTGAAAACTTGAGATTGTCCCTGGGACTGTCTACTGTGTTCGGCTGTTACAGTCATTGTAATGACTCCCGTGTAATGAGATGTACTAAGGCAACAACAATCATATGATACGTTGTTAAGCAACTGTTTTATTACGTTATATAAAATCATCAAATTTATATCACGAGTTGGTACGTGAAAATAAATAAGAAAGATGTAAACAAGTTTGTATTTATTGTTCTTGTGTTTCACTTTAATAATGAATTTATCGGTATGATTTTGAAGCAAACAGACTATAATTGTGCTGATACGTGTATATGTGACCTTCTCATGCTTTTAAGGGAATAATATATCAAAATATTCCACCAACAGGCGCCCCTGTTTAGTGTTAAGGTGTTTAGTGGCTATTGACGTTATAAATGTCTTAGCTTTTGTTTCATTTAGGTATTTTACTCCAAAGATACTGATTTTCATGTCTAGTTAATCATTTGTGAAGCAAAAATGTCATTAGTCCATTGTTGTATGACATGAAGTTAACACATCTATTGAAATAAAACCATTGTTTAAAAAGAATTATGTAAGTTGTGCCACCTTGTTCAAAATGTGCCTCTGTTCACCCGAGTTGAGAGGCTTGCGGTGCCACCTTGTTCAAAATGTGCCTCTGTTAACCCGAGTTGAGAGGCTTGTGGTGCCACCTTGTTCAAAATGTGCCTCTGTTAACCCGATTTGAGAGGCTTATGGTACCACCTTGTTCAGAATGTGCCTCTGTTAACCCGAGTTGAAAGGCTTATGGTACCACCTTGTTCAGAATGTGCCTCTGTTAACCCGAGTTGAGGGGCTTGTGGTGCCACCTTGTTCAAAATGTGCCTCTGTTAACCCGATTTGAGAGGCTTATGGTACCACCTGGTTCAGAATGTGCCTCTGTTAACCCGAGTTTAGAGGCTTGTGGTGCCACCTTGTTCAAAATGTGCCTCTGTTAACCCGAGTTGAAAGGCTTATGGTACCACCTTGTTCAGAATGTGCCTCTGTTAACCCGAGTTGAGGGGCTTGTGGTGCCACCTTGTTCAAAATGTGCCTCTGTTAACCCGAGTTGAGAGGCTTATGGTACCACCTTGTTCAGAATGTGCCACTGTTAACCCGAGTTGAGAGACTTGTGGTACCACCTTGTTCAAAATGTGCCACTGTTAACCCGAGTTTAGAGGCTTGTGGTGCCACCTTGTTCAAAATGTGCCTCTGTTAACCCGAGTTGAGGGGCTTGTGGTGCCACCTTGTTCAAAATGTGCCTCTGTTAACCCGAGTTGAGAGGCTTGTGGTGCCACCTTGTTCAAAATGTGCCTCTGTTAACCCGAGTTGAGGGGCTTGTGGTGCCACCTTGTTCAAAATGTGCCTCTGTTAACCCGAGTTAAGGGGCTTGTGGTACCACCTTGTTCAGAATGTGCCACTGTTAACCCGAGTTTAGAGGCTTGTGGTGCCACCTTGTTCAAAAAGTGCCTCTGTTAACGCGAGTTGAGAGGCTTATGGTACCACCTTGTTCAGAATGTGCCACTGTTAACCCGAGTTTAGAGGCTTATGGTACCACCTTGTTCAGAATGTGCCACTGTTAACCCGAGTTTAGAGGCTTGTGGTGCCACCTTGTTCAAAATGTGCCTCTGTTAACCCGAGTTAAGGGGCTTGTGGTACCACCTTGTTCAAAATGTGCCTCTGTTAACCCGAGTTGAAAGGCTTATGGTACCACCTTGTTCAGAATGTGCCTCTGTTAACCCGAGTTGAGGGGCTTGTGGTGCCACCTTGTTCAAAATGTGCCACTGTTAACCCGAGTTTAGAGGCTTGTGGTGCCACCTTGTTCAGAATGTGCCTCTGTTAACCCGAGTTGAGGGGCTTGTGGTGCCACCTTGTTCAGAATGTGCCACTGTTAACCCGAGTTGAGAGGCTTATGGTACCACCTTGTTCAGAATGTGCCACTGTTAACCCGAGTTTAGAGGCTTGTGGTGCCACCTTGTTCAAAATGTGCCTCTGTTAACCCGAGTTAAGGGGCTTGTGGTACCACCTTGTTCAAAATGTGCCTCTGTTAACCCGAGTTGAAAGGCTTATGGTACCACCTTGTTCAGAATGTGCCTCTGTTAACCCGAGTTGAGGGGCTTGTGGTGCCACCTTGTTCAAAATGTGCCTCTGTTAACCCGAGTTGAGAGGCTTATGGTACCACCTTGTTCAAAATGTGCCTCTGTTAACCCGAGTTGAGGGGCTTGTGGTGCCACCTTGTTCAAAATGTGCCTCTGTTAACCCGAGTTAAGGGGCTTGTGGTGCCACCTTGTTCAAAATGTGCCTCTGTTAACCCGAGTTGAGGGGCTTGTGGTGCCACCTTGTTCAAAATGTGCCTCTGTTAACCCGAGTTGAGGGGCTTGTGGTGCCACCTTGTTCAAAATGTGCCTCTGTTAACCCGAGTTGAGAGGCTTGTGGTGCCACCTTGTTCAAAATGTGCCTCTGTTAACCCGAGTTAAGGGGCTTGTGGTACCACCTTGTTCAAAATGTGCCTCTGTTAACCCGAGTTGCTCTGTTAACCCGAGTTGAGAGGCTTGTGGTGCCACCTTGTTCAAAATGTGCCTCTGTTAACCCGAGTAAAGAGACTTGTGGTGCCACCTTGTTCAGAATGTGCCTCTGTTAACCCGAGTTAAGGGGCTTGTGGTGCCACCTTGTTCAAAATGTGCCTCTGTTAACCCGAGTTGAGAGACTTGTGGTGCCACCTTGTTCAGAATGTGCCTCTGTTAACCCGAGTTGAGAGACTTGTGGTACCACCTTGTTCAAAATGTGCCTCTGTTAACCCGAGTTGAGAGACTTGTGGTACCACCTTGTTCAAAATGTGCCTCTGTTAACCCGAGTTGAGGGGCTTGTGGTACCACCTTGTTCAGAATGTGCCTCTGTTAACCCGAGTTGAGAGACTTGTGGTGCCACCTTGTTCAGAATGTGCCTCTGTTAACCCAAGTTGAGAGACTTGTGGTACCACCTTGTTCAGAATGTGCCTCTGTTAACCCGAGTTGAGGGGCTTGTGGTGCCACCTTGTTCAAAATGTGCCTCTGTTAACCCGAGTTGAGAGGCTTATGGTACCACCTTGTTCAAAATGTGCCTCTGTTAACCCGAGTAAAGAGGCTTGTGGTACCACCTTGTTCAAAATGTGCCTCTGTTAACCCGAGTTGAGAGACTTGTGGTGCCACCTTGTTCAGAATGTGCCTCTGTTAACCCGAGTTGAGAGACTTGTGGTACCACCTTGTTCAAAATGTGCCTCTGTTAACCCGAGTTGAGAGACTTGTGGTACCACCTTGTTCAAAATGTGCCTCTGTTAACCCGAGTTGAGGGGCTTGTGGTACCACCTTGTTCAGAATGTGCCTCTGTTAACCCGAGTTGAGAGACTTGTGGTACCACCTTGTTCAAAATGTGCCTCTGTTAACCCGAGTTGAGAGACTTGTGGTACCACCTTGTTCAAAATGTGCCTCTGTTAACCCGAGTTGAGGGGCTTGTGGTACCACCTTGTTCAGAATGTGCCTCTGTTAACCCGAGTTGAGAGGTTTGTGGTACCACCTTGTTCAAAATGTGCCTCTGTTAACCCGAGTTGAGGGGCTTGTGGTACCACCTTGTTCAAAATGTGCCTCTGTTAACCCGAGTTGAGAGGTTTGTGGTACCACCTTGTTCAAAATGTGCCTCTGTTAACCCGAGTTGAGAGACTTGCGGTGCCACCTTGTTCAAAATGTGCCTCTGTTAACCCGAGTTGAGGGGCTTGTGGTACCACCTTGTTCAGAATGTGCCTCTGTTAACCCGAGTTGAGAGACTTGTGGTGCCACCTTGTTCAGAATGTGCCTCTGTTAACCCGAGTTGAGAGGCTTGTGGTACCACCTTGTTCAAAATGTGCCTCTGTTAACCCGAGTTTAGAGGCTTGTGGTACCACCTTGTTCAGAATGTGCCTCTGTTAACCCGAGTTGAGAGGTTTGTGGTACCACCTTGTTCAAAATGTGCCTCTGTTAACCCGAGTTGAGAGACTTGTGGTACCACCTTGTTCAAAATGTGCCTCTGTTAACCCGAGTTGAGAGACTTGTGGTACCACCTTGTTCAAAATGTGCCTCTGTTAACCCGAGTTTAGAGGCTTGTGGTACCACCTTGTTCAGAATGTGCCTCTGTTAACCCGAGTTGAGAGGTTTGTGGTACCACCTTGTTCAAAATGTGCCTCTGTTAACCCGAGTTGAGAGACTTGTGGTACCACCTTGTTCAAAATGTGCCTCTGTTAACCCGAGTTTAGAGGCTTGTGGTACCACCTTGTTCAGAAAGTGCCTCTGTTAACGCGAGTTTAGAGGCTTGTGGCGCCACCTTGTTCAGAAAGTGCCTCTGTTAACCCGAGTTTAGAGGCTTGTGGCGCCACCTTGTTCAGAATGTGCCTCTGTTAACCCGAGTTTAGAGGCTTGTGGTACCACCTTTTTCAGAATGTGCCTCTGTTAACCCGAGTTTAGAGGCTTGTGGCGCCACCTTGTTCAGAAAGTGCCTCTGTTAACGCGAGTTTAGAGGCTTGTGGCGCCACCTTGTTCAGAAAGTACCTCTGTTAACCCGAGTTTAGAGGCTTGTGGCGCCACCTTGTTCAGAATGTGCCTCTGTTAACCCGAGTTTAGAGGCTTGTGGCGCCACCTTGTTCAGAAAGTGCCTCTGTTAACGCGAGTTTAGAGGCTTGTGGCGCCACCTTGTTCAGAAAGTGCCTCTGTTAACCCGAGTTGAGGGGCTTGTGGTGCCACCTTGTTCAGAAAGTGCCTCTGTTAACCCGAGTTTAGAGGCTTGCGGTGCCACCTTGTTAAAAATGTGCCTCTGTTAACCCGAGTTGAGAGGCTTATGGTACCACCTTGTTCAGAATGTGCCTCTGTTAACCCGAGTTGAGAGGCTTGTGGCGCCACCTTGTTCAGAATGTGCCACTGTAAACCCGAGTTGAGGGGCTTGTGGTGCCACCTTGTTCAGAATGTGCCTCTGTTAACCCGAGTTGAGAGGCTTATGGTACCACCTTGTTCAGAATGTGCCACTGTTAACCCGAGTTGAGGGGCTTGTGGTGCCACCTTGTTCAGAATGTGCCTCTGTTAACCCGAGTTGAGAGGCTTGTGGCGCCACCTTGTTCAGAATGTGCCACTGTTAACCCGAGTTGAGGGGCTTGTGGCGCCACCTTGTTAAAAATGTGCCACTGTTAACCCGAGTTGAGAGGCTTATGGTACCACCTTTTTCAGAATGTGCCACTGTTAACCCGAGTTTAGAGGCTTATGGTACCACCTTGTTCAGAATGTGCCACTGTTAACCCGAGTTGAGGGGCTTGTGGTGCCACCTTGTTCAAAATGTGCCTCTGTTAACCCGAGTTGAGAGGCTTATGGTACCACCTGGTTCAGAATGTGCCTCTGTTAACCCGAGTTTAGAGGCTTATGGTACCACCTTTTTCAGAATGTGCCTCTGTTAACCCGAGTTTAGAGGCTTGTGGCGCCACCTTTTTCAGAATGTGCCTCTGTTAACCCGAGTTTAGAGGCTTGTGGTACCACCTTTTTCAGAATGTGCCTCTGTTAACCCGAGTTTAGAGGCTTGTGGCGCCACCTTGTTCAGAAAGTGCCTCTGTTAACCAGAGTTTAGAGGCTTGCGGTGCCACCTTGTTAAAAATGTGCCTCTGTTAACCCGAGTTGAGAGACTTGTGGTGCCACCTTGTTCAAAATGTGCCACTGTTAACCCGAGTTGAGAGGCTTATGGTACCACCTTGTTCAAAATGTGCCTCTGTTAACCCGAGTTTAGAGGCTTGTGGTGCCACCTTGTTCAAAATGTGCCTCTGTTAACCCGAGTTGAGAGGTGTGTGTCGCCACCTTGTTCAAAATGTGCCTCTGTTAACCCGAGTTGAGAGGCTTGTGGTGCCACCTTGTTCAGAAAGTGCCTCTGTTAACCCGAGTTTAGAGGCTTGCGGTGCCACCTTGTTCAAAATGTGCCTCTGTTAACCCGAGTTGCTCTGTTAACCCGAGTTGAGAGGCTTGTGGTGCCACCTTGTTCAAAATGTGCCTCTGTTAACCCGAGTTGAGAGACTTGTGGTGCCACCTTGTTCAAAATGTGCCTCTGTTAACCCGAGTTGAGGGGCTTGTGGTGCCACCTTGTTCAAAATGTGCCTCTGTTAACCCGAGTTGAGAGGCTTGTGGTGCCACCTTGTTCAAAATGTGCCTCTGTTAACCCGAGTTGAGATACTTGTAGTGCCACCTTGTTCAAAATGTGCCTCTGTTAACCCGAGTTGAGAGTTTTTTTTGGTTGCCACCTTGTTCAAAATGTGCCTCTGTTAACCCGAGTTAAGAGGCTTGTGGTGCCACCTTGTTCAAAATGTGCCTCTGTTAACCCGATTTGAGAGGCTTGTGGTGCCACCTTATTCAAAATGTGCCTCTGTTAACCCGAGTTTAGAGGCTTGTGGTGCCACCTTGTTCAAAATGTGCCTCTGTTAACCCGAATTGAGGTGCTTGTGGTGCCACCTTGTTCAAAATGTGCCTCTGTTAACCCGAGTTGAGAGGCTTGCGGTGCCACCTTGTTCAAAACGTGCCTCTGTTAACCCGAGTTGCTCTGTTAACCCGAGTTGAGAGGCTTGTGGTGCCACCTTGTTCAAAATGTGCCTCTGTTAACCCGAGTTGAGAGACTTGTGGTGCCACCTTGTTCAAAATGTGCCTCTGTTAACCCGAGTTTAGAGGCTTATGGTACCACCTTGTTCAAAATGTGCCTCTGTTAACCCGAGTTGAGAGGCTTTTGGTGCCACCTTGTTCAAAATGTGCCTCTGTTAACCCGAGTTGAGAGGCTTGTGGTGCCACCTTGTTCAAAATGTGCCTCTGTTAACCCGAGTTGAGAGGTTTGTGGTGCCACCTTGTTCAGAATGTGCCTCTGTTAACCCGAGTTGAGAGGCTTGTGGTGCCACCTTGTTCAAAATGTGCCTCTGTTAACCCGATTTGAGAGGCTTGTGGTGCCACCTTGTTCAAAAATGTGCCTCTGTTAACCCGAGTTGAGGGGCTTGTGGTGCCACCTTGTTCAAAATGTGCCTCTGTTAACCCGAGTTGAGAGGCTTGTGGTGCAACATTGTTCAAAATGTGCCTCTGGTAACCCAGCAGTACAAATGGGTACCTGGTAAAAGGATGCGTTCGGTAGTCTTCTAGTGACCTGCATGTCAGCTTGGTTTAGACAAGAGTATTAATGTTGGTAGCGCCATCAGTTGGTGTGCAATAGTGGATGAGCAAGTAATACATCCATATATGAATCAATAAATCCCTGAGTTTTATAATAAACGTCCCGACCTTATCCGTAATATTGAGATAATGAGAGAGCTAAAAGGACCCCGTTAAATTGAGAGTGCTTTTCTAAGTAAATAGTGCCCAATCCGCGTTTCCTGAATGAAGGACCTCGACCAGAAAGGTTTACTTCAAAGTAAAAAGTCAAATAGTGTCATCTCCGAAATAAGTTGGTAACGCGAGAAGGGTTTGAATGTTTTAGTTTAGTTTAGTGCATCCTTAAAATATCACTTTCTTTCAACAAAATATAGTCATTGATGTTTTATTTATCGAGCTAACAAAAGTTCTTCCCGAAGATACTAAATCCAATCTAGATAGTTTTGATGGGACAACATTAATTCTAAATAACTTAATACCAATATCTTATAACGTCAAGTTATTTTCTAAAGAAAAAACACAGCGCCATTAAGTTCCTCAAAGTATCAGGACAGATTTGTTTGCAGCGGTTTAGCAAAGTACTAACACTTTTGAAAATAGTTTTACCCTTTCTGTAACCTCACGGTACCTCTCGGGACCCATGTGATATAATCGTGACCCATGTGATATAATCGTGACCCATGTGATATAATCGTGACCCATGTGATATAATCGTGACCCATGTGATATAATCGTGACCCATGTGATATAATCGTGACCCATGTTATATAATCGTGACCCATGTTATATAATCGTGACCCATGTGATATAATCGTGACCCATGTTATATAATCGTGACCCATGTGATATAATCGTGACCCATGTTATATAATCGTGACCCATGTGATATAATCGTGACCCATGTGATATAATCGTGACCCATGTGATATAATCGTGACCCATGTTATATAATCGTGACCCGTGTTATATAATCGTGACCCGTGTTATATAATCGTGACCCGTGTTATATAATCGTGACCCATGTGATATAATCGTGACCCATGTTATATAATCGTGACCCATGTGATATAATCGTGACCCATGTTATATAATCGTGACCCATGTGATATAACGTGGAGATGAACAGCTGCATGGGCATCCTAATTATAACAAATACACCACTTCATAAAATGTATTTCAATAGAGAAAATTTGGAATGAAGACAAATGTTTTATTGATAAACAACTTTATTCTGCTTCTTTGAGAGGCATTTAGAAGTTGGTAATATGAAGTATAAACAAATATATGGATTTACAACTTCTTTATTGCAATATATACGACGTTTCGGTGTAGATACTAACACCGTTTAAAGCAAATGATACTGAACATTGTTTGTTTTTATCACTTTATTTCTTTTTCTCAGGGTACAGCATTTTTCATTTTCATTTCATGGTATTAACACAATAAGTGATACAAAACATTTGACATGCAAATTCTTCTACATGAATAGATTGTGGCAGGATGACCAGAATGAGACAAATGAATCGTATTTACACTGTGAATAAGCGTTGAATTTGTGTATTTGGTAGTTTAATCTTAATTCCCTTGATCCCTGTTCATAGGGGGATTCAATTTTAAAATGTTCAGAGGTCAAGGGTATTACATACCATCGGCTTACCATCACTTACTCAAGCCCAATCAACGCTAGCTCATCATTACCCCTGTCAATCACCAGCTCTCAATCACCAGCCATATTATTCTCAAGTTCAAGTTCAAGTTCAAGTTCTTTATTCACTAAAACCACTCACAGTGGTACATAGTACATTATTACATCAATAATAATACAGTATAATGTAACGACGAGGCAGAGTTATTATTGACATTTTTGTAGTTGCTCAAATATACATATTATAAACTTACTTAGCTTGTCAACAGTTGTACAATGTCTTTCTGTAAAGAGGCTATGCATTTTAAAATAATTAGGTCTCGTACAACAATATTTTGGTAATAGTTTGTTTCTATTTTCTAATAAAGAAATACATTCAAAAATATAATGATATTCATCACCCACCGCACCAGAGTTACACATCAAACACTTTCTATCACTATAAGGAACATGATGCCAACAACCAACTTCAACAGGAAGGTTAGTATTACTTGTTCTAAACTTCAAAATAGGTTGTGAAACCTTTGTTGGTAGGAAAATGTAATCTTCAAGACCAAACATTGGTTTTATACAATCATATATTTTTCCTTTGGATGATAACGTCCTTTCATATTGCCACTGTGTTATAAACTGATCAGTTAAGATTTGTTCAACTTTACAGAGGAGCCAGTTTTTATTAACATAATTTTGATTATACCAAATATATGACAAACCATAATCATCTAAAATCGTTTTTACATAATTTATCCAGGGTGGCCGGTATTCAGTACTATTTTCAACTGCTAATAATTTAGAATACACTTTACATGAAAGTTTATTACTGTTTTCACAATTTAGAAGTTTACACCAAAAAGATAAAACTCTCTTTTTAATAATAATACTCAGGGGCAATCGTCCCGTTTCGCCATATAACATATAAGCTGGTGTACTTTTTCTTAAATTGAATACCTTTTTCATAAACAATCTATGGACTAGTTCTAATTTTTCAGAGTTACAGGGGCCCCACACCTCACAGCCATATAACAATATTGGAACAATCATATGATCGAATGCTTTAAACAGACAATCTGGTGGTAAATGTAGATTTCTAGATTTTAATAACAACCAAAACATTGCTTTCAGGCCTTGATCTCTTAACGCTGTTATTGCAACATTAAACTTTCTATTCTTATGAAACATTATTCCAAGATAAGTATAACTATCAGAAATATTTAAAGTAACATCACCAAAATAATATTTTCGAAAATTCACCCTTGCCGTTCCAGATCCAAATACAACAACTTGAGTTTTCTTAATATTCACATTTAACTTCCACTTGATACAATATTCTCGAAAAACATTGATATTATGCTGCAACTTGTCCGGGCTATCGGCAAATAAGACCATGTCATCGGCGTACATCAATGCAAAAATCTTTACAAATCCATAGATATCTTCTATTTCAATACAACTGCTATCATTAGAGGCCAAATATGACTCAACGTCATTTATAAACAATGAAAAAAGTAAAGGTGACAAATTTTCTCCCTGGCGTACGCCCTTACAACAGTCAAAATATGCAGAGTCATTTCCACCCGATGAAACACATGACTTGATATTATCATACATATTACAAATAAGTTTTAGAATGTTCCCTGAAATCCCGTTATTGATAAGTGTTTGCCAAAGACCTACACGCCATACATTATCAAAAGCTTTTTGAAAATCTATGAAAACACTATAAAACTATTTCTTCTTAGCTTTAAGTATATCAATTAATCCATTTAAAACAAAAATATTGTCGAGCGTTGAGTAACCTTTTCTAAAACCCATCTGTGCCTCACTTAGTATATCATTATCATCAACAAAAATACTAAGACGGTAATTTAAAACAGAAGTAAAAAGTTTTCCCAGACATGACAAAATTGTTATTGGCCTATAGTTTTCAGGCTTATGTACATCACCTTTCTGTTTGTAAATGGGCTTAATAATACCTATCAACCAACATTTGGGCACTGAACCACATTCCAATATTAAATTAAATAATTCATGATATAATTCTAAAAACACATGTCTTGTGTGAATAATATGCTCGTTCTCAATTCTATCTATTCCAACAGCCTTACGAGATTTAAGATTATCAATACACTTCATGATTTCTTCAATCGTAATTTCCCTATCTAATACATCATTTTCTTGAATCTTATCAAAATCAACGTTAACAACATTATCATCAATTCCATCAGCGGCATTTAGATTTTTGAAAAAGTCATGGAAGTCATTAAGTGATACAGAAGTTTTCTCTTCTCTTTTGTCCTTAAAAAACTTCCAAAATGCTGAAGGGTCATTCTTAGCAAGAAAAGAAAAAAATACTTTTAGTTTCATCTACAAACTTTTTATATAGCCGTTTCACAGTATTTTTGTATAGGCGATTACATGTCCTTACATTATCCTTATCAACCCATAACCTAGTCCTCTTATATTTTCTTCTAAGTTTTCTATATTTTCTTTTCATCATGTAACACTCTTTATTGTACCAGCGACAATAATTATTTGTTTTACGAAACTTACGAGCATTACTAACATGTCTTTGCCCAAATGCCTGTGAGGCGGATTGTAAAAAGATCTGTCCCAGTTCGTCAGTGACGTCGGTAACGGTACTCGTCGGGTCACGGCGACCTGCACGAGCTTCGCGTGCTCTCGAGAGCATGTCGTGCAAGTTTGATGTATCGATGCAATTGACAAAGTCACGTGATTTAACTGGGTCAAATCTTTTTGGGTAACCTGACACTACAATTTTATCAGTTTCTGTATCAATAATGTCATTAGTTACAATATAGTTTCCAAAAGTAATGCACAGAGGTTAATGTATATCACTGTAACAACTTGAAAAATCTAACACCTTAAAATCTTTAATTACAATGGAGGATTCATGTGATGCTAACACATAGTCCACAACAGTGCTGTCTTTGCATGTAAGTTCACCAATACTACTGTCTTTACCCACACGGCCGTTGACAACAAACATTGAAGTTGATTTGCACTGTTCTAATAACATTTTTCCAAATGTATTTGGAGGTAATGTGTCCTTCGAGTTCCTATTCTCCTGAATGTTCATGTTGTTGAAGAATGATTTGTTATTAATACACTCCATGTCCTCATCAGTGAGACCAGTCTGTCGGCCGAGGGCGTGGCTTATTTCACACATATCACTTACCGTCCCTAAACGTGCGTTAAAGTCACCCATTAGGTATACATTACGTGAAAAAGACAAATATCTAATAATTTCACTTTCAAGATTATAGAAACTATCATTATTATAATATTTGGAGCCCTGTGGCGGTATGTAAACAAATTCAATGTAAACATCATCCGGAGATTGAAATACACACTTGTCAATCTTAATCCACAGCGTTACATCACAATCTGATTGAAGAACTGTTACATATTTAGAAATATCATGTCTTATAAGGACACTGATACCCCCTGAGCGTCTCTGTCCAGAATTCCGGCTTTTTAACACTGTTCTAAAATTATTTACCTTAACAACATCGATGTCATCTGTTTTGGTCTCTTGGAGTCCAATAATATTTACAGAGTTTATTAAGTCTAAGAAGTCCTGATACTGAAGCTTACTGCGTAACCCACAGACATTAAGTGAAACAACATTAAATCCATCCGAGTCAATGGTGTTATCAGTGTCACTGTTTGATGATGAGTTACTATCACAAGTTGATAAATGAAGTCTTGTAGCTGAGCTAAATCTGGTGCTTTCAATTCCCAATGATTGGAAACATTCGGGTTCTAAAGACGTTTCCATACAACTGTCATTTACATGTGAGCGAATTTGACCACTGTGAGGGTCCTAGTGAACTTCCGTACCTGTGGCTGCGTCCATGGACGTGTCAATCCATGATCCAGTGGTCCGTCTGAGACTGGTAGCTCTCTGTCGCGGAGCTGGTCAATGACTTCTCCACTGCCTGTCCATTGAATAAACATTATGTACATCAACCTAATTCATTATAATCACGTTGTACATCAAACCATTCAATTGTAAAAACATATTCCACATCGAAACGTCGCATATCTGTGCAATAAAGAAGTTGTAAATCTATATATTTGTTTATTCCTCAACTTTATTCTATGTAGGCGATCGATGTTCCGACATAAATTGTACTGTCGTTGCCAAGTAATCACTTGTCGAAACGGTGAATTCATGGAATAAAGATGTTTTTAATTATCCATACAAATTTGTTTTCATTCTTCATCACTTCAAATTCTAGAATGCCAATCGATGAAGAGGCAATTAAACTAAATTAAACTAAATAGAAGTATGACAATTTCTTCAACAAAAAACACAACTCGACATGAAAATATGAAACGTCTTCGGCCTAATCATAGAAATGTAAGTCAGCATGATGACGTGAAGCAATTCCAACGACGATCTTGCTTACAAAACTGGATGGTTTGAGATGTATTCTCTGTAAGAGATGAGGTGAGTTAGGGTTTAACGCCGCTTTAAAGAGTATTTCACTTATATCGCGGCTGCTAGTATTATGGCAGGAAGAAAGCCCGCAACGCCATGTGGCTATGCATTGCGGTGAAACCTGCGAGCATCTGTTGGAACTTGCGAACCATGGGTGATACTACGCTGAAATCCAGTGGAGCATTGCACCCAAACCTTACTGCGTGTGGAACAGTTCTCTATTGCAGATAAAGTTGCCGTGGCCCTGGCGAGATTCAAACCCCGGACCTCTTGATCCGAAGCCGAATGCGCTATCCCGCCCCTTCTCTGAAAGAAAACAACGAGATATATATACTTGATAATTTAAGGGAATTCTAGCTACCATTGATGCGACACGTACAAGAACAGAGTCTGATGTTTGATCTGGGATGGATCTGGATCTACATTTCAGAAGGCTCTATTGGAAGACGAACTAGCTGAAGCTTCTTCCAACAAATTTGTTACATAATGATATCTCCGGTACACGATCGAAACAATTCATTACATTTAAAAATAGAGCCATGGGCTCTGTAGCTCATCAGGATTTAATTTATTTACTATCTAAAGTTGAATATTTAAGTTATTTAAGTTATCATTTAAAAGCAAAAGACAGGTTCTTAGATGTGACCCCATTTGGGGTCACGGGGTCATGTACACAATCTACAATTTAGAATCCCCATTGGCCAAGGAGTCTGCACACAACTTTTCAGCTCTCTAGAACTTTTGGAACTGGAGAAGAAGATGAAAACAAGTTTTTAAGGATGTGACCCCTGTGACCCCATTTGGGGTCATGGGGTCACGAAATCTACAATTTAGAATCCCCATTGGCCAAGGAGTCTGCACACAACTTTTCAGCTCTCTAGACCCTTTGGAACTGGAGAAGAAGATGAAAATAGTTTTTTAAGGATGTGACCCCTGTGACCCCATTTGGGGTCATGGGGTCACGAAATCTACAATTTAGAATCCCCATTGGCCAAGGAGTCTGCACATAAAATTTCAGCTCTGTGGAGTCATTGGTTCTGGAGAAGAAGTTGAAAATGCGAAAAGTTTACGGATGGACGGATGGACGGACAGACGGACGGATGGACGGACGCCGGACACCATGCCATGCCATAAGCCCATCGGGCCTTTCAGGCCTGATGAGCTAATAAAGAGGTAGCAGAGGCCTTAAGTTATGAAAACACTATAAAAAAATTTCTTCTTAGCTTTAAGTATATCAATTAATCCATTTAAAACAAAAATATTGTCGAGCGTTGAGTAACCTTTTCGAAAACCCATCTGTGCCTCACTTAGTATATCATTATCATAAAAAAATATACTAAGACGGTAATTTAAAACAGAAGTAAAAAGTTTTCCCAGACATGACAAAATTGTTATTGGCCTATAGTTTTCAGGCTTATGTACATCACCTTTCTGTTTGTAAATGGGCTTAATAATACCTATCAACCAACATTTGGGTACTGAACCACATTCCAATATTAAATTAAATAATTCATGATATAATTCTAAAAACACATGTCTTGTGTGAATAATATGCTCGTTCTCAATTCTATCTATTCCAACAGCCTTACGAGATTTAAGATTATCAATACACTTCATGATTTCTTCAATCGTAGTTTCCCTATCTAATACATCATTTTCTTGAATCTTATCAAAATCAATGTTAACAACATTATCATCAATTCCATCAGCGGCATTTAGATTTTTGAAAAAGTCATGGAAGTCATTAAGTGATACAGAAGTTTTCTCATCTCTTTTGTCCTTAAAAAACTTCCAAAATGCTGAAGGGTCATTCTTAGCAAGAAAAGAAAAATTACTTTTAGTTTCATTTACAAACTTTTTATATTGCCGTTTCACAGTATTTTTGTATAGGCGATTACATGTCCTTACATTATCCTTATCAACCCTTAACCTATTCCTCTTATATTTTCTTCTAAGTTTTCTATATTTTCTTTTCATCATGTAACACTCTTTATTGTACCAGCGACAATAATTATTTGTTTTACGAAACTTACGAGCATTACTAACATGTCTTTGCCCAAATGCCTGTGAGGCGGATTGTAAAAAGATCTGTCCCAGTTCGTCAGTGACGTCGGTAACGGTACTCGTCGGGTCACGGCGACCTGCACGAGCTTCGCGTGCTCTCGAGAGCATGTCGTGCAAGTTTGATGTATCGATGCAATTGACAAAGTCACGTGATTTAACTGGGTCAAATCTTTTTGGGTAACCTGACACAACAATTTTATCAGTTTCTGTATCAATAATGTCATTACTCATTAGTTACAATATAGTTTCCAAAAGTAATGCACAGAGGTTTATGTATATCACTGTAACAACTTGAAAAATCTAACACCTTAAAGTCTTTAATTACAATGGAGGATTCATGGGATGCTAACACATAGTCCACAACAGTGCTGTCTTTGCATGTAAGTTCACCAATACTACTGTCTTTACCCACACGGCCGTTGACAACAAACATTGAAGTTGATTTGCACAGTTCTAATAACATATTTCCAAATGTATTTTGAGGTAATGTGTCCTTCGAGTTCCTATTCTCCTGAATGTTCATGTTGTTGAAGAATGATTTGTTATTAATACACTCCATGTCCTCATCAGTGAGACCAGTCTGTCGGCCGAGGGCGTGGCTTATTTCACACAGATCACTTACTGTCCCTATACGTGCGTTAAAGTCACCCATTAGGTATACATTACGTGAAAAAGACAAACATCTAATAATTTCACTTTCAAGATTATAGAAACTATCATTATTATAATATTTGGAGCCCTGTGGCGGTATGTAAACAAATCCAATGTAAACATCATCCGGAGATTGAAATACACACTTGTCAATCTTAATCCACAGCGTAACATCACAATCTGATTGAAGAACTGTTACATATTTAGAAATATCATGTCTTATAAGGACACTGATACCCCCTGAGCGTCTCTGTCCAGAATTCCTGCTTTTTAACACTGTTCTAAAATTATTTACCTTAACAACCTCGATGTCATCTGTTTTGGTCTCTTGGAGTCCAATAATATTTACAGAGTTTATTAAGTCTAAGAAGTCCTGATACTGAAGCTTACTGCGTAACCCACAGACATTAATTGAAACAACATTAAATCCATCCGAGTCAATGCTGTTATCAGTGTCACTGTTTGATGATGAGTTACTATCACAAGTTGATAAATGAAGTCTTGTAGCTGAGCTAAATCTGGTGCTTTCAATTCCCAATGATTGGAAACATTCGGGTTCTAAAGACGTTTCTATACAACTGTCATTTACATGTGAGCGAATTTGACCACTGTGAGGGTCCTAGTGAACTTCTGTACCTGTGGCTGCGTCCATGGGCGTGTCAATCCGTGATCCAGTGGTCCGTCTGAGGCTGGTAGCTCTCTGTCGCGGACTGGTCAATGACTTCTCCACTGCCTGTCCATTGTATAAACACTATGTACATCAACCTAATTCATTATAATCACGTTGTACATCAAACCATTCAATTGTAAAAACATATTCCACATCGAAACGTCGCATATCTGTGCAATAAAGAAGTTGTAAATCTATATATTTGTTTATTCCTCAACTTTATTCTATGTAGGCGATCGATGTTCCGACATAAATTGTACTGTCGTTGCCAAGTAATCACTTGTCGAAACGGTGAATTCATGGAATAAAGATGTTTTTAAATATCCATACAAATTTGTTTTCATTCTTCATCACTTCAAATTCTAGAATGCCAATGGATGAAGAGGCAATTAAACTAAATAGAAGTATGACAATTTCTTCAACAAAGAACACAACTCGACATGAAAATATGAAACTTCTTCGGCCTTAGAGTAATTGATGTAATCATAGTAGTATAGAAGGGGGGAGCACATGCTCCTCAATGAGGAACCAAATGAGGAACCGTTAATTTATGCAGCGTAGCTCATTAATAGGCTAATGTATGCATGACGTCACGGGTCAGAAAGGTCGAGGAATCATTAGACTACACAATGCAAGGATGCTTTTGAACCTATCCATGATCATTAGCGAGAACAATGGTCTTTTCTAACACTACCCATCGAGTAATGAAGACCAGTCGAACGAGTTTATAGTTTGGCGCCGAAAAACTATTTGTAGGTATGACGTGTCACCCGTCCCCTCTCTGATTAAAATACACATATGAATACATTATGTATACCTAGCGAAGCGTGAGGATTTGACCTGGCTATACAATACAATACCGTATGGTTTTCTGAATATACACCTAGGCTTTTGAGCTGGCCATAAGAAGTCCTGACCTACTGCTTGAACAAAAGGTCTTTATTTATATCGCTACAGCGTCGGCCAAGAAACGTCTCTTAAATATCCATATATTATATAGGTCAAATGTTTATTTTCTACTTTTCTAGTATTATTATTATATCTCTCAGTGAACCAGTGAAATAGTACACGAAATTGACGGATGAAATATTCTCGAAAATATGTTTCATACAGTGAGTGAGTGGGTGATTTCATTTACACGAATCTTACAGAAGTATAACAATGTTCGAGTCCTTTAAGTTTGATATTAGTGTACGTTTCTTAGCGTAATATTTAAGACCGGGTATGCAAACTTCATATGAAGTGATTTTGAGTTGACTGATAGTTATACATAAAATACCATTCCATAACGAGTTAAAAGCGAAAAAGGAATATACTTAACGTCATTTAAAATATATATTGGGTATATGAGTTTTTGCCTTGATAGGTTGTCAACTTTAAAAAGATATGGTAGTTAGTACTGATATAAGGTGAAATGAAGGCTGTCTCGTCAAACTTCATTCTAACACATTTTATCATAGAACTCAAGCATGTTCTGACCTGCTGTCTAACACGTCGAGTTATTAACCTAGTCATTATCATTAGTGGAGAACAAAGGCTTTTTTGTAATGGTACCCCCTATTCTAACATCTATCACTCCAAAACCCTTTCAGATTAGTCAAAAGGGGGATTCCCCACAAGTGTTGAGTATAACTATAACTATGACGACGGATCTCGCAATACCTGCAGATAAGCGAGTTTACCCATCGTCACGGCTAGCCAATTTCTTTATGAAACCTCACAAAGAATTAGGATTTGAGCGGACGTTATACAAAGCGTGATAGCTTATATAAATAAAGGGTGCTTCTAGAAATGACATCTTAAATATAGAGGTCACCCGTGTTGTAGCAAGACAGATTTTATATGAAAATTTAATACTTACCTGAAGGTTTAGATGGTGATAGATGTTTTCATAGTAAAACATCCATATATGGGCATTGTACTATAGGGTTCAGAGTTCGTGTGTATTACTCATTGATGTACACATCTAGGTTCGAGCTACATGTAACTGGCAAGGTCTAACAGGCAAGACCTACCTACGTTAAGCAAACAATGACCAGTGAAGCTTGACACTTGAGCTGTCAATCTACCCATTATGGTTCACATCCCCGTTATAACACTGTTATAAACACTGGCCCACTCAAACGCACGTGGTTTCGAGACCAAACTCTCCTCTATGCACTATAACGGGGGTAAGCGTGTTTTAGGCATTAACCTAAATTAAATTAAATTAAATTAAATTAAATTAAAGACATTTAATTTAAGAGGAAAGCCCGCAACACCCCTATGGCTATGCATGCGTTCTGATGAAACCTGCTTTCATGGGATGGATCTAGCAAAACTAATCATGATAAATGCATGATTTTGACGAAATATGCTTATATAGGGGGGTGAGGATTGTTTCATGTATAGATAAATATGTACACAGACACCAATGTTTGGTGTTTTATACAACCATAGGTTTATCGTGGAAATGAGTGTATACGAATCATAATAGGTAAGTCTATAAAGCACGGGTAGTATTTGCTTCACTAGGTTTTACATATGTTCTATAACTCCCTGTCTGTTTCGAGTTTGAATATCATCCACATTGAGAACAAAACACATACATTCTTCTAACATATTTATTCAATCTAGGCACAAGTCATGATATAATATTGAGTCATTAAATAATTAAATCATGATACAATTAAGTTAATCAGTCCATACTTGTCAGGAACGCGTTTGACTACACCTATTTCCGGATATAGAGTTTTACACAGGTAGACGAAATATAAAATTGTCTCTTTTGGATGCATATCTATCCTTTTGGTCTCTATCCTATCCTTTGGTCTCTATCCTATCCAATGTCCGTCGCCCAGGCGGTCCTCGCTCGATCACCCCTTTGACATAGAGAGAAACAGGTTTTTTCTTATCGTTCTTGTGGTTCTGTCTTAGGAGTGGGTTTGGTGATTTCACCACATGAAGCAAGCTTCGTTTATACATCCTGTCTCAGCAGAGGTAAAAGACTGAACTAACAGTGAGTGGATGAGTCTACGCCTTCTGTAATAAATCAGTCCTGATCACTCTCCTCATCACCAGCAGCACTGCCATCTGTAGCCACGTCTGATTCCGTGTCAGTGTCCAATTCAGGCCTATCCAGTCGAGTGAGAATGTCTTTCAGTTTAGGATTGATATAGCGTCTGATTTTCCCCTTCACCATGCTCTGTTCTGAGGACGGATCTATCTCATCCAGACTGGTGAGGATGGGTACAAACAGGGGAGCTTCTTTAAAATATTGAGTAAACTCGAGGACGCTGTTGAGAGTGTCCATCAATTTAGTATCCCAAAGCTGTTTCAATTTTCTATCTATCCAGTCTGCCGTTCGACCCAGCCGCTTATATTTCGTCCTGTTGTCTGCCATGTCACCTTGATAAAGCTCATACACCCGCTTCCAGATACGCTGCAAGCCCACGTTTTGCCACTCCTCAGCTGTCATGTCGTTGATGGGTTTCCAGTGACGAGGTATTGGTTTTGAATCTTCGCCACCACTCCCTTTCTGTATGGGAAGGTCCCCATCCGAATCTTCATCGCTAATGTAGCGTTTTCGTTTTCTAGATGTCAATGCCTTGTCATTACCAGCTGGACACCAGGTTGTGACGTTGTAAATCATGCATGTTGTCTATGAGTACACCACAATCGGCGCAAGCTGTAGCCATAGTGAAAGGCCCCGATTCTTCACTGCTCGTAGGGGAAGCTGTTTCGATGGGGTCGTCGAGAAACGTCTGTTCAGCAAGAAGGTCTCGACCTGACTGATCGTCTAAGCCTGGTGGGATCGCTTTTATCTCTCGTTGGTGGTGGTCTTGAACTAACGTCCCACCCTGCTGATGACCTGTTGTTGCGGTGGTGGCTGGATGAGATGCCGAGATATTCACGTGTAACCTGTTCTTCTCGCTCGTACCAGGTTTAAGATCCACTGTTAAGTTTCCATAAGGCGTTTCCACCGCTGTTTCGTAAAGACTCATAAATTTAGATATATCCTCAGGGAATATTCTTCTCGCAAATACCTTAATCTGCTGTCTGTCCACGGGTGAATTAAATAAAGTCACATAATGAGAATTGAGAGCAATGTCACGAGATTCCTTACCCCTGGGGAACAGGTTTTGCAGGAGTAAAAAGATCAGTACATTTTTGTGATGCGAGGTTTGAGTGAACAGACGAGAGATTCGCTTGTCATTCTTGGCTTCAGCCAGGAAGTCGTCCAGGATCAACACGTTCTGCTTATGGGCATCGAAGTAATGTTCATCCTCGAGATTGTAAGGGAGTCCTTTCACAAACTGCACATAGGGTAAGACTTGAAGAATACGATCGTAGAGAGGTTGCCATACATTATAACACCAGGTGATATGGTCGGGCTGGGGCTTGATCAGTCCCCGTCGTAGTACGTTGAACATGAAGGTTGTCTTGCCCGAGCCACTCGGACCGACCAACAGACCGTTGGAGGGGATCCCAAATCGGAAGGGTCGTTCTAGAGAAGGTGTGTGCGGATGCTGTAGTGATGAAGTCACCGGGGATGTCGTGAACTCCTCCCAGGGCGGCGGCGGCGGCAGCGTAGTGTACTGCACTGAGGGTGGCGGCGGCGGCGGCGTAGTGAACTGCACTGAGGGTGGCAACGGCGGCTGCGGCGGCGGCGTAGCTGTGTTCAAGTGTATATTCCTCCTATGTCGATACATAACATCTTTTCTCGAAAAGGACTTCCCACAATCCGGACAGGTAGCCACCACCAACTCCATGGTGACCTAGAATGTATATGGAGTTAGTGTTTCTCAAGCTTCCTTTTTATACCCTTGCCGGATCCGCTGTCGTTTCAAGGCAGCTATAGCCCTGTTCACAACGCCTTGTGTGGTCGAGATGTGTTTTATGTGAAGTCCAGTCGGTTTGCTTTGCTTACTCCTTACTTTAGAGGTAGCCTGTTTCGTTTTGATTTGTCTCTTCAAAGTACTCTTTGGTTTCCTGGGTTTTATGACCTTATCATGGGTACTGAAAATATCCTTGGGTCTCACCACTGACGTTCTCTTCATTTTCATAGGTGTGATCTGTCTTCTGGTCAGAGAGAAATGAACGCCTAGAGCCTGTTGTGACCGCGTTTTATGCTGTCTTAGGGCTGTTACAAATACACGAGGGAATGTGACGTGATAGTTTTCTTTTCACGGTACATTTATCGCTGTGAACCAAGAAACGGTGGTATGTATATTTCAACTTTGTCCGGCAGTACACACAGGTAAAACATCCACTCACATCTTCCCCTTGAACATCAACGGGTAACAAACCGAGACAGACAGTACATTGGAAGGACATCTTGAATCACACACACACACAGATTCTCTCCCCCTATGGCGGGATAGTTATAGTTTAAAATGAAGCGCATGCGTCGTGTAGATATAGTTGGACGCATGCTCAGTTGAACACAGCCTTGTTTACTCTAGAAAGAAATCTCTGTGATGATTGGATGGGTTATCCACAAAAGATCGTTTAGCCGCATTTTGCCCTTCTGGAGATGGTTTGTCTTCACCTTTGCGTTTTTTCATCATCTTGCTTCGCTTTGGAGATCTCTTAGTCTTTTGGCCTTCATGAGAGTTCTCGTCAACATTCGTTGGGGAAGTTATGGTGATGATACGGGAACCAGGTTGAGCTTTGCCTCCTTTCTGTTCCTCGCGTTGACGCTCAAAAAACTTCATAAACTTTTGGGGATCTGCAATATACGGTTTCCTCTCCATGATAAGTTGAGAACTGCAAACACCTAGTGATAACTGATCCGTTGTTGAACTATGGTGGAAATGAACTCAAAGTAGATGTCACACATAATTTATATAGATCTCAGTTGACCTTGTCGTGCTTGTATAGATAATAGGGTTGGTATCTGCTCACCGTACGTCTCCCACTTGTATCACCACACTTTAAACACAGAAATATAGGTATTTTAGAAGGTTCTCGACCACATCCAAACCAATTTTCACAAGTGCTGCATTCACATGAACGGCTTTCAAGCCTCTCAACCATACCCTCAACTTGACAAGTAGGACAAGTACGTCTTTTCCTCATAGTGTCCCTTGCGTTTTGATAGAGTTACTTTACACCTTCGAAGGTATACACCTTTCTGCCTCGATACATTTCAACCGTTTTCAGCTTCTTTCGAGTCATGGTATCAAACCCTTAATGTATTGGTATCAAACTCGACAGGAGACTTTGTACATTCCCCGCCTCTGGTCACGTGATATAGGACGTGGTGACATCATGTATGGAGAGGGCCATATACCCCGATATAGTGCATAGATCAAGGTGTAAGTCGAATACACCTATTCTATATGAAAGCGAAGCGGTATATTGAAGGCGAAATGGAAGTGCCTAGACTTACTCATGAATGCTTTACAATTAATTCATACCGTCTCGCTTAAAGGTAAGCTACGTCAATAAAAAGCAGAACAGCGACCTGACGACAGTCCTTCACTGAATAAATGAAATACCTCTCGGAGTGGCAAACATACAGCCATGAATGAATGAAACTGGTCAAGCAAACATTAAATTGACAAGCCGAAATGTAGTTACTTGGTTAAAGGTCTCAACATGCTTGAGTTCTATGATGATAAAATAGGTTTTTGACGAGACAGCCTTCATTCCACCTTATATCAGTACTAACTACCATATCTTTTTAAAGTTGACAACCTATCAAGGCAAAAACTCATATACCCAATATATATATATTTTAAATGACGTTAAGTATATTCCTATTTCGCTTTTAACTCGTTATGGAATGGTATTTTATGTATAACTATCAGTCAACTCAAAATCACTTCATATGAAGTTTGCATACCCGATCTTAAATATTACGCTAAGAAACGTACACTAATATCAAACTTAAAGGACTCGAACATTGTTATACTTCTGTAAGATTCGTGTAAATGAAATCACCCACTCACTCACTGTATGAAACATATTTTCGAGAATATTTCATCCGTCAATTTCGTGTACTATTTCACTGGTTCACTGAGAGATATAATAATAATACTAGAAAAGTAGAAAATAAACATTTGACCTATATAATATATGGATATTTAAGAGACGTTTCTTGGCCGACGCTGTAGCGATATAAATAAAGACCTTTTGTTCAAGCAGTAGGTCAGGACTTCTTATGGCCAGCTCAAAAGCCTAGGTGTATATTCAGAAAACCATACGGTATTGTATTGTATAGCCAGGTCAAATCCTCACGCTTCGCTAGGTATATTTAATGTATTCATATGTGTATTTTAATCAGAGAGGGGACGGGTGACACGTCATACCTACAAATAGTTTTTCGGCGCCAAACTATAAACTCGTTCGACTGGTCTTCATTACTCGATGGGTAGTGTTATAAAAGACCATTGTTCTCGCTAATGATCATGGATAGGTTCAAAAGCATACTTGCATTGGATAGCCTAATGATTCCTCGACCTTTCTGACCCGTGACGTCATGCATACATTAGCCTATTAATGAGCTACGCTGCATACATTAACGGTTCCTCATTTGGTTCCTCATTGAGGAGCATGTGCTCCCCCCTTCTATACTACTAATCATAGAAATGTAAGTCAGCATGATGACGTGAAGCAATTCCAACGACGATCTTGCGTACAAAACTGGATGGTTTGAGATGTATTCTCTGTAAGAGGTGAGGTGAGTTAGGGTTTAACGCCGCTTTAAAGAGTATTTCACTTATATCGCGGCTGCTAGTATTATGGCAGGAAGAAAGCCCGCAACGCCATGTGGCTATGCATTGCGGTGAAACCTGCGAGCATCTGTTGGAACTTGCGAACCATGGGTGATACTACGCTGAAATCCAGTGGAGCATTGCACCCAAACCTTACTGCGTGTGGAACAGTTCTCTATTGCAGATAAAGTTGCCGTGGCCCTGGCGAGATTCAAACCCCGGACCTCTTGATCCGCAGCCGAATGCGCTATCCCGCCCCTTCTCTGAAAGAAAACGACGAGATATATATACTTGATAATTTAAGGGAATTCTAGCTACCATTGATGCGACACGTACAAGAACAGAGTCTGATGTTTGATCTGGGATGGATCTGGATCTACATTTCAGAAGGCTCTATTGGAAGACGAACTAGCTGAAGCTTCTTCAAACAAATTTGTTACATAATGATATCTCCGGTACACGATCGAAACAATTCATTACATTTAAAAATAGAGCCATGGGCTCTGTAGCTCATCAGGATTTCATTGATTTACTATCTAAAGTTGAATATTTAAGTTATTTAAGTTATCATTTAAAAGCAAAAGACAGGTTCTTAGATCATGACCACTGTGACCCCATTTGGGGTCACGGGGTCATGCACACAATCTACAATTTAGAATCCCCATTGGCCAAGGAGTCTGCACACAACTTTTCAGCTCTCTAGACCCTTTGGAACTGGAGAAGAAGATGAAAATAGGTTTTTAAGGATGTGACCCCTGTGACCCCATTTGGGATCATGGTGTCACGAGATCTACAATTTAAAATCCCAATTGGCCATGGAGTCTGCACACAACTTTTCAGCTCTCTAGACGTTGTGGAACTGGAGAAGAAGATGAAAATAGTTTTTTAAGGATGTGACCCCTGTGACCCCATTTGGGGTCATGGGGTCACGAAATCTACAATTTAGAATCCCCATTGGCCAAGGAGTCTGCACATAACATTTCAGCTCTGTGGAGTCATTGGTTCTGGAGAAGAAGTTGAAAATGCGAAAAGTTTACGGATGGACGGATGGACGGACGCCGGACACCACGTCATGCCATAAGCCCATCGGGCCTTTCAGGCCTGGTGAGCTAATAAAGAGGTAGCAGAGGCCTTAAGTTATGAAATTTTACTGATTTCAATAAGACAACAAAGTCAATGTATTTCTCAATGCTGATCGACATTTCATGTCAATTTACGAGTTGACGAGTTCCATAAACAGGATTAACTTTATCTAATGCATGTGAAGGTCATAGCAACTATAACGTCCCAAAACCTTGAAACAAATTGGCAGTTCTTGATAAACTCATCTTTGGTCACAATGTGCTTAGTTCCCAACATCTACAACATATTGCGAGGAGGATCCTGGGGACTCGCGGTGCCAATACACTAGTTAAGATGTAGAGGGTAATGTCCGAGTAACTCTCCATTCCTTAAAAATAATGGAGCCGAGGCCCCGGGGGGGCCGAGGCCCATTATTTTTAAGGAATGGAGAGTTACGAGGATATTACCCTACTTAAATTACACTCAAAGTATTGCTCTTTTATCAAAATTGCTTTAGAAAGTTGAAGAAATTAAATTTCTACTTAAAAAATATGATGTGATGTGTAACTCTCCATTACTGAAAAATAATGGAGTGAAAGAACAATAGGATGACGTCACAAGTGTAATTTAAGCTCCTCATAATCACACACGCACATGCTACCAAACTGTCGAGGAATAGGCTGTTCCATGGGATGGAGTAGGTGAGGGAGTTTCAAGAGGTTTCAGTTCGACAGGACATTGAAGTTGATCAACAACGTTAGGAAGACGTCTGCCAATTCAAGATGGCGTCGGATTCTGAAGATACAAAGTTGTTGGAGGGATCTCGAGTTTCGATTGAACCAGGCATATTTCTGTGTTATCTTTGTGCTCGTCATCAGCTGCTCTGGGGGTGCAGCAGTTCTGGAGAAGTCAATATAACATGAAGGGTGCACGGACACCAGACCATGGTATATAAGTCAATCTAGTGTTTCAGGTCTGATAAGGTAAAATGAGTATCAGTGTTGTTTCTTGTACATAAGACGGGGGAAGAAAGGTCTCTCCGCAGGCTTTCCTTCGAACCAAAGCCCTGTCCCAAGTGCATACTCCAAATGGAGGTGAGATTGAGAAATAGTGTTGCTAACAGTGACATACAAATGGGGAAAACAAAGCGCCTTTGAGCAGCTTAGCTGGATATTGGCGCTATACGAAGGAAAGAACCAACGAACATATGTATGTATGCCCTTCGGATATCAGGCTGCATTCCTTGTTACAAGCCAATCATCGTATCTACAGCATCAGTGCTCAACAGACATCCTGTACAGCCGAACGTGCTTCCTACCGTGAATACCTTTGGGTCGGACCTGTTTTTGATTGGTCAAGGCACAGAGACTTGTATTGCTGAAAATAATACGTCCTAAGTAAGGTAGGACGACGTTTTTGACTTAGGACGTATTATTTTCAGCATTACCAGCCCCTGTGGGTCAAGGACCAAGACCTTGTGGACTGCTTAAGTATTGTTTCCACAGACATCTTGATACGACATGTTTGATAACCTACTTGATTTTATTACGTGTTTACCACTGGAGACGATAGTTGGTTCACAACAATCACGGAAACTGGAAGGCTGTTCACCGCTGAATACAAAGTCCCTTTTCTGCTTTGTGTTGGGGACCAAAAAACTACAAGACGTTGATCAATTTATATAATTTATTTATAAATACTGTCAATCAACAGCCTTTGTCTCTGCATCTCGGCCCTGCACTGTAGGGATACAAGTGATTCTGTACACAATTCATTGTCCATAAACTACAAGGTCTTCATGCTGCATGGTAAGAGTATGAATCTACCTTCACCCTAAAATACACAGTATCTTCTTTATGTAGAAAATTAGGTATTATGACTTACATTGAACTCTGCAACACTGTACATGTCTGTACAGCATCAACAATATATATGGATCTATACATCGACAGTCAGTAACAACAAGAGGCTCCGCGGCGACGCATTCACCAAACATGTTGCATCACAGTGTTGCGAAATCTTTCTTCCTAGTTAGTACATTTCCTCAGACATCCTATCTTAAATATGCAATGTTAAAGCAACCAATTTTGGCACACAATCATTTGCTAAGGATCTACCATAATACATATATTCTTCCAGTTAATCAAAACAAAATAATAAAGTAACATGGTTGGATTATTTACATTTAAAAATACCCCATAAAATTTAGTATTTCCCTTGCACAAAATAAGTGTTTAAAAATACATTGGAACATACCATTTTGTAAATGTAGCAGATCAGTATTATGATATAGGGCAAACAATAGTAGACATATTTAAAATGATATAAAACATATCAACTTGATTCACATTACCAGTCTAGAGGTTGAAGCAAAGACTTAACCACAGATGTCAGAAACCATGTTACCTCTCTTATAGAGCTTATTCGAATCAATTTGCCCAAAGCATTATTTACCATAGAGTTCGTTTTCTAGTGATAACTTTGTGAGAAATACCAGTGGATTGAACCTCAAACACGCACATGGATACAATAATACAAGTCAGCAGACATAACATGTGTAGTGACTGAACTAGGGCTGTACTTGATTTGCGAGTGGAACGGCTCACACTTGATTCCAGCACTGTCATAGAGCTCAAAACTAGTGCTCTGCTCAGGTGAACTTGGGATGTACTTGATTTGATAGTGGAAGGGCTAACCCTTGAAACATTGACAATAACACCAATGTGTTTGATTTGCTGCAAGTGAAGAAACTTACAGTACTCTTAATCAAGTGCAGCCCCCTAAACATGACGAGTTACGAGTTACAGGCAGGGTGACTGTGCAACCTTATTTCCACTCTCTAATCAAGTGCAGGCTGTAACTACAGCAGGTAAAGGATCCATTGGGACATTTCTCCACAACTCTTCATACGGCCAG
Organism: Gibbula magus; assembly: GCA_936450465.1. Lineage (NCBI taxonomy): Eukaryota > Metazoa > Mollusca > Gastropoda > Trochida > Trochidae > Gibbula > Gibbula magus. Next base: position 1,104,457 of record OW388293.1, on the reverse strand, counting down.
TACATAAATACAAGTTTTATCAAAAACAGAATTCAAAATGCAGTTTCATCTTGATACCTGGGATAGAACTGACAAATTTCAAAACTTGAAGATGAATGCAAAATGTTTGTCAAGGACTAGAATTGAAACCATGTTGCATTTATCAATGTCTCATTGAGCGAACACAAGAAGATGTTGCAGTTTCACAAGGAAAAGATACTGATAAAACTTTGAGATATATCTGAAGTGAAGCTTCTCTAAGATGAGGTGATACCCTTGCAGCCGAAAGACAACTAAACTCGTATGAATCGACTGTATGCAGAGTTGTACAAGGAATATGGTCGTGTAATATTAGCAGGCAGTTTTGATTTCTTACAACTTCACAACACAGAACGCGACAAACCATTTATCTATTTCCACTGGAAATTATCACAAGGTGTTATTGATTAAACAGTTAATGAGATAAACATGAAACATGGTAGTTATCAAGTTGCTGATTAGAGGCATAATAAAGATCAACAGTATTATTCATGAATGCATTTAGAGTGCAGATGTGAGCAATGGTAGTTTGTATAATGGAAACAAATAACTCTCTCACCCTTAAATTAATATCATTCTAAAAACCACTGATATGCATTAATTTGGTGAACGTGTTATTATGGACAATCTCACCATCAAACAGTCTACAAGATAGAATTCTAATTGTGAAATTTAATCATTGCTAACCTGAGTAGAGATTATTTTAATGAGGGCTCTAAATTTCATTTATTGAAGCAGTGACTTCATGATTAATTTGACAAAATTCATTATCCAACATTTTGTGTTCATGGTTAGTGTAAAACATAGTTTATTTTACCAGATACCGACTGCAATAATTGTAGATGAATACTGAATTATTCATTTACTAATACCTAAAACATGTGAACAAACAGAGTTTCTAATGAGTATAGGTATCAAGCCTCAGAACTCAGAAGAAAACCATGACCAGACAATAGAACTTGATTCTTAAACATGATTTGAAACTTACTTGAACTCATCATCATGATTTTACAATACATTCATTAAAACGCAAACATTAAAAGAAAAGTTGTAACCTAGCTATGTTAAAGATTTGATTGACGACCCTGATGAATTTCGTAATGAAGACAACTGACTGACGCTATAATCACATGACAAGAACAGCAAGCTGTCCTCAGTTTACAAAGTTGGATTGATTCATATAGAAGAGTATGTACACAATATCACACACAGTAATTAAGCTACTGTTCCCATAGGGTACCTGCCAAGTGTTAGGATATTCCAGTGTTACTGTACAGCATTGTCCTACCTACTTCTCCGTATATACAGCATTGTACACCAGCACTTCATTGATGTGAGTCATTGATTATCTGTGAGCATGGTCAAAGAGGATAGAAAACAGCTTCTTAGTTTAGAGTCGGGCTAAACCATAGGCACTGTAATCAAATAGTCAACAAGTGCTTACATTGGAATTTCAGGAGCTGTTACACAAAGCAATCTTAGATGTTATTCTGACTTAACATATTGGCAGCAAGTGATCTAATGTTAAGATTGCTTTGTGGAAAGGACAACTGAATAACAAAGGTATTTAAATTTCGTCTCAAAATGGTATCAATAATTGTGAATAACCACAAAGGACGAAAGGACAGTTACAAACATTTCCTCCTCATATTATCATTAAACATATTAAAAGAACATCCCATCAAATCCTGATCATAACCCCCATCAAAAGAGTAGATCTTTATACAAAGTGCCTCAAGAGATATCATATCTGGTGGGAAAACGTTTATCATTACCGAGAAATCCTCAACAGGAATGCATTTTGAGATCGCATAGATGATGTTATTTGCTTGGTAGGTCATCTGTGACTGAGAATGACACCCATCTACAACAGATTACTTATTGTCTTGAAAGAATCAGAACTTGCCTCCCTAACAGCCACAGGTGATCAGAGTTGGAGCGTTGTTTGACAAAAATCATGAAAAATAAATTTTCTATGTGAAACAAAATAGGATTATCACAATTTTCAACTGCCCCACACACTAAGACAAACGCAGTTTTGGTACAAATGCCACAAGTCGCTTCATAAGTTACAGGCATTATGGCAATGATGTGATACATGAAGTGAGTTCAATTAAATACATACTAAAAATATACAAGTCTTTGCAAACACTTGGCTTACCCTCCCTCACCTACAGATCCTTGTATTCTCAGTGCACGCCATCATTAATGCAGAGTGATAAATAAGCAGATTAAATAGGCAAAACTCCCCAAAAATTTCATCCTTAAATAGTGTCAACGTAACTTGGAGGTTTAGCAGAAAGTGTGATGTCGCATTGTAATCAAGTTATTGTTAAAATATATATATATATTGGATTTCACTAATAACAACTTAAAGATATTTTTTCACTATTATTAAATCCAAATTTCATGATTTTGACAATCATGCAGCAAATGATGTAGTAAAAACAAACCTTTGAATTGGTAAAAGCCTTAAGTTAAAGAGAAATGTTGTCACTGTTCAGCTTGAACATATCTGAGAACACAGGTGAGTAACTACTCGTGGATTATTGACTTAATTAATAGGAGCAATTCATTGCAATAGCATTCATTGATTTTAACATAGACATAGCATGCAGAGTTAGAATTAACAGTGAAGCAGATATAAGAAATTTCAGTGGATAGATATAGAGTGGTAAAAAGCAGAAACAAATCGTTTGCAAAAAACAGATATTTGAGAACAGATTAATAAAATGTTTACAAGCTCCTTCAAACTCATATTTAATTCAAACACTAGCAGTGTCAATGTAGATTTACAAACTGATTTTCAATGATACCAACATGAGCTCATACATTATTACAACACAAAAACCTATACATGAGCAAAACAGTGTTGAGTTTAGAGTAAGTAACTACAACCCCAGCTTAGTTAGTTGTTTAAGATGGAGTAGTGCATCAAGCAAGGCTTGTACAGACAGTAATCTTAACTAGCTAGGACTGACTTATGTACTGACTGCGATGTTTGCCCACTACGTGATACAGATGCGAGTACACACTTGCATACACATACATACATACATACACAGTTATTGGGAGGTATGTGAATAGTTTCTAAAAGCACCATGACTGCAACTGTAGCTCCTCCCTGTGTCCACGGGCGTGCTTCTCACTCACTCAATCACTCATTCATTCATCTCTCTCAATCACTCATCTCTCTCTCTCTCTCTCCCAATCTCACTAGTGTTCATGGTGGCAGGTGCATGTCGGGTGAGTGAGGACTAACAAAACTTGCTCCTGTTGCTAGCACAACTAAAACATCACAGGAATCACAAAGAGTGTCTGTCTGTCTGTCTGTCTGTCTGTTTGTACGTCGTCCACCTGAAGGCGACAATACCAACACAGTCCTATCTGAGGGTGCATCACTCTCTTGAGCTGGCCATTTGTCTTTGAAGGATATGATACAGATGCTGTGAGCACATCACCATTCAGGCTTGTTCGGACGTACACTTCAGTTCAGTTCAGTTCAGTTGAGTTCAGTACAGCATGGTACATACAGTACACTGGCTTGTCAAGAGACAAGGAGGTTAAAACTGTTAAAAGCCTGGCTGCTTTTACAGGCGTCCATCCGTGCGTCCGTCCGTCTGTCCCTGTTTTCATAAGGCATTATGTACACAAGCAGCTGCCTCTTAGCATATATTCGTTTGTTGCTAGTTTAGACGAGGTCGGCAACTCAGACTGGGCCGTTCGGTACACTGGAAGAAGAGTCCGGCACAACTTTATTGAAATTCTCCATTGCATCTTTGGCTAGGGTTCTGAAACACACCAGTTTGACAGAAATTTATTTACAGTGCGAGATGGAGAGAAAACAGACAACTCAACAGAAAGAGGTATGTGAAGACTAAACCTTCTGGTTTGATGGCAGTGCCTGTTAATAGTGCCCCCTCATGTGAACTGTGTTTCAACAATCATAGTTCCATCAACATTCGTGGCTTATTATTTACTGTAAACACCACAAGAGACCTGGAGAGGTACGAGAGGCCGTATCAAGCCAACTACAAGGCTGTATCAAACCAACTACAAGGCTGTATCAAACCAACTACAAGGCTGTATCAAACCAACTACAAGGCTGTATCAAACCAACTACAAGGCCGTATCAAACCAACTACAAGGCCGAATCAAACCAACTACAAGGCTGTATCAAGCCAACTACAAGGCTGTATCAAACCAACTACAAGGCTGTATCAAACCAACTACAAGGCTGTATCAAACCAACTACAAGGCTGTTTCAAACCAACTACAAGGCTGTATCAAACCAACTACAAGGCTATATCAAACCAACTACAAGGCCGAATCAAACCAACTACAAGGCCGAATCAAGCCAACTACAAGGCCGTATCAAACCAACTACAAGGCTGTATCAAACCAACTACAAGGCCGAATCAAACCAACTACAAGGCTGTATCAAACCAACTACAAGGCTGTATCAAACCAACTACAAGGCCGTATCAAACCAACTACAAGGCTGTATCAAACCAACTACAAGGCTGTATCAAACCAACTACAAGGCTGTTTCAAACCAACTACAAGGCTGTATCAAACCAACTACAAGGCTGTATCAAACCAACTACAAGGCCGAATCAAACCAACTACAAGGCCGAATCAAGCCAACTACAAGGCCGTATCAAGCCAACTACAAGGCTGTATCAAACCAACTACAAGGCCGAATCAAACCAACTACAAGGCTGTATCAAACCAACTACAAGGCCGAATCAAACCAACTACAAGGCTGTATCAAACCAACTGCAAGGCTGTATCAAACCAACTACAAGGCCGAATCAAACCAACTACAAGGCTGTATCAAACCAACTACAAGGCCGAATCAAACCAACTACAAGGCTGTATCAAACCAACTGCAAGGCTGTATCAAACCAACTACAAGGCCGAATCAAACCAACTACAAGGCCGAATCAAACCAACTACAAGGCTGTATCAAACCAACTGCAAGGCTGTATCAAACCAACTACAAGGCTGTATCAAACCAACTACAAGGCCGAATCAAACCAACTACAAGGCCGTATCAAACCAACTACAAGGCCGAATCAAACCAACTACAAGGCCGTATCAAACCAACTGCAAGGCCGTATCAAACCAACTACAAGGCTGTATCAAACCAACTAAAAGGCCGTATCAAACCAACTACAAGGCCGTATCAAACCAACTACAAGGCCGTATCAAACCAACTACAAGGCCGTATCAAACCAACTACAAGGCTGTATCAAACCAACTACAAGGCTGTATCAAACCAACTACAAGGCTGTATCAAACCAACTACAAGGCTGTATCAAACCAACTACAAGGCCGTATCAAACCAACTACAAGGCCGTATCAAACCAACTACAAGGCTGTATCAAGCCAACTACAAGGCTGTATCAAACTCACCTGGCTTCCTCTACAGCGTCCTTGACATCCGTCTTCTCCGCGTCTACTGTCGGACCGTTCCCCTGCTTCATGTCTCCAGCCTCTGTGGGCGTGGCACTGTCTGGAGACGGTTCAGCGGGGCTCGGAGACTTGATCAAGCCAGAGGAAGCCAGGAAACTGAAAGAGTTAAAGTTCACAATAAGACAACTGAGAGCTGTGGACATATCAGACAGTGATCACGACAATCAAAGAAATAATATATTTTTGTAACAAAAAACTTAATGATGGAAACTTATTAAATATGAACAAAGTTTTGAAAGATTTAGTGTTCCTTTGAAAAGATATCTGAACCAACTGATGTCAAATCACTAAAAACCTCATTTAAAAAAAAAGGTTTGAGACACTGAACCTGCAAAATACTAGCCATTTGGTCAGGAATTTCTTTTTTACCAAAAGCATGATTATTTAATAAAACAAATGAAAGTTAACCATGGTCTTAAAAATTGGCATCACCTGTCATTGAAGACACACAACATGTTAACTGTAAATACTAAAATAAGTTACCTTGTTTTAGTTACAAGTTATAATGTGTAACATTGTTAATCAATGCATTATATTCAATTAAATCCAATATATTAAATTTGATAACTTAGATATATATTTTAAATTTGTTGTCTAGGATGAATGGACCTCTTGAAGTTTAAAAGTGCCTTGATGTAATGAATGTTTCCATGAAAGTGTCTCAGCTTTTATTCTCTAAGCCATTTTCATTTTAAATTGCAGATTTCAAGTTTAAGTGTGGTTGATGAACTAATCAATATGTGCATGAATTAACTCCAATTCTGTGAATGAGTTTCGAATTTGATTCAAACGATATGAATATACATAATGATTGGAAGACGATTGGGACTGAGAGGAAAGTTAAATACCAGTACATTCAATGAGGTTTGACTACCGGTATTACATTTCGTTTGATCTCATTTTGACATGCAGGCGGCTATTAAACAAAGATGTTTTCAAACAAACAATTCGTAGGTAGTTGAACACATGCAGAACAACTTTTTTACAGTCACACACATCAACAACAAAAAGGACTCAAACTAAAAACAACATTAAGCTTTTTATCAATCACAAAATAAAAACAAACGGCTAGATGTGAATTATTCATAATAAAAGTTGTCAGCTGAAAGTGCTTAAATATTTTGCTAAGCCCCACGAACCAACATAATGCAAATATTTAACAGTTTATGTGCTGCTGCCATGCTATAAGTAGGAAGGTGAATCGGCCAAGTTCATAAAGAATACTTAAGCATAAAACAGGGTGCAGGATTAAATGACTAATACCACAGCTTCATAGTTCATACACTGACACGGGCGTCTCTCGAATCAAGCTGTACTAACTCACTTAAAGTTTGCATTCAGGTTGTCTTCCACAGCCGCGGTTTCTATTTGTCGCCTTGATACGCAGAGAGAAAGAGAAATGAACCTATCAATAACTGGTGCACAGTTTGGTTTAACAAATAGAAAGGAACCTATTGTAACTGGTGCATTGACTTGGCTCCATACATCTTCATTCATGACATATCATTAGACAGATATTACTCTTACAACGAAAACAAACTAAATCGGAATGCCTCGTGTACAAAAAAAGAAACACTTTATAAATCTGTTCACATACATATGATCACATGCTTCTCTTCAGTACCTATTATTGAAATGATAAATCTGAGATACAGACTACAGAAAGAAATGAAAATCCTAACATGAACTAGAAAATGTTCTTAAATGGTACAGTTACAAGTGACATGTATACAGGTTGATACAGGACAATCCTAACCCACTCAAGATGACGATCTTGTATCTTACTTTTCATCGTGTTTGGCGGTGTCAGTGGTATTTTCACTTGAGGAGTTAACAGTTGGTTCTGGTGTGGATTCCTTGGCAGCTTCCTGCATGTTGTCTTCAAGGTTATTCTCTCTTGGTGGACTGAAGAAAGACAATGTTCCACTAAGTGCCACGATGAACAGAAATATTCTAATGAAATGAATGAATTTAATAAAATGTAAACAAGTAGTTGTCACTAAGGTGACATGATCCCCCACCCCAAAAATTAATACTTCAAAATTGAAAAACAATGTCAAGATCAGCAAAATCGACTTGGCCCTGAATTTTCCCTAAAAGAACCACTGGTGTAAGATAATGATGAGAATCCAATAAAACAGTTATTTTGATATTGATGCTCCTGACAAGCTTAACATGTCGACAAACTCAAAGTTCCACTGTGACCTTGAGAATAATGTCAAGGTCACCAAAATCTAATCTGCCCTTTGTCTTCCCTTGGAGGTGCTTTGTGTAAGATATGAAGAAATTCCGGTGAATGGTTTTTGAGATATCCCGCTGACAAGCTTTACATGTACATTAACATGCCGAAAAGTTCAAAGTTCTGCTGTGACCTTGAGAATAATGGCAATGTCACCAAAATCTAATCAGCCCTTTGTCTTCCCTTGGAGGTGCTTTGTGTAAGATATGATGGAATTCAGGTGAATGGTTCTTGATATATCCTGCTGACAAAGGTAAAATGACAAAGTCTCATTGTGACCTTGAAATGAAGGTCAAGGTCACAAAGCTCTGTAGGAACATTACTCTTCCCATGATGAACCCATATGCAAAATATGAAAGAATCCAGTGAATAGTATTTGAGTTATTCCATTTCGTACGGACGTACGCAACCGAATACTATATCCCCTGCTTCGCGCTAAACGTGTGGCGGGGGATAATAACTCAGAGGAGAAATTGCTTTTGTTATAGGAGAGGTGAGTTATTTAACTGTTATCACATTATTGAGATAAGGTTGCCGAACCCCTGGGGGATCTTTTGATCTGAAGCCGAATGTGCGAACCACTGCGCTATCCCGCCTCAGCTTCCATTAAAGTAATCAACCATAAAACAAAACGTTCTTGAATCTTCACATCTAGCACCTCACCTACGACACCAATACTCGTACATTATAATTCACTCCAATATTAACACCTAGTATCTCAACGATGAGAATCAAGGTGTCATCAATATCATTAGAACAAGATTATCTGGATATCAACTGAAAATGTGAGAATGCATGATGTTTCTAAGTATATGCTAACTCCTTCCTCAGGAGGAAGTCAGTATCATTTGTCCCCGACATTATGACATGCTACTCAAGCATTTCAATCTTCAAATCAGTGATATTGTGTACTATGATTACGATTATGATCCTATGATTATACTTTTGCCGATCTGTTTTGCTTCCTGGGTTTGGTACTTGCTAATTCAGGATAAGGATCAAGAAGCGCACACTAGGCCTCCAAACCCTTTATTAAGGACGACAAGGAGGATGGTGCAGTACAAGATTACCTGGACGAAGGAGGTGGTGGTGGTATATCGGATGTGTCAGTGGGCTGCTGCTCCTCGGACTGTGACGTGCTGGAAGTGGGTGACTGGGAGGCGGGGGTTTGGCTGACGGACTCGCTCTTCTCCTCTCCCTCCATATCCTCCAGCTCCAGGTCAGTGTGCGGAGTCTTCAGGTCGGCCTCCAGGTCACTCCCACTGCCCGCTACAACTGATCATACATAGAGGTACTTGAAATAAAGTGCTTCTTTTACAGTCAGTATATAGGAAGAAACAACACTTACATATTTCAACTTTATCCCCAGGGAGGTTTGTGCCAATACATCATGTACTTTCAGCAATTCATCAGAGAAAACAAAGCTATCATTTGAAAATTTGTTGAAGTTATGTCCAAGAATTTGAAGTCAATAATCACATGTTATAATCAACACAATACACAGTCCAAATTGAATATTCAATCAGAGCACCCAAACTGAAAACATTTCAATAAGTATATTCTAACATGTGCCCCTTTGATTCAATTTAGTTACATCCGGGCGTTAAATGCTTCTAGAGCACTGGAGGGTTCCAACAAACTACCTGTGGCTTAGTTCAAGTACAGAATATTGGGTATGCCCTAAACCCATCAGTTTTAGCGAGTCATTTCTGTCATGAAAAGTATGTAGGAGCGTGTTAATCTCAGTCTGGACTCACAAATATACACTCACCATAGGCACTCCCTCTTGTATTTTCTGTTGTATCCATGGCAACAGGTGAACTACTTCTTGGATTTGGACTGTAAGTAAGAACATAAACTGTAAGACATTGGTACACCAAACAATAAATAAAGGTGTGATGTGGTCATGTATTCATTCACCTTGTAAGTAATGTAAAATCAAAAGTCGCCAAAATCAATCAGTGTCTGTGTACTGATATAACAACATTTAAAGTCAGCGTCAAATTAGAAGACATCAATACAACAGTTAATGAATCAACGCTTTTTCAAAGTCCCTTGTTCTACACAAAGGAAGGAGACAGAAATAAGTATAAAATCACTCCAATAGATACATACCGTTTTAATTGAGTCGACACATTGGAGAAGTCTGCCCAGTTATCATTCTGTTCCATGTTCTTTGTCCATGCACCACCAGTTTCCATGGCGTCAGTACCGCCCTCCATAGGAACATCATCAAAGTTGGCCCATCCTGCTGTTGGTACATGATGTTGCATTTATAACCTTTTTTCCCCACATTGAACACATTAATCCATGACATGACACTCAGCCAGTCGATGTTACAATAAGGAAATGATCTTAATTTATAAATAAATCTGGCACCTTACACAGCACAGGTAGAGTTTGGTTTGAACTAGAACTAGAACAATATTTGACCCAGTTTTACCATCAATGTCCATTTTTTCTGCAGGGCGCTGGGAAATCCTTTGTGGGGAGTTGATTTCTTCTTCACTATCAGTACTGTCGTCTTCACTGCTGTCATTTCCTGACGTTGCTCCGGATAACCGACTGCAAGAAAATTCATTCATTCAAAATCATAATTTCTGTAGGAGCATCTTTAACCTGATGACATGATACAGTTACGATCAAGTGCTGTCAATCTGGTATGACATTTTGAACCTTGGGCGACAAGAGTCATCAGAAGATGGCTTGTTCAATGGTTAATTTATAATATAGATGTATCTTTGTCATAATAACAAATTATCAGCTACTAAAAATCAACTTGTAGGCAGCATTAAAGAAGTTGTTTGCTGTCAAACACACCAATTCTGTATTCCCAATTTTCATTGTTTCCCTTGCATAGCCACAACATAGTTATAATAGGGACATGGGATATAAATATATATTTTCATAAAAACTATGACAGAATCCTGAATCATATACTTTTAAAAAGGGTTTTATTTATTTAAAAAAAACAACTAACAAATTAAATACCTCTCAATCATTCAAATCGGACAAAAAGGGCACTGTTTCATGAACAAATCTTACGATAGGTTTTAGCCACTGATTAGATCGCCAGTTTCAGCTACTTAGTGGAATGGCACATAGATGACTTTGCAAACACTTCTAAATTCTCAAAGGTACATGTACTTCATTCAATCTCATCGAACGCCAACCTTTACAATTGAAGAAAGATCAGATGACTAAAGATTTCTACTCTCTATCTAAAAAGGAAAATAATTTGTTCAATCTCCTAGCCTTTTTGATTCTGGTGAGTGTATCGGTGAGAGATCGAACCTTGGCCTGTTCTGCTGAGCACTCTTATTGAAGGAGATGGGCTTCTCTTCCCAGATGTCTTCCTCCACATCGTCGTCGAACTGCTGAATCTTCTCCTGGCCTGCCTGCTCAAACATCGTGGAACCAGGGTGCTGCAACAAATACCAACAGTGCTATTAGTCACTCACTTATTATCATTCATTATTATTTGTCAGCTCTAAATCTTGTTGGACCTGGGGGCTGGAAGAATTAACAACAGAACTATCAAACAGTCACAAATTGTTATTCATTATTATATGCCTGCTCTAAACCATGGCAAGTCGACCGCTAGACAGCAATTAGTTATCTTTCAGTGTGTGCTGTTTTAAACAGTAACGAGTCATGTGCTGAAACTGACAGAGCAATCAGTTAATCATAATGTAACATTTTGCGCTGCTCAAAATATTAGCAAGTTCAGGTGCTGAAACAAAGGTCTGTCAGTCAACCAACAGTGACTTAAACTCCATAACATAGGTAACTAGCTCGTAGAAGTTATAACAGGTTTTGCTTGGAAACTACAAGGGAATTGCATCACATTTCATGTCACTATTATAGCAACTTCCCTATGCAAGGGATAACTCTTGCCAGTCTCCAATACTGGCTGATTTAAGCCTTGTAGCATTTTCTTAAGGTTTATGTGCTAGAAAATCAGAGCCCATTATGCATTTCAGGTGCAGTGATCTACTATCTTAGCATGAAAAAGTTAGGGAAATACTAAAAGGGTAAATCAGCTGGTTATGGAAACTGGCAAGAGTTATGCCTTGCATTGGAGAAGTTGCTTTTATAGCTGGTATATTTCTACTATAATAATGATATAACATATTCACAGCAGAGTAAGATTGCAAAAAGAGTGGTTGTCTAAACTTGAGAATTACCAATATCTAGTCAGGGGTCAGTGTGGTATGGGAACTCTTGTCCTGAATTACCAATATCTAGTCAGGGGTCAGTGTGGTATGGGAACTCTTGTCCTGAATTACCAATATCTAGTCAGGGGTCAGTGTGGTATGGGAACTCTTGTCCTGAATTACCAATATCTAGTCAGGGGTCAGTGTGGTATGGGAACTCTTGTCCTGAATTACCAATATCTAGTCAGGGGTCAGTGTGGTATGGGAACTCTTGTCCTGAATTACCAATATCTAGTCAGGGGTCAGTGTGGTATGGGAACTCTTGTCCTGAATTACCAATATCTAGTCAGGGGTCAGTGTGGTATGGGAACTCTTGTCCTGACCAGGTTTAACCTACAGTTATTATTTCAAGAATAGAACAACTCTTCCACTTACGCTCTCTTCTCCTGCCTGTATATTGAAGTTAATGCTTGATATCCTCTCATCGAACGGTGCACTGAAAAGTTCAAGTATCACTTATTATGAATAATTCAGAAATCGAGTGAGTGAGACAGTTATTGTTTAACACTGCTTCGGCAGTTTCAGAAATAGATATTGATGAGATGAAATGCAGTTTTTGTTGGCAACATGGCTTTGATTATGGATCAAGAATACGCATTTATGAAACTGCATAAAGGGAAAAGGACTTCCAAAAAGAAAGTGCTTTAAAATGTGAAGACACTGTCATGGAGATGTGGCCTCTACATCTGCAATATTCATGTTATTACTACAGGGTTGAATTTACCAAAAGTTTAACCAGCGTGTTTGGGCTAGGTTTGACTAAAGAGGAATCTAAGATCAGTAGAAGTTGAAAGATTAGTTGTAAAGTCTGACCTCTCCAACTTTCCTTGCCAGTCACAACTTGTGGCAGTCTCCATCACTCGCTTAATCAAGCCTTGCTGCATCTAACTACTTTTTCTGTGCTAGATTGTTATTGTACACTATGAAGTCTAGGTGCAGCTCGCTGTTACACTTGCACAGAAAAGTTAACGAAATGCAGCAAAGTTTAAATTTGCCAGTGATGTAAACTGGTATGTGTTATGACCATGTTGGAAGTTGTGTGACCCCTGGCTTGAAATTTGATATTTTCACAGATCTGAGCATCCTCGGTTACCCATGGTTTTATATATGCTCCTTTACTCTCCACTATATCACCCATGGGAAACCTTATTTGGGGAATCTATTCTCAAATTACCCGCCCTTGGCCAGCATGACGAAGTCAGTAACCAAAGAAAATGCTCAATGGGTTAAGACAGAAATGGTCAAGGGAGATAACCGGTGACGGATGGCTAACACAATGACCTTGCTTGCTTTGAAACGAAGTGATATGAATTGTCACTGGCTCACAGGTCCAAGCAACGTGGCAGTTTGATTGGCTTACTCCGGCCAAGGGCGGGTAATTTGAGTACAGATTCTCCTGATAAGGTTTCCCATGGGTGATATAGTGGAGAGTAACGGAGCATATATAAAACCATGGGTAACCGAGGATGAGATCTGAGATGAATATTAAGATATGTAGTTTTGAAAAACAGTAATAGGTACTAATAACTTTTAATTTTCAATAATTAAAAGATTTCATATCTAACAAAAGATACTGAAGAAAAACATGCAAATCGATTGGAGGAAAGGATAAGGATAAATTCTAAATCAATGAACGGAAAACCACCGACCACCAGAAAGAGTTACAAATATAAAAGGCATGAAGGGTTTGCATGAATGAAAAACAACGGGTGCAAGATGACGAGACAATACTCTTACCGACAACGCGACCATTCATAGACATGCGATCTCAGAAAGAGATGTCTACTCACTCAATCTTTTCTTCCTGTTCTATCAATTCCTCTTCGTTAAAGCCAAACTGGTCTATGAAGTTGCTGGTCATCTGTTGCAGCTGGTAATCAGAGAAGGCCTGATGAATAAACCAGGCAATGAAGGTGTCAACAGCAAATAAAGGACCGACCATCTGGTGGCAGCCAGCCTCTACAGCTCTACAACACTGCAGCCAGCAGCCAGCAGCCACTAAAGCAAGGCTATCTAACACACATACACCACACACCACACACATAGATACACGAGCAAGGTCTTACATGGCCCTCGACATTCTCTCTGGGAGAAATTCAGTCCGTGGTTAGACTCCTTTTGAAACATTGTGCATGTAAATTTGACAGGCCAGCGTGGTAAACATGACATCTACATTTTGACTACATTGTGTTGAATTTGAGGATATTAATAATTTGAGCAACACATATTCATCAGCTGAAGTGATGAAGGTGTAAGTGTCAACCTTGGTATCATTAACATTACAAAAAGTGGACAAAAAGAAATTTTGGAAGTACGGTTTTTGAATTTACAAGTCATGTATCAACGAAAGTCTAGAGCAAGGATGTACTCCGAAATGTTCACAACAACAATGTTGTTATCCAGTAATTTGTTTTTCTTATACATGTATTAAATTAAATGCCATTCAAAGATTGTAATGTGTACATGGTTTTTGATAAACCAAACATTTCAAAGAGCCTATTCACCGAATAGTTACTCGTTGACAAAGGGTTCATGTCTTAATGCCAAAATGGTTGTACTACATCTCCATACTTGTACGTCAGCCATGTAAAACCCCACACAAAGAACACCTGGCTGTATGCACAACACTTTAAGCACTGAAACAAGCACAAATCCTTCTTCATTGTTAGGTGGAAAATGTTTCTGTAGTTTCGATGGGGAATCAATCCAAATGAAAGATTTGTTCATATATATTTATTTAGGAAGGACAATTACAAAATTTAAATTGATGCAAGGCCAAAGTTATATTTTATCCAAATGTTCACTTAAACTCACATTATTAAAATAAGTCTAAATGTACATCAATGATTAAGAGGACTGACATTCTTTCACTGTACAAACCTCGTGACAGGATTTATCAAATGATCGAGGTGAAGGTCGGGTGTCAAAGGGGGAAAAGAATTGAAAACATCTTAAATATCATCATGTCAGTCTTCACGACCACATAACACACCTGCCCAGTCTTGTGCACCAAAGCCATTCCTCTTGCAGTAATCATGAGACATTCACTAAACATCTACACATGCTACATGCTTATAGTTTACCACAAGTTGGAAAATAAAATCCATATCAATACACAAATTTTTTCTCAAGTTGCAAGTCGCTCCGGTCTCCGTCCGTCACCAACTAGTTAAACCTTTGCTTACGGAACAGTTAATGAAATGCAGCAAAGCTTGAATTAGTCAGTGATGGAGGTCGACTGGCGTGAGTTGTCTTGGAAGGTCAGTTGATTAATATAAACAAACTGTATCAATTTATGCTGATGACATTTTCAGTTTTAATGAGGATTTATCAACCAATAACCAAAAAAAAAACAACACTGAATAAAACCCCTCTACTAAGCCCATGCAACAACAAACTATGCAGTAAGCCTACAGAAATGAAATAAAATCGTCATCTATATTTGCCTGTTTGATAGACACCAAGTTATTGTACATAGAAAATTACATAAAAACATTTAATATCAAAGATAATGTATGTAAACATTCATATTTACTGAAGATACTAAAGTTTCAATTTCATTATAGTTCTTTAAAAGTCATTTTTTACAGTCAAACCATATTGTAGTTAGTGAAAGTCATAGCCAAAGAAAACAAACTTCTCAAAGTCTATCCGTATTGTTCCAAAAGAGAAAATCCAAGGTTGTTTTCAAACTACTTTCTTTTCACTCATGAAAATTTAAATCTAACACAAAAATGTTTTAAAATTATTCAGTAACAAGACATTAATTTCATATGGTGTAACATACTGCAAACAGTATTGTGTATATACGGTATACATATATCTATGTATATCTACCTACCTGTTGCATGGCCGTATCCTGAGGGAAAGGAATGTTTTTAAAGTCACTATCGTCGTCTTCACTGCTAGAAGCCAGGGGATGACCTCGTATCTGGAAAAACACACAATTTCTTACCTAGTTAAAAACAAGAACATGACTTGCTACACTAAAGTAACCTGCTATATATTGTACACAATCAGTTAACCACGTTCCAGGGAGTAAGTCATACAAACATTTCAATTTTATAAAAAAACATTCACTAATAATACAATACAAAATGTCCTTAAGGACTGAAACATTTTACCACGTCTACTTGTGGCTAAATAAGAGGCAACTTTATTCCTCCAATAATCGAACAAGAAAACATTAAATGACTTATTTACCAATTCTACTGTGTTCTTCTTATTAATATCTGCTAATGATCCTGACACAAATGATTCCCACCTCTGTCTAACATCTTCAGGAGTTGCTGGAAACAGAAAGCTTTTAGTAAAAAATAATATCTTCTAATTCTAATAACCAATTCAATAGCTGAACGATGAGTGACTTATTGTTTAACACATGAAGGGAATATTGCAGCCATTAGGTGCGTTTCGCTTCATCATATGTATAGAATGCAGAGACGATTTGAACAACTCTTGTGCGGATGGCCGGATCTACGGGGTCAGGATAAACAAGGTCTCACTATACTTGATTCAATTATACTGGATTTAAAACAAGGGGATTTAATAATACTGGATTTAAAACAAGGGGATTTAATTATACTGGATTTAAAACAAGGGGTTTTAATTATACTAGATTTAAAACAAGGGGATTTGTAGCCAAATTATTTAAAGTTACAATAATCATCATCATCAATACTTTACCTTCATAATGTTCTTTGATGAACTCTGCATTTTCTCCTTTCTCTAGACTTGTTGCTACTGTGTTAGCCATTTTGGTTAGATGTCCCATAAACCCCCGCCTTCTTCCTCCATCTTTACTCCTGTGTGGGAAGAGTGAAATTGTTGGAGTGAAAGTATTTAAATAACACAAAGAAGCAATCAACATGTGATAGTCATTAGTCACATCCCTACCTACATAACAATTAGAGGAGTTGAGAATACAAGACAAGTTTTAGATAGGTAATCATATTTTCTTTTCAATTTATCAAGTGTTTAGCTCGAGACCGATTGATTGAAAGGAGTGAGTGAGTGAATTATTGCTTAACGCCGCTTCGGCAGTATCGCAGCCATTAGCGGCGATGATTGAAAGGACTGCAGGATGTTATTCTGTGCTGATGTTTGACAAGGTGTACTTTCCAATCATCAACGACATTCGTTACACAGAAAGACTACTAGCTTACTTACTGTTGTTGATCATTTTCTTCCCATTCATCAATTAATCTCTGAAGTATTCTACAACCTGAAAATAACTGAAACCAAAGAGCCCAATGAATACAGATAGAGAACATAAACATGATTGTAGAATATGGAAGCATTTCAGAAAGATACATCATAGAGGTGACTATAGACCCAACACAGTCTGATTAAAATCGACCTTGTTCGGAGGAATAAAATTTGCAAAATAATATATCTACCGGGATACGAACAGGTTTTGTAGATTCCTCGCCACAAGGTCCGAGAACATCCCGTATAGGCGTGTGTTCAGAACCAGTTTAGCGCAGCCAAAGCCCAGTCAAATAGCTGACCAATCACATCATGGTATTTAAACGGTCGCGGTTTTGAAAGCATTCGGAACAGACAAAAGGATAGCTATTTTTGGAGTTATCTGCCCCTAGCTTCTCGCACCGAAAGCATTTGTTGGCATCTTTTAATTGGCTACCTGAATTGCGCTCGAACACGTGAGTCTACAGGCTGTAATCAGACGATTTGGCGTGGAACCTACAACTGATATGAGTTCGTATCCCGGTAGTTGCACTATTTTGCAATTTTTTTTCCACGGAAAACGTCGATTTTAATCAGACTGAGACCCAACAGGGACTACAGACACATTGTCAGTAATTGTGCCATGGTTAAACAATAAACAAAATAAAAAGAATTCCAGAATAAACATTTTGAGAAAATAAACCTTGTTCTGATGCAAAAGTTTGATGATACTTTTCTCAGAATTATATAATGATAAGATATATCTAATGCTAATATATGCTAATTTTATTTCAATTTGGTAAATGGCATATTTTAGTAGCAAAGAATTGTGTAACCATTGCAACTATTACATTAACTAGATGAGCGTTTGCGGGACACCGCAAAAGCAGAGCAGCTCTGAAACTTTAGGTCTCGCCTTTCCCTGTTCCGCCTTCTCCTTCGCATAAATAAAATGGGCATTTTTTTTCACAAAAATTTGTTCTTTATTCAAGTTATTCTAACAAGTTGAATCATCACTGGGGTGACTTTTCACAAGTTTGTTCTTAAAACCTATTTCTGATTTCAAAATTGGATCAAAGGATTAACATGGCCTTAACAAATATCTTATGACCTTGACCTTTGACCTTCAAGGTCACACCATCAATGATTACTTTTCATTGTGTATAACAATCATGAAATGACTCAAAGTGTTCATTATATTCACAATAGCATGCTTAAGTTTTGACCTTGCTGTGACCTTGACCTTTGACAGATTTTAGCGAAAACTTTACAAATCTTGGTCTTTCTCCACAGTTGATATATACCAATTAAGAGCCTGACAGCACAAAAATGTTTGAAGTAATGGTGTTTACAAGGATTTTTTTTTAGCGATTTCAGAACTCGTGACCTTGACCTTTGACCTTGAATGTGAACATGTAAAAAAAATTCCCCAGGGCTATAAGTAAGAAGTTATGTATATGAGTTCTCAAAATCTAAGAAAATAAAAGTTATAGCCAATACAAAACGCGGCGGCGACGGAAACTGCGCAAAAACTGATAGCAGCCCGAACTAAATCAGGATTGCTATCTAGGGCCCATACTCTAGAAAGATCCGTAACCTACCTAGAGCTATGAATGTTTCAAGTTCGAAGAATAGCCAGCCACCTTATTACGGGGAATCTATTTGTGAGTGTATGTATGTACAAACCTGAACTAAAAGAGGACTTTCCTTCTTGTCATCCACTTCTATTGGAGGGTTAATGAGTATTGTGTTGACACACTGCTCCACTTGCGTATGTAAGAAGTTGTTCCATACATACTTAAAATATAGATCCTGAAACAGAAATCAAAACAAATCAGACAATTATCTTTTTCAACCACATGATTAATCAACTTTTTAGTGTTACGAGATGAGATGATATGGGTCTTTTATGTAGAATATCTTATTTCCCATTTCCCAGGTTGATAATTTTACTTTTATTTAATTTACACATCTTCCATTAATTACAACTGGCCCTTATAAAGTATTACCGTATATTACTGTGTATAAGACTCCTTTTTTTTATACCAGAAAATATGGGGTAAAAGAAGACTGTCGCCTTATACACAGGGGCTGTCTCAGAAGAAAAAAATAGAGCCATGGCCTCTGTAGCTCATCAGGAGATAATAAGTGGGGTATGTTATGGAGTGGACTTTATAACAATGGTCAGATAATGGAATGTAGTAATAAGAATCTAGGTAGTGAAACGATTAAAGGTGCATCCATTGTGTTTCATAAAATTTGATTTGGCTTTAATACCATATGTGCTGTTTACAATACAAACACATTCACTAAGCTTGCATATTCATCCCCAATCGCGAAATATATAATAATTACTAGTTTCCAATTAAAATCGAGTAACATCATTATGCATGTGCAGAAACCGAAAGTGCATGTCCTATTTACACGCACAGTAGTTATATGACCTATTAAACATTATCAATCCAAATGTTTTATTTTATCTGGTTTAAATAAGATTCCAAAATTACGTTTGACTCATTGGCGCGCGCCACACGCGGTGCATTGTCCGGTTTTCGATCAGAAATCGACACTTTTACCTTCATATCGTCAATATACTAAGTCGAGTATCATCAAAATGGTAGTTTATGGTAATAGTTGGTACTTCTCGATAAAGTAAGACCATTTATAATGTTTGGCATATTTGACCCCCAACAACACAATGGATGTACCTTTAAAGCAGTTTAAAAATATTTTGTTACCATAACTTTGCCAATCTGCTATATATATATATGTGTTGAAAGAGCAACGCAAAGCTTGGAAATAAATTGCTGGTATCAAACATATAATAATGTGGTGGAGAGATCATACTATTTTCTAAGATCGTACACACATTATATAATAATGAATACCCCGGGTACAATTCTTTGCATACAATTCACCACTGTCAGCTATTGCAATAATGGCCTGGGGCTGTAGAAGAAAATGAAAAAACCTTTTTAGGTCATGACCCCTGCTAATTATTATAAAAATTGGTTACACATAAATCAACATTCGTTATGAATATCATACACCTTTGCATTATATTGTTTTAATTCTTAATTGCATTATGGCAATACCAACATTTATTACATAATGAATAGGAGCCTCAGTTTTTGAAAATCCCATTTCTCATAGGCTCCATTTCAATACTTAATAAATTGGTGAATTTTTTTTTAGTAAATTCTTTTTCACCATTTCTTATAGGCTCCCTTTCAATATTTGATAAAATGGTGATATTCTATGAATAAATGCTTTTTTAGAGTCAGTGGAAGACTAAAGCAGTCTCACGCACAGTCTATGATAACACAGTGCTGCACAGTAGTTTGAAGTAACCTGAAACCTCTGTGTAACTATCAGTTTTCATCCTTCTGCCAGGAAGAGGTCAACACAATGCAATTACATAACATGCAGACACTGGACTCACAGCCAGTAAAATTTATATGTTAGATGCAGTTTTTCCTACAATTAATTATTTTTCTGTACTGGAGAAGATGATGAAAATAGGTGTGATGTCACAATCTCATATAGCTACTTCTTTTATAGTCCTATGTTATCACCAGTCATCACTAGTCATATTCAGTTCACATATCTCATGTAAAATGAAAAAATTTAATTCCTCTTCAAGTTATTCCTTCAAAGGGTATTCAAAATTCAATACCGGTAGTTCTCATTTCAAATAGATTCACATTAAACATGTCAATGATGTAGACATCTATCTCATTTCTTGTTCCTATTGAATAAAATTAACTGCAAAGTTAATAGAAAACTAAATCAGTTATAAAGTATAAAATATGATATAAATAAGGTATACCAAATTGACTCGTACTGGAAATTCTCATTAATTAATTAATTAATTCTCCAAATAATTACACAATATCATGAGATATTAAAAAACTCCATTATTTACTCTTAAATTACAAAGAACATTATATTAGATTTAATAAAAGATTCTGTATTAAGTCTTTAGAATACTTTTAGACTTGTGTACCTTTATCAGCAAATTCACTAGCAAAATACAAATAAGTACTCATATGTGAAATGTGAGACAAAGATAAAATATGACTTATAATTTTTGTTAGACCTCCAATTCTAAGTTTTTAATTCTCAATATCTCTTTTTCATCAGACATATTATATTCTCAAAGCACATGTTAGAACTCTCACATCAGAAAGATGAAATGCCTTTAACTCAGCTGATTTCTTTAAAATTACCTCCCTTACCTACTTTACTGATTGAAGTGCACATATAATCTCAGAAAGATGCTGTAAACTGAAATAGGCTTTTAGGTTATGATCCCTGTGACCCATATTTGGGGTCACAGACTCACCAAATTTACAATTTAGAATCCCTTACAGCCAAGGAGTCTGTACATAAAATTTCAGCTCGCTAGAGCCATTGGGACTGGAGATGAAGATGAAAATAGCATTTTAGGTCATTGCCTCTGTGACCCAATATTTGGGGTCTCACTGTCACCAAATTTACAATTTAGAATCCCCTTCAGTCAAGGAGTATGTACATAAAATTTCAGCTCTCTACGTTCATTGGGACTGGAGAAGAAGATAAAAATAGTTTTTTTTAGGTAATGACCCCTGTGAGCCACACTTGGGGTCACAGGGTCACCAAATCTACAATTTAGAATCCCTTTCAGCCAAGGAGTCTGTACATAAAATTTCAGCTCTCTGGAGTCATTGGTTCTGGAGAAGAAGATGAAAATAGCTTTTAAGGTTATGACCCCTGTGACCCACATTTGGGGTCAAAGGGTCACCAAATTTACAATTTAGTATCCCCTTCAGCCAAGGAGTCTGTACATTAAATTTCAGCTCTCTGGAGTCATTGGTTCTGGAGAAGAAGTCGAAAAAGCGAAAATTTTACGGACGGACGGACGGATGGACGGACGCCATCCCATGCCATAAGCCCATCGGGCCTTTCAGGCCAGATGAGCTAAAAATAGAGCCATGGGCTCTGTAGCTCAATAGAATTTGCTTTGGCATAATGTAGAATATTTCCTAAATACTCATCTCCAAGGTAGTATTACCCTTACAAGACTCATAATAATTATAATGCTCACACAATAAAATACTAAATCATATTATACTTCTAGCCAAAAGATTAATTTATCTTTCACGTATCAAACAATATGCCCTTTGAAAAATCAAGTTAAACAAGTGGTTGACACTAAGGTGACATGATCCCCCGCCGCAAATTAATACTTCAAAATTGAAAAATAATGTCAAAATCGGCAAAATCAACTGTCAAACATGTCGGAAAAGTCAAAGCTCAACTGTGACCTTGAGAATAATGTCAGGGTCACCAAAATCTAATCAGCCCGTTGTCTTCCCTTGGAGGTGCTTTCTGTAAGATATGATGGAATTCCTGTGAATGGTTCTTGAGATATCCCGCTGACAAGAATTACATGTACATTAACAAGTCGAAAAATTCAAAGTTCCGTAGTGACCTTGAAAATTATGTCAAGGTCACCAAAATCTAATCAGCCCTTTGTATTTCCTTTGAGAAGCTATGTGTAAAATATGAAGAGAATCCAGCAAATGGTTCTTGTGATATCCCGATGACAAGGGTAAAATGACAAAGTCTCGTCGTGACCTTGAAATGAAGGTCAAGGTCACAAACCTCTGTAGGAACATTACTCTTCCCATGATGAACCCATATGCAAAATATGAAAAGAATCCAGTGAATAGTATTTGAGTTATTCCATTTCGTACAAACGTACAGACGTACGGACAGTGGACGGACGCAGCCGAATACTATATCCCCCGCTTCGCGCTAAACGCGTGGCGGGGGATAAAAATTAGTGTACATGGTTCGGTTAAGCCATGGGAATAGTTTTTTTGCATTCTAAATAATAAAATGTGTTCACATTAAAATGGCCGCCATGCAATTTTTGCTTTATACGCAACACTGTTATTACCACTACGGATAATTGGTTTGTGTAATAAGATGTTTTAACCTCTAAAGTAAATATAAATCACATCAACTATCATTATAAATGGGAAATTTGAAAAAGTAAAATTAGCAAAAAATGTGCTACAGCCCCTTTAACAACTGCTTAAATTAGAACAAGAGATTTATATTACCATAGTATCTAGGGTATAAGACCAGGCAAACAAGCATCTTGAAAACATTGGGGTGGGTTTTTAGACAGGAGAGACCCAACTCCGATGAAAATTCATATTTAATATTTAATATTCATAAACTAAGTTCTATCTTGCTTAATATCTATGATAGAAATATAATGAAAGTTGTGTAAAAATGGTAAATTACTAAAATGTTTAAAATTAAAATAAAATATATATACTCCCCAAATCATCAAACAAAATAGTATAACATTTGGAGAGAAACAATACAAATCCATTTTCAAGTGAGTATACTGTATTAATGAATTCTACTTATAAGTGGAAAAGGCTTGACCAAAACCCAATGAACCATAGCCCTTTACACATTGAGACCTCTCTCCCCACCAATGGTAACAAGAATATTAGAGGAGAGTGAGACAGGCGGAAGGGTGGGGGAGATAATGAGATGGAACCCCCCTTCACAAATCATAATCTCCATCTTTTAAAGAAAACACTGCCCAGATTTCTGGATATCTCCAAGCGCTGGTTCATGAGAAGAAGTCGTTTGAAGCTTTTAGGGTGAACCCCCTGCAACGTTCATATTTCATAATTTATCTCAACCAAATTTACAAACTTGTATCTCAATCCTACAAAGATGTTAATGATAAAATTTCATATTCCTATATCAAGCGCTTTCGGAGAAGAAGTCGTTTAAAGGTTTTACTTTTAACGTCTCTGGCTGCCATATTTGTGGGCGTTGGAATTGGTGATGAACAAACCATGACCATCTAGGTGATGGGTAAAGATGTTATTCTGAAAATATCAGCTGCCTATGCAAACTGGTTTTGGAGAAGATGTCGTTTAAAGGTTTTAGGGAAACTGCCTGCAATGCCCATATTTGAGGGGGGGTGATAGAATGTACAAAATAAGACCCCCTAGGTGCAAGGTCCTTCCCTACAAATTTTAGCTTTGGGGGTGTAGCGGTTCTGGAGGGGAAGTCGAAAATGTGAAAAGTTTACGGTCGGCGGACTGCCAATGCCATAAAGCCACCCCACCTATGCAGGCCTGATGAGTTTATTAAAAAACAAACATGGGCTCTGTAGCTCATCAGGATTTGTAATGTTATAATAAATTTTCTCAGCTTGTTCTAGAGCTTTTCTTACTGAGAACATGATGAAAAAAGGTTTTTAGGGTTGTGACCCCGGAGTACTTATTTGGGGTCACAGAGTCACAAAATCTACAATTTAGTATTCCCATGGAGTCTGCACACAACTTTTCAGCTCTCTAGACCCTTTGGAACTTGAGAAGAAGATGAACATTGGTTTTTGGGGTTGTGACCCTGTGACCCCATTTGAGGTCATGGGATCAAGAAATCTACAATTTAGAATCCCCTTTAGCCAAGGAGTCTGCACACAAATTTTTAGCCCTCTAAACCTTTTTGAACATGAGAAGAAGATGAAAATAGGTTTTTAAGGTTGTGACCCCTGTGACCCCATTTGGGGTCACATGGTCACCAAATCTACAATTTAAAATCCCCATTAGCTAAGGAGTCTGCACACAACCTTTCAGCTCCCTAGACCAAGTGGTTCTGGAGAATCGGGCCTTTCAGGCCTGATGAGCTAAAAATGGTAACACTTTGCAGCTCTGAAGGTGACATTTAAAAACCACAAGTCATAATGTAAGCGAATCAGGCTAAAATTTCAGGTGGGGCTTAATGGAAAAACAGCAAACAACGGAAATGGGCATACCTGTCATATTTACACTACAGATTATATACTACGTTATTTATGATGAAAAACAACACATCAGTCTCTTAAAATGAATAACTATTGACCATACCAGCAGAATATTCATGGTTCCGAGATTTGCTAGTTCTACGTTGACAGAGTGAGTGTTGGTGGATACGAGAGCTGTGACGAGTTTAGCTATCTGTAGACGTGTGTTGCCCAGGGGAGGCTGCAGGGTCCCGCACGTTGTTGGCATTGCACTAAACCGTTGCTACAACCAAACAAAGTTTCATACAGACTTTCATTCAATAATATCATAATGGATAACAAATGGATCTGAATGTTCTAAACATTACCCGTCAACTTTCGTATTAGGTTGTCCTGTAACTTACATTTTCTGCAATGTTAGTAAAAGGAAATTTGATATAACGTATAATGGTGGCTAATGAAAAATTTTGTTGTGCCATGACAATCAAAATAAAATTTATGGGTAAACGTTGGTGTTTCAAATGTTATGACCAACATGTCTTCAAATGAATCACCATCAAATCAACAGGGTACCTTTGGTGGCTCTTCAAGGAGTTTGTGGAAGTCTTTAAGTCTAGGAGTTATTGCGGCTA
The DNA here is from genome assembly GCA_936450465.1 of Gibbula magus. NCBI lineage: Eukaryota > Metazoa > Mollusca > Gastropoda > Trochida > Trochidae > Gibbula > Gibbula magus. Next base: position 1,078,882 of record OW388293.1, on the reverse strand, counting down.
GTACACTGTTGACCCCCTGAGCAAGTCGTTCAGTATCAATAGCAGCCATGTGTTCAGCAGCCCCCTCTGGTCTGAGGAGAAAACGTGGTATCTATGTTGCAGTGAATCTCAGTTAACATGACCCAGACTCGCAACAAGACAATTGTATTGGACAATCTTTGAGCACTTGTTTACAAAAACATTAGTATCAAGGTCACCTACACAGAATGAAGAGGATGCATATCCTAAAAATAGTCCTTCAATCTGGACCCTGTCAAGAGGACACATAGAAATGTTGAAATGTACCAATTAATATTGAAATCATCTACTAAGATAAAATAATGGAATGAAAATGAACAACTGGTTACAAATAATTTTGGGAAAGCAAGAATGAAAGTTCTATTCTGATTGTTGACAAGATCATCATCATCATCTGTACTCACCCTTGTTTACGGACTTCTAGGAGTGTGTGAATGACAAATAACCCATTAACTAATACAGATTCATTCTTTTCATTGTCTAAAAGATTCTTCAGCAACTGCGCAACCGTTTCCTCTCTGCAATAAAACAAAACACTATTGTATCAACTTGTACATACAACCAATGTTGAGTGATTAATGAGTGATCTGATGAGGAGACACATCCTTCTCTTAATTTAGTCTCAAAACTTTGTAATGATCGCTTCATTTCCTACACATTATTGATCGATTGTTATACATGTACGTTCAACAACTGTTGAATGATTAATTTAAACAGTTATACATTTGTAGATCTGGTGATGTCACAGATCCTTTTGTTAATTAATTCTCAAAACTTTGTAACGATCACTACATTTCCTATATTCTTAATCAATATGCACATAACGGGTCTAGATGAGATTACCCCTGCATCACCTTCCCATAAGCAGATAAATAGAGCTTGCTTTTCTGAGTGGTATATCAGAATGATGTTGGGTTAGATGGAATATCAGATTAAAAGAAGTGCACTGGATCTAGCAGCTGACACTGTAGTAGTAGACTCACAACTCCATGGTGACCAGTAGAGGGTCTGGGTCGGACGAGTCTTGAAGCTGGATAATTTGTTCTCTTCCAAGACGTACAATATCACACAGGGACTGGGCTGCGTTGCAGTGAATCTGAGCCGAAAGAAATCTACTTTTATACTGTGTACAAGGCACACACATATATATATATATATATCCTATAGTCCTCATGCCACGATGCAGCTACACACGAGATGGGATTGATAAACTCAGTACTACTGGATGCAGTGTGAACGTGTGTTCTAGGAGAGCAATGACATTATTAACATTACTTTACATTTCAATATTTGCATTTTTAACCATGATTACAAAAATCTTCACAAAAATATAAGGAAAAGAAAACGTTAAGCCTTTACTTTGACTATAAGTATTATTCCGCAAAAATAGCAACAGTATGTCAAAGAAACGTTAACTTATCATTTACCAAATAAGCGTTACCAAACCAACCAGCAGATAGCTGTATCATGTGAGAAAAAAGATGGAAATACATACCATACAAATATAACATGATCACATATATAATCATGTTATAGAGAAATGAGTTGATCAAAGAAATTGAAAAAGCACTCACATCTTCATCTTTAGACGGGACTATGCTATCTACAAGACGTTCTACTACATGTTGATCGTTCAACCACTGAAATACAACAAGTGGCAACATTGCATGAAATTTGAAAATAGTAATTCAAGGTTTGCAGCTTGGAAAAGTTGTATTGAAATATTGTTCTTTAGCTTTTACTTTTTCAAATGAATATTCTTTCATTTGTTGATGCATAGCTTTTGTTTAATAAGATTTTATTCACAGAAATGGAACAGCTTAGGCACAAGTTGGCCAACTTATACAAGCCTTTTCCAGGGTACTGCTAACATACAAAATGTTAATATCAAGAGTTGTTCTCTGTATGGAAAACATTCCTCTCCGGCACTAAGTTGTATAAGACATCCCGATGAATTTAAATAGTTGATAAAGACAAAATGATAATACTTCTTAAAGCATGTATTGCATGTATTGCACTCCTGAATAGGGTTTGTTAATTATATCAATTTCAAATCGACTCGAGAAAATTCTCAACACAAACCTGCACACACACAGTGACATAGACAGGTACGTACCTCTATGACTGCTCTGCGTACTTCCGGCAGCTCTATACACGTGATGAGACGCAGGAGCAGGTCCATTATTGCCGAGGTGCCGATATGGTCCAGAAGGATCCCAACAAAATCAGTCTTGCTCTTCAGGTACTCGAATATCTGCCGTTCATACACAGGAACACGGTCAACACAATACCAGCGAGAAGAAACACATGGCAATCAAAGATAGCTTGTTAGAGAATGAAATTTAATCAAGTTAGAAGTTGAGAGGGATGAAAAGAAAATTATATCTGGTAGGTCTGAAGCTCATCAGGCTTTAGATTGTTGAGTACTACAGAAAATCAGTGGGATACGCCAGATCGGGACAGGCAGTGAGTGAGTTATTGTTTAACGCTGCTTCGGCAGTATCACAGTAGCAATTTGAGTTAACGTTTTCGTACCCAGAGAGAGGCTTTATGATGATTTATGACGGGGGCATTTAATGTTTAAAACTTGCACTCTGCGGACATCATGCCATATCAAAAGCCCATCAAGCCTTTTAGGCCTATTGAGCTAAACTGATGCTAAGATACAGGTGAAATAAATGTAAGAGAGACAATGAAAAGTTACAGTGTTACACAATGGAGATAGGAAGACAAAGAAAGATTGATCCAAACAGTGCCAGCCACTCTGCCAACCTCGATTATCTCACCATTTCACTTTTTCTTGTTATTAATAAACCCATGACTTTGCTAAAAAAGCTAGCAAGAAGCGGATTTAAAGGTTTCTCTGACTCAAGAAAACCATAGAGTTTATCAATGAGCTCTTCTTCTCCAGCCAGCCTGTCGTTAATCTGGGTCACATCGGACGTCAACACCTCGCAGGCTGTGTTAGGGTATCTGAAAGACACCGTGCCAGGCCTATTAAGGCCACAATTTGTAATAGACAGTCGACAGAAACACAACAAGAAAATCACAAGAACAAAAGTATTTTCTCTGCAAATAACAATGACTGAGAAACATTAACTAACTTTTCACAAAATAGTCTAATCTAATTTCCTCTTGTAAAACCTGATCTGCAAATATAACTAAAGAATACAAGGATTTTGTTTAGATTTGCATCATGTGTTGAAGGTACACATTCCTCCCTCATCTGGTATCTGGTATTTCTCACAGTGACAGTTAAACCTAAGTCTCTATCGTACGCTTACATTTGTCATTTCCACAATCAATCGAGATATTGGTTTTCTTTCGGAGGCCTGTAGTAATACGTAAATTCTGTGACATATTTAGGTAAAATTTTGCAGGTATTATGCATGTTTTCACAAGGTCAGATGTTTTTCTGCACAAGAAAGCTATTTCTGTTACAGTTGATTACAGTAAACATCAAGGACATAACAAACTTTCAAGGGTCTAACAAAGCTTTGAAGAGTTACTTACTTGAACCTGTTTTTTTCCTCTACATCCTCTGGGGGTTCCTTAGTGATGAGATTGACCATCTCTTCCATGTTCTCCGGTTGGCTGATGCTGCAACAAACATTCATGCTGCATATATCCATCCGTATTGGAAGAAAATGGTGCGACGTATAAAGCCAACACCTTTGTGGAACTCTTCAGTGTGAGAGGTAGACAGCAAGATGGTTGACCATTCCATCACAGTGCCATATTTTAAACTCTACTCTGAGTGTTCATCAGGTATCACTACATCTGTCGGATCAATTGAACTACCTTAGAGCAGCCATTTTAATGTGAACACCTTAAAATGGCCACTCGATGGAAAATGGATTTGTATGGAATAACCGAACCATGTAAATTCATTTTATAACTCTTTTTGTTGATGAAGGAATATTACTTTGCCATTGGTAACACTCACTTGTGAGAACACTTTATTTCAGTAACAATGACATGCTACAGTACCTTTAATAGTTTAAGTAAAGCATATTCGCATGTCATGACCCCCTGTGACCTTTACCTTTGACAGATTTTAGTGAAAACTTAAAAAATCTTGGTAATTCTCCATAGTTGATATATATATATAAACCATACCATATGAGAGCCTCATTGCACAAGGAGGATACCTACCGTGTTAAGAAGTGATTAACGCTAGGTGCAACGGTTCATGAGATATCCCGCTAACAAGAAACGGGATTGATGGATGTACGTACGTGTACGGAGCTGAATACCATGTCCCCCGCTCCACGATTCATGGCGGCGTGGACAAAAACTGATACAACATGGACCTTAATTGGGGCCACTAATTTAGTTTAGCCAGGTAGCACATGGTGAGTAAAAACAAGACGACATAGTCATCAACATCCCCCACCAGACCCAAGAAATCGAAACAAGGGCAATAATTTGAGAAGAAATAATTGTGCACTTCTCATTTTCATTCCATTGTATTGTATTGATACCCTCAAGCCAGACAACTGATTTGCTTTTAAACAGTTTCTGAGAAAAGCTATCCCCTTTGAAGATACCTGGAACGGAGTCGAAAAAGCGGAACAAGGGCAAAAACTCCGGACAAAATAATCACACGCTTCTTATTTTTTTAACTCCATCAAGGTATCGATACCCTCAAGCCACACACCATATTTGGTTATCCTATCTGAAACTTGGTGGCGGGGGATAATAATACTGGGGTCTAATCATGTAGGGCCCAATGTAAAGATACATCATGTAGTTGTTATTGACAAGATGGACTGGGCTAGTGCTTTCAGACATCCATGTGTCCAAATAGCTAGTGCTTTAGTAATGATCATTTTGATCCATTTTGATAATCCACAAGTTGTACTTACTGCACTAAAACCGTGAAAAGTGACTAGGTCTGCATTGATACAAACAAATGTTGATGCATCAAGATGCGATAGCCACGATAGGATACCTGTATGTGACCTTGAAATAAGGTCATGGTTACCAAAATTTGACTTTAATCTGCGTATTCCACCTGTAATATAAGATGTTGGGTGCGAAGGGTCATGAGATCTCATTAACAGGAGTTTGAAAAGTGGTTTAAGTGTCTTAGTGACCTTAAAACTAAGGTCAAAGTCACCAAAGTGGACTGGTGTTAGTGTAATCTGCAAAATTCCAAAATTTCAAGTTTTGTTGGTTTCTTAAAAAACAAATGTTATAATAGTACTCATTTCTCAGGATATCTGGAAATGTAATATCTAATAAAATCTGTACTTACAAGTCAATTAGTTTTCTGTTTTGTGCTTTGCATTCTTGTAAGATGTCATCTTCATCCATCAGCTCTCTCAGAGTCACGTCCTGTAAACAGCCATTAATTCAGTATTAAAGCACACATTCATATCTACCCACATACATGCCCCACTAAACAACTAGATGTAAAGTGTCAAAGTCAACTGTGACCGAATGGTATGGTGGTATTGGTATAGGATTTCATGCTGGTTTATATACATCTCCCTTCAGAGCTTACTCAAGTCATTACTTCCTATGTCACCACTGTTACAAGTGAGCTTCCTTATATGGAAATCGTGATCTAGATCAAACTGTCCAATCAGTAAGGCTGTACAATATTATTGCAATACCAATATATTGCAATACAGAGTTGTGCAATACGATTTTCATATCGCAATATATTGCACCAACAAGTATTCAGTCAAATTAGTTAATTTATCTTGTAAAAGGCACATAAAGTGGCTTAACTTGTATTAAGAAACTTATTTTGAAGTGCTAGAATGTGTGTTGGACTGTATTACAAATGATCTTTTTAAGGATCTGAAAGTAATTTTATCAAATGTGTCATGTTTAAACTGCAAAAAGAAGTATAAAAGTTGAATGTAGAGTTCATTTAGCATTTTGCAATATCATTGGCTAGTTAAAATGGTTTCTAGAGAAATATTTCATTGTCAGAGGATCTTGCAATATATTGTGGTACGTATTGCAATACATTACAGTTCAGCAATATGTATCGCAATACAAAAATTGAGGCAATACACAGCCCTACCAATCAGCGACAATTTTATAAAACTGAGCAAATGGCCTGTTCCCATAAATGTTGAGAAACTAGAGTAATTCCCCTATATAATGTCTGATGTCTTACAAGACAGAAATCAGTAAGAGTTGTAGACCAGTAAGGACTGTTACTATGTTGCAAAAGGTAAGAAATATTGCCCACTTGTAAAGGAGGTTAAGAAATGACTTCAATAACCCCTGTGAGGAGAGAATGATCAAGATTATGAATGATATATCTATATATACAGTCAGGCCTCGATAATCCGAAATGTTCGGACTATTGAAATGAACGAAACAAGATGAACTTCGACAATAAATGTTAAAGAACGTATTAAGAATACGAAATGACTATTTCTTATATGCATAACATGTACTAAAACAATCAAACTACCGACGCTCTCAACCCATTGCCATTGAAATTTACCGATCCAATCAGTACTCACAAGTTGAGGGGATTCCCCAAACGATTAACAAAGAAGAAACAGTCGTAATCAACTAATCCGTTAGTTACTGCTAATTGGCTTTCTGATTCAGAGACTGAATCAACAGATTAAGGAATTAACATTTAATGAGTTTATATAAACTGATTAAGATCTGTTACAACTTGCTACCGTTCCGGATTATCATTGCACAGACCTATACTACTATACCTACAACATTGCATAATGAATAAACATGGCCAGATTTTGCAATATATTTAGATTTTAACTGCTCACAAGAGTAGAGTATTTTTTAACAAGAAGACAGTCATCAACATCCCCCGCCAGACCCAAGAAATTGGAACAAGGGCAATAATTCGAGAAGAGATAATTGTGCACTTCACATTTTCATTTCATCAAGGTATCGATACCCTCAAGCCACACAACTGATTTGATCTTAAACAGTTTCAATGAAAGGTTATCCCCTTTGAAGATACCTGAATCACATGATTCTAATTTTCAAACCCTCAAGCCACACAACAAATTTGGTTCTCCTATCTGAAACAGTTTCTGAGAAAAGCTGTCCCCTTTGAAATTACCTGGAACAAAGTGAAAAAACAAAAAAACGATCAAGGGCAATTACTCCGGAAAATTTGTTTGCACGCTTCTCATTTTCAAACTCCATCAAGGTATTTATGCTCTCAAGCAACACACCAAATTTGGTAATCCTATCCGAAATAGTTTCTGAGAAAAGCTGTCCCCTTTGGAGATACCATGAACAAAGTCCAAAAATACGGAACAAGGGCAATAACTGCGGAAAAAATAATTGCACACTTCTCATTTTCGAACTCCATCAAGGTATTTATGTCCTCAAGCAACACACCAATTTTAGTAATCCTATCTTAAACGGTTTCTGAGAAAAGCTGTCCCCTTTATCTCGGACGCACGCACGCACAGACGGACGCCCAAACCTATATCCCCCTTCCACTTCTTGGTGGGGGATAATAAAATACTTGGATGGATAAGATGGACAGATGAGACGGAAGTAATGTTCTTTTAGATTTCAACACATGATAATATTCTATTCCTTTTTGACATTTTGGATATCTGCCACTTTAGATCCATAAATCATTAGATGAGCATCAGAATTGTCTGGCGATTATAATTTTTTTATTTTTTTTTATAATAACCCAAGGTATACTTCCTTGAGTTCATTGTTGATCAATATGTTTTCATTTCATTTTTCAATGTTATAGGCTATATAGACAATGTATTGTTATATGAAGCAAATTTCAGTGTTTTCTTATTCATTTGTTACTTTTTTATATTTTTTACTGATGATAGGAGTAATTTCATGTTATTTTCTTACTATTACTCAGAAGCTTAGATACTCATGAACGACTCAGATTCACACAGCTAAGTAAGACTTGCATACACACCTCTTTCTCCAGTAGGGAGTCAATGTGTGACGACGTCAATAAATTAAATTTCCAGAACATGGTGGATCTGAAATAGAAATGTTTGTGTACATATAGACAAATTAGAGAAGAAAGTGACACTAACACAAAGCTTGAAGATCTGAACATGTTAAAATTAATAACACATCAATCTAAATCAGACCAGCTTGAAATGTATGCTATTACTAACATCAGTTCATCTATATCCTCACTTAAAATACAGGGAAGGAGATGCAAAACATTTAAATGCATATTAGTATGTTATATTTTTCAATTTAAACTTCAAAATGTATGTAAAAAGTATAAAACCATCTCAAACAGATACTTAATTTAGATTTGAGTCATATTCAAGTCAAGAAAAGCAATCTCATTAAATTTCATCAAGCTCAAAACAAGCCTCCAAGTTTCAAACCTAAACACTCAAGTTCCTATATTGCTCTCGATGTTGTCAGAGATAACCAACTATTTTCTACCCTTCAAGTTTGTCAAAAGATATAAAAAAAGTCGGAACAGTAGGACAACTGTTAATCAGATTTTCTTTATCCAGTTAGATTGACATCAAGATCTTAGTCTATTATGCTACAATCTGCTAAAGAGCCGACAATGAAGTCACATGACAAGGGTCATGTGGAATGGAAGTGAACTATCCTTACAACCAATAAATAAGAGTACAGTTTACACACAAACATAAGGCTGCATAAATAATATAGTTGTTTCTTGGGCACAGTTTTTTCCTCCAAAAGTGACATGGGCAGTTGGACTTTCTATTTTTTTAATGGAAAAATGATTGATGAGGAAATTTTTTTTTCACATCAAAAATAGAGCTTGGAAGTGGTAGGATACAAAACGGAAGCATGTTCTTTCAAGCAGACCAATTAGGCCAGTAGGAATTTCCATAAATTTAAATGAACCCGGACATTTTCGATAACAGACAAATAACTGTAAAAAATGAAAGAATGCATGTCCCTTACTCTCAGAAAAAAACCCAACCAAAATCAACCCTTGGCAGAACAAGTTATGACCACTTGAAAATGTCACAGAAAGGTGTGCTGAGATTTCCTGATGTAAAATCAGTTGTATGACAAATACTATCTGAGTTATCTCCCTTCGTAGCAACTGCTAAAATGGCTGACATTGTTGTTGACAACAGAAGTTAGTAAGCGCTGAAATATGATATTAAAGGTAAAAACAGTGAGTGTTCTATAGTGAAATACATGAAGACATTCATATAAAAGTATTAGAGTTCACAAGATTCCTTTAAATTTTCAGATTTTCATTGTTTGAGCAATACAAATTTTAACATGGTAAATTTATTATTTTGACTCCAAAGTCATTCAGAAACTCGCAAAATATGCCTTTTCAACTATGATTTGTAATATAATAGTAATGTAACTGATGAGTAGAAGGTTTTAGGAGATGAATTAAATTAAATGTCAAGTCAAACATTGTGTAAATAAATTGTAAAAAATGATTTAATCAGCTGGACATGCAATCATACTGATACTACTTTCACGTTGACTTATTATATATGAAAAATGCGTCTATTGATCAGTCCATTTTAGGGTGATTTTAGGTTAATAATAAATAATATTTCAAGAAAACTATAAGAAGTTTTTCAATACAAAAATAAGATATAGTCTTTACCACACAATACATCATTGGTCTGTAAAGATTAAAAGATCATAAATTCATGATCTTGATCTATTAGTATATCAATCTATTTAATTTAAAATAGTCATTTGTTTTCTGAAATTTAAAGAACGAATTAAAAATTATCAATTTACGAAAACCCAAATAAAATCACTTAATTATATAATAGCTCAATATTAATTAAACAAAATTATATATGTCCTTAGTTGTGGGAAAATCATATGACAGAATGTTATTTGTCACTCTATTTTATTCAATTACACAAAAGCGTTAAATTTTTTCCTGTGTCAAGCTTGTCATTAATGTCAGATATCATAAAATAACATAACTTGAGAAAAAACAAACAATGTTTTTTTTAACGCACAAATTTAGTTAAAACTTTCAACATGCTAAAAGACAAAAAAAATATGTTTACATCATAAAAAAAATACATATTATTTACATAGAAAATACACAATACTATTAAAATTTTATTGAGCCAATATTACTCAAATTCCTCTTTCTTTACAGAAACATGAGTCTCAAATAATCCTCCAAAAATGAGTTACCAACCATATAAGAAAACAAACAGAAAACAAAGGCCAACAATAATATTACCTAGTGGATTGAAAGTATATTTGGATTGTTTACTCAATTCGATACTTAAGCAGAAGGTATCATAAATGAAACAAACTGATAATTTGTATCATTAATCAATTTGTTTTTCAATTCTACAGGCAGCTCTCTGTGTCATTTGTGAATCTAACCACAGGGGCATGTATCGCTTAGAAACAGCGTTTGAAAGACATATACCTATATAGACCCTACCCTATTACTATATAATTGGGTAGGGTCTATATAGTTATATGTCTTTCAAACGCTGTTTCTAAGCGATACACGCCCCTGTAAATCTAACAACCAAAGAGACCTTGTGCTGTGCTGAGTCTGTCGGATCTTAGAGAGCTCTCGAACAATTATCATAGTCTTAAACATTGTATAAGATTTTGAGGTGTGGAGAGGTGAGTTGGGGTTTAACGCCGCTTTCAAGAGTATTTCACTCATATCGCTGATGATAGTATTATGGCAGGGAGAAAGCCCGCAACGCCATGTGGCTATGCCTTGCGGTGAAACCTGTGAGTATCGGTTGGAACTAGCGAACCATGGGTGGTACTACGCTGAAATTCAGTGTAGCATTGCACCCAAACCTTACTGCGTGTAGAACAGTTCTCTACTGCAGACAAACTTGCCGTGCCCCTGGCGGGATTCGAACTCAAGACCTCTTGATCCGAGGCCTATACGGTTTTGATGGATCCCGGGAAAGAAGTTACACTATTTCAAACTTAAAAAACATTTCCCCACCATAATGATACTAACCTTGAAATAATAAATAATCTGTACTTGAAGAAACACACTTAGACAAATCCACCGTCAAGGGTTTTTAGCCTGGTGAAGATAATACAAGCAGTTGCAGTCAGATACCATAAATAATTTCTTCTGGACAATCCCTAGAACACTGAACAGGAAAACTGTAATTTATAAATGTTAAAGAAATAAGTTCATTAAAAACACTTTACTATGTTTTTATTTATCTTTTTTGAGTAGTTTTACTCAAATATATTTTTTCACGGTTTTGGCATGGTAATCCACCATTAATAAGTACCCTTCTGGCATTCACTTATCCATAAAATGGACTTGTTCTAAATGTAATTCTTCAACAACATATTTAATAATTCTCTCACTTTTGAGTTTATTTTGTTAGGTTTCAATGGTGAATAAGTGCCCCATGTAGGTTCATATATCCCAAAATGTTCTTGATGTGCTAAAAATATTTCTGTTCACAAAATATTTTACGATATTCTCATAATTTTTGAGGATTTTACCCCAAACTGACAAGTTTCCTAAGATTGATTTTGGTTGGATTTTCTTCAGTGAAAAAGTATCTAATTGAGGTTCATTCAGTGATAAAACTGACTTGTACTACATGGAATTATTTTCACAAAATATTTTGCTATTTTCTCCTCTTTTTTAAAAGGATTTTACCCCAAAATAAAAAATAAAAAACCAATGATTTTGTTGGAAATGTAACATATTTGGAGTCTTTTGGTAAAAAATTTGGCTTGTTATCCTAAACATACCATTCTAATCACCACAACAGTGTATTATGCAACACATATATTTTTAAAGAAAATATTCAATTTTCTTTATTTTTTCCAGGTTTTTTATCCAAAAACAGACATGTTGTTCAGCCGAGAGTATAAATGACAATTAGAAGTATGCCATAGTGCATGATCTATGATACAAGTCACTTTAAAAGTGTATTATGCAATAGTTATATTTTTAAATAAATTATTCCCATTTTCTTTCATTTTTCAAGGTTTTTGACCCCCCAAAAAAACATGTTGTTCAGCTAAGAGCATTAATTACCATTAGAAATATGTAATGGTGCAATATCTTTCATTTGAATTACCCCAAAAGTGTGTTATGCAACAGATGTACTTTAAACAAAATTATTCCAATTTTCTTTCATTTTTTAAGGTTTTTGACCTCAAAACAGACATTTTGTTCATCTAATACCATCATTGACCAACAGAAGTATGCAATGGTGTATGATCTATTGTTTTAATCACTAGAAATGTATTTTATGCAGCAAATAAATTTTTAAATAAATTATTCCAATTTTCTTTCATTTTTTAAGGTTTTTGCCCCGAAAATGCATTTTGCCAATGGTTGATTTTGGTTGGGTTTTTCATGGTTCATCAGCACTGTCATAGGGACCATTTAAAAACAAAATTTGTCTGTTATCGAAAATGTCCGGGTTTTTCATAATTTCTACTGGACTAAATAGAGTTTGGTGGACAAATGGATTTTTTGGTTCAGCAAAAATGACGTTAATTTATTTTTTAAATGACAATAAAATGTTTTTATGCACAAAAGTAAAAGTAATTCGCTGATACCAAAGAAACAGTTCGTTTTGGTTTTTTAAAAATTTGTCAGGTAAAACAAATGGTCATAATACTATGAATGAAAGATAGTTTTAGATATTCAGATATATTATAGATGTTCAGGCAGGGATTGGGAAGGTAGGGGCCAAGGGCCATTAAGACCTGATCATGCACAAAACGGAATGAAAGAAAACTCTTGATAACAGTCCAACACAAAATGACTGCAGAAAACTAGTGATGTCAAGTTCAAATTAAGCAAACGTGAGCATAATTAGGCAATTAATAGGGTAGCTTCCTTTAATGCTACTGTGTGACATTATTGCAGTAATAATTTGAGAGAAGTGTGTGTTATATTGCCGCATGTAAGTACGTGACCTGTCAAATAATTGAATACTATTACCAAAGGACCAGTGTAATAATTTGAACATATTTTAACAAACAAAAGGAAATACAAAGCATATCAACCACAGAAATGACAAGATGAATTTAAAAAACATCATGTTTCACAGGGAATTTGTTTACATATTATTATATGTTATGTAAATAAGCACACTTATTTTCTCAAGTCCAACTTCAGTACTATTTATAACTATTATACTATGCTGTATAATAAGTTCTAACTCTAAATAACAGTTAAAGCACATAATGATTGATGCATGTCATCTCTTGAAAAAGAAATATTCGAAACAGGAAGTTTCAAGCTCATGCATGCTGGAGTGTACATTCTTAAATTTTTCTCCCCAAAGAAAGGAGCCGATAAATGCAACTCATTGATCACAAGATCATTTCCATGACCATCTAATTATGTGATAACAACTTATAGAGGCAAGACGTCCGATTCACCCTCTGGTGCAGAATCTCAGGCCTGGAGTAGGCGTTTCTGACAGCCGACCCACGACTTTGTTTTGATCGTAACACAATAAAGAATCGAGGTTTAAACATGTAATCGCGACATTCCAATAAACGCATTTGTCTGGAGAACTCACTTTTAGAGATGTCCACAGCTGAATATATAATGTATGCTCAAGTGAGATGATCAGATTTGTAGAGATGTTCCTATCGGATCATGTTTGTTTCGATACAGCAGGGTCAACAGTCCAACGATAAAAACCGCACCATCGCAATGACAGTGCGTTTGGGAAGACAAACTACATAAAGTAGACGTTACATTGATGTGTTTCTGATCATATGATCAAATGTCACCACATTAGTATGTCAATTTACGGAGTAAAATGAAAAAGTTGTGCCTTTAGGCGGGAAATACCAGACACTTCCAATATGGCGTCCACTGAAAACGAAATTCACGCACAGCCCATAATTTTGCGATATCTCGCGAGATTTTCCCGCAAGGTGCCCTTTCCGTGACAACTGCTTAAAAATGCAAGGCGGTGTTCTCAAGACTCATTATACGATATTTTATCATACGTGAAAGCAATTACATACATCTTTTCGCACACGATATGTAGTAAACTATCCCGGAGATCACAGAGACCGAGCAGCCGTACCCACCAGCCTTGCTGAAGGCGCGATTTGCACGGAAAATCAAGACTTGTCAAGTCCAAATGCTGCTTGCCTGAGCTGCAACTTGTTCTGCTTAATCTGTCTTTAATCTGATTACGATAGCTGCTTACATTCATTCCAAGTTACCAACAGCCAGGGGCACAGTTCACAGATGTACTTTCTTACACATTCCAAGTTACCAACAGCCAGGGACACAGTTCACAGATGTACTTTCTTACACATTCCAAGTTACCAACAGCCAGGGACACAGTTCACAGATGTACTTTCTTACACATTCCAAGTTACCAACAGCCAGGGACACAGTTCACAGATGTACTTTCTTACACATTCCAAGTTACCAACAGCCAGGGGCACAGTTCACAGATGTACTTTCTTACACATTCCAAGTTACCAACAGCCAGGGACACAGTTCACAGATGTACTTTCTTACACATTCCAAGTTACCAACAGCCAGGGACACAGTTCACAGATGTACTTTCTTACACATTCCAAGTTACCAACAGCCAGGGACACAGTTCACAGATGTACTTTCTTACACATTCCAAGTTACCAACAGCCAGGGGCACAGTTCACAGATGTACTTTCTTACACATTCCAAGTTACCAACAGCCAGGGACACAGTTCACAGATGTACTTTCTTACACATTCCAAGTTACCAACAGCCAGGGACACAGTTCACAGATGTACTTTCTTACACATTCCAAGTTACCAACAGCCAGGGACACAGTTCACAGATGTACTTTCTTACACATTCCAAGTTACCAACAGCCAGGGGCACAGTTCACAGATGTACTTTCTTACACATTCCAAGTTACCAACAGCCAGGGGCACAGTTCACAGATGTACTTTCTTACACATTCCAAGTTACCAACAGCCAGGGGCACAGTTCACAGATGTACTTCCTTACACATTCCAAGTTACCAACAGCCAGGGGCACAGTTCACAGATGTACTTTCTTACACATAACAAATTAATTCAACCGAGTGAAATTAGTTAGATTGAAATATATCATAAGGATAAGTTTTAACAAAATTTATGATTTTTTTTTTCAAGTTAGACAAATGGATCATGCGTCCAGATGGTGATTGCTCTTCAGTCATGTAAAGGTTCCCTTTGGTGCAAAAAGACATATATACTTCAATCCTTTGGTGCAAAGAAGACACACAGTACAAAATGTACTTAAAGTCCTGTCTCTGGGATTCAAGAGCATGATATTATTGAAGTTTCAAGAAGGTCGTTCGGCTGACACCGTTGAAACTGTAAACATATATGTATATATATATATATGTATAAACAGGGACTCTATACACATTAGAGAGTCCTTGGTATAATATGTAACACGCACTTTCATTATCTGAGGAATTGTGTTTTCGTTTACTCCCCCACAAGATTTTCAGAAACCTTTTTTTAAGCGGGGGATAGGCCTATAGTATTCGGCTGCGTCCGTCCGCACGTCCGTACGAAATGGAATAACTCATATACTATTCCCTGGATTCTTTTCATATTTTGCATATGGGTTCATCATAGCAACTCCGAAGAGAAATGTTCCTACAGAGGTTTGTGACTTTGACCTTCATTTCAAGGTCACAACGAGACTTTGTCATTTTACCCATGTTAGCGGGATATCACAAGAACCATTCGCTGGATTCTCTTCATATTTTACACAAAACACCTCCTAGGGAAGACAAAGGGCTGATTAGATTTTGGTGACCTTGACATCATTCTCAAGGTCACATAGGAACTGATTTTTTTTCGACATGTAATGTACATGTAAATCTTGTCAGCGGGATAATATCTCAAGAAACTTTCACAGGAATTCCATCATATCTTAATTACACAAAACACCTCCTAGGGAAGACAAAGCGCTGATTAGATTTTGGTGACCTTGACATTGTTATCAAGGTCATAGTGGAGCTTTGACTTTTCCCACATGTTTGACAGTCGATTTTGCTGATTTTGACATTATTTTTCAATTTTGAAGTATTAATTTGCGGCGGGGGATCATGTCACTTTAGTGACAACCACTTGTTATAACAAAGAAATGAGTACTTGTCCCCAGGCACTCCTGGGATTGATATATCCAGAGCTACTATCCTAGAAAATATTATTTGTCATCGCATACATTGTCGACCGACTGTTTCATGTGTGTTAAAACTTTAATTTGGGTATGCGCGAAACTGTCCTATCCAAGAAAGTGAAACACTCAAATCGTTTGATAAATATAGAATACTAAAGGAAGTTCCGTTTGATTTAAGAAATAAAGTTCGCTGTACCCCAATGTGTTTTGTAATAAAGTATAGTTTTGCCCTGAACTATTATAGTTAAAGTACGAGGACGGTAGTCCGAGTCCTTTGACGTTATAATAGTTCAGGGCAAAACTATACTTTATTACACAACACATTGGGTACAGGGAACTTTATTTCTACACTAAGATAACCCATAACACAACATTCTGCTTTGAGTAATTTTGCAAGAAAAATAGTATTTACTTCCTAAATATTAATAATCCATGATCAGGGTCAACTGACGAGCCGGTTCCTGGGGTTGCCTAATGCGGATTTCGTCGTTTTGGTTCAAGTACAAATGTAGCTTAAAATGTCAGACTAATTCAGATACAAAAGAACACATACCTTCAATTATTGTTATAACAACGCTACCGTTGTTTTAAGACATTATCATTTGCAGAAAAACACGGTCTTTTCAACTGCCCTCTTTCGTTGGGTTACCATGGGCGCAGGTGACTACGAGGTAACGTCATTCAATTGTTACGTCATCACAAAAACTATACCTTTATCGTCTGATAAAGTACTTTTATTTCGATTGTTCTAGCCGCTAGGCATCTTAGAAAGCATATTATGAAACGAGTGAGTGGTTTGGTATTCAACGAACGAAAATTATATGCATGGAAGGGAGTTTAGTTTTCTGTTTATATACTTGCCCAAATCAATCAGGCGGAACTGCCGACAGTGTGCTGTAACTAAAATTTATTGTGACGGCGGTGCGACCATTGTAACGTCACAACTTACAGTATTGTGACGTCATACTTGCAGGGGTATAACACTAATTTATTACCTACAAGTGCTATCATGTTCAGGTTCATATTGCTCTCGCTCGGGCAATACGGACACTTACACTCGTTTCGTAAAAGTCATATGACATACTTCCTCGGGTAATAATCTCTATATACGATGCACTAGGGCAAGATATCACTTTGTCATGTGACATGACGTCATAAACAATCTTATGACGTCACGCTTCGTCTATGACGTTACATTCTAAATGCGGCGATGCCGTGTAGTCATCCGGTGATTGAAAACAGTATTTTACATATTTGTTCTCAATTTCGTGACTTCGGTAATAAATATAACATTCTATTCATGTCTATTTCATACTTCGCCCTCGCCCGGGAAATATTAATATTCAGGCACGGGTGTCGTAAATGGCATTGACACTCATATAACACCATCTATCAACTTCTTTATTTAACTAAATGTTTAATTAAGACTGCGATCATGTATGCAAACAGAACATTCGCTGAACAGACGCTGATAAAAAAAACAACAATGTTAAATCCATACGTATATTGTGTGGTCCAAGTAGAACATGTATGTCGAAAAAGACATTTTATAATGACAGAAAACATTCGAATTCAGTTTGAAATGGATATTGCATAATTACGAATAACTAATCACTGAATTAATAATATGGGAAAGGTGATAAATGGCCTCGGGTCTTCTTAACCAAAATGTTTTTTGATTGAAAACATATTTTATTCACTTAAGAATTTGATAGGGAACAAGTTTTAAAACTTGCAGAACTTGACAAGGCTTAATAACATAACACATGCAAGAGAATTAAAAAATCGGTGAAATATGCACGCTTAATCTTGTTTAATTCATGTTCAATAAACGATTACAGTGATAATTGACTTTAAATTTTTTTTTTTTTACAAACTATCATTATTATATTATATTATATTATGAAAATATTTTAAAAAAAAAAGAAGTTTAGTGAGTAGAGGAGATGTGTCTTTATTATTTTTAACTAATTGATAGAGTAACAATAACTAATATCTTCCAGCAAATAGCTAGACATGAAATGTACACCTTTTTAAAAATTGACTCATACAATTGTACAGAAACAGTTAACATGTTAACTTAGCATAACAAAAGTTATGTCAGAGAATGATAACTGAATCCCTGTATCTTCTCACTGACATGTTTTCTTTACTTAAACAGAAGCTGTTAACCTGTTTATTTAGTTTTACAAATAATCAGTTGACAAATAAAGGTATTTGGAACCCATAATATGGTTGAGTTCATTTTTTAGAGGCAGAACCGGTCAGCATATAACCCTGACTTCCTGACCACTGGACCGTAACATGTTGTTGTAAGCTGTAGGCAGATTGGGACTGTAGGCAGTATGGGACGCTACCGTGGAGTCTACTAACGCCTACAGTCTTAAACAAACAAGTTTATGCACCAGTGGTTTTGATTTTTACAGCTTTCATCAAAGTGGAATGGCCCATTACTTTCTGCACTTATGCCTAAAAACCGTTACTTTGTGTACTAATTTTCATTCCATTCATTTAACCATATGTTCATTGTATCAATATAGTATACATATTCAACACATTACATCTTATGTGTCACACAGATAAACATGTATAGGATTACATATATACACAAATGACGATACTAATAAATATATCACATTTCACATATTTATAATTTTTGTCATCTCATACATTTCCTTCTCGCTTTGTTTTATTATTTGTAATAGATAATTGATAATGGAAATAACTGAGAAAGCTTTACCTACACAAAGTCGTTGGCCCGCAAAGCATAAAAGGCCTTAAGTACTATATGTGCTAACACACAGAAAAGTGAATTTACACCAAAACATTACTTCAGCTTTTCCGACTCTTTCATTTCGAGTACAATGAACTACGGCTGTGAAGTCTAGGGAATAACAGAGAGAAGAGAATACACCTGAAGTTCTGCAAAAGAATTCTAAATAAAGGACATTCAAGAGCTAGTAATTATTATTATGGAAATTTTAAAGTTTTAAAAAACTGGGCCTCATTTGTGAAGAATGTATTGTATAAAAAATATTTTAAATTTTATTTCTTTTTCAAATACATAGACATATAAAACATATTTTATTCATAACACAAAGGAAAACAATATAAGCAATTATAAATATTGGTACAGACCAACTGCAAAATAATTTTGAGAGTATCTTGAAGACGAAAGATGTGTCGTGAGCAAATTGCGATATTAGACATTCACTGTTGCCTATCGTGATTCCCTCATATATCTAAAAGTGAATTAGACATGTTTCAGTGGGTAAACATGTAACATACATTATTAAGGCATTTTTCAATTAGAAATATTATCGTTATGACAAGTAAATTATGTATTAATACATACATTTGTATTTATGTATTAATTGAACCGTTGATCCTTTCCAATGAATTTATGACCATGGTGAAAAATGTTTTCATTGACTGTTTGTGGTAGATTTGGATTGCCATACAGGATTGTATTTAGATCTAATTCTGCCTTTCAGTTGTGAAATCTTTGCTTTAATTCAAAACGGAAATGAGAACATCTTGGACATCATAAGAAGAAATGATAGGCTTCTTCATCCAAAGCACCACACATGCAAGATTTACTTTCAGATAAATTGACACGATAGAGATCAGCGTTAAGGGAACTACAATAATGTCTTAACCTACTGTGTAGAATGTTCATCTTCCTATCACCAAATAGATTTTTTTCGATTTTACACACTTTTTCCGATAATTTTGCTTTAAATGATGTTAATGAAGTTGAACATCTTTTGTCAAGGAAAGATTGTTCGACAGATAAGCACAGTCGTAGATAAAATACTTTTGAAGGACTGCAGTTCTAAATTTTGGAATAGATAAATTTGATTTGCTACGTAAGTTGTAATGAGAAATAGTTCCAGTGAATCGTGGAAGTAAATTAATCAGATAATCTAGAGCTTGTATATTAATAATTTTGTAAAAAGTACAAAGTTTCTTATTTACTCATCTATATAAGTTTTAAAGGCAACCGACCAGTTTCTTTGTATAAGCTGTCTCTTGAAGCAAACTTTGCCAAAAAGGTGACGATTCTTGCAGCTTCAAGTTGCACAAGTTTGGTCACACAAAACATCCAGACAATTGTTCCAGACCTCAGAAGCATATTCTGAAAAGCGTACTTTAACACGCATAGAAAAGAGATTAGTTTTGAAGATCAACACGATTGGACCATTTTGTATTGTCCGAGAAGGTAAGGCCAAGATGTTTATGTTGATGTACACCTTCCAGTTGATCATTATTGAATAATAATCTAGGTACCTGATGACTATTACTACGGTTAAATAGCATGAATTTAGTCTTATTGGGGTTAAAGTTAACCAACCATTTGTTAGCCCATTCATGAAATTGGGCTAAGTCATTGTTAAGAGAAGTTTCAACAGATATAAATCTTTTCCAGCAGCTCCAAGTGATGCATCGTCAGCAAACAATCTAGTAACGTTTTGCAAATTATCGGGTAGACTAATAGGCTTGTAATTCCTCGGGAGAGATTATCTCCTTTCTTGAGACAGGAATAACATTTGCCGTTTTCCACAAATTTTGAAATACACATTCGCACACTGATATATTACACAACTTACAAAGCGGTGCAGCTATCGATGGACCTTTATGCGGATGTTATCTGGCCCAGATGATTTGTTGGCCGGTAAGGTCTTAATCATATCTGATACTTCTTTTTCAGTAACAGCGATACGCGATATAATGTTAGAACAGCGATGGTTTATTGGTACATTCTTGCGATATTGTTATCTCTTTATCATACCAACATGTATCCTGTATATAACCTTCTGTTTCACCATCTCTTCCATATGATTGATAACGGTATAAGGATCGATACCGAAACGTCGCTATTGTTAATAAAGAAGTTGATCATCCATAAATAATATTTGTCTTCCTCATTAATGAGGTCTAGTCCTGGCTTTCGACAAGATCTGATGCCTTTTTACAAGAAAGGCCTAGAAGACTGCATCAAGCGATGGGAGAAATGTGATGCCTACTCATATGTAGAGAAAGACTAATAACTGTACAAAGTTTCGTTTCGTTTCGTTTCTTAAGTAAAGTAGAAGTCTATCAGGGGAATTTTTTAGTGAACGCCCTCGTACAAGCTCATTAAGCAACATTTAAATTTTTTTTAATTCAAACAAAATCTTCTTTGTGCCCAAACTGTTACTTGTACTCTAAACATCCATAACATGCCATAAGCGGAGTCAAGAATGATATATGCAACAAGGCGTGTATATATATATGTAAGTCATGTATTTATAAACCTCATGGGTCAAGATGTTTTAATTTAAAGGTTTAAATTATAAATAAATATTTCGAAACCGTCCCTATATGTTCCTCGTGTTTCAGATAATGTACATAACCCCTTGTCATCAATAACAAATCAATAACAAATCAATAAGAGCCACTTCAAACTATGATCGTTTCTTTAACAACTTTTTACCCAAGTTATATAAATTCTAAAAAAAATTAAATGCCTATTTGGCGATGTAAAACTATGAGGGTCCCTAATTTATATTTCACCGTAATTGATTTACTTTTCTGTAAAACTTGGAAATCCTCGGTACGTTTACACGATAAGCAGCCAGCATCGTGTCACGCTAACGTGTATTTTACAGACGCTTCGGTTTAGTAGATGAAGTGTTTGTCTCTTTCTCATTGGAACATTGTAGCGATTTCAAGCATAAATAATTTTATTGTGAGAATATGTGTCATCTGCAAAGATAATTCCCAACCTGTTTTCAATTTTATCTAATCTGGCCTATAATGCACCTAAGATGGCGAGTGTAAATCAACTCGACTGAAAACAAGGAACTCGTCCCATGAGAACCAAGTTGTTTTATCTCCACTTTTGGTGAAACTAGTTAAGGTGTTTTTAGTACTTCTGGTGGTTTATTCTATCGCCTTAACAAGTTTCACAGCATTATTTACAAAACGATGTTCGTGGTTTTGTTTTGTTCCAGTATTCCTTGTGTCGGTATTCTGTACAAACAGAACATAAGACATCTAACATCTTCTAAAAGTTCCATTTGTACCGAAATACCAGTTAGAAAACCTGGAACTAAACTTTAAAATTAATTTTCTATGTTCAAACATAAATACGAATATCCAGATTCATGAACTTTATTTTTGTTGACTACAAAGAAACATATCCCTTGCGTACAACACAAATGTTTTAAATCAATTACAATTAATATATGTGACTCCAAAAAAATTGCTCGTATCTTTCAGTTGCATATTAAAACCAATTAAGTTCAAAATAGGCCTATGTGATTCTTGTACTAAAGTCTATTCGAAATATTCCCCAACGCCAGGAATTGTAAGCCGTCCGTCCGTCCGTCCGTCCGTTCAATGCGTCTGCATGTCCACCAAACATATTTCCGAATCCTAAGTTCCGCCCGGGTACTTGGATATGTCTTGCTCCTACAATCCCCTGGTTATCTAAGCATCTTATCGCCTTTTTAAATGTTTACCTTGCGGCATTTTGAAGAAATAATATGGTAATAACATAATGTAATATTATTATGGAACACAATGGATGCATCTTTAAACCTCAAATCACCTCATCCAACAGTAAATATATTTCGGATTTGTTTTGTATATCCCACATTTGAAATTTACTTGCAAAATTCTTCGACCAACTTTCGCTCCCAAACCGCAACTGTTGTTTCTAAATTGTTAAAGAGCCATCAAGGATGTTGATGAGCATATCGGAAGATGGCCAAAAATCTATCTCCGTGAAATATATACACTTAATTTTTCATAGATTTTTTTCGACCCGAAATAAGCCGAGAAATTGCACTAATTAATAAAGGTGTTTCCAGTCTAAATATAGATCAAGTCTATTATTTTCAAGCGCAAAGCATTGTGGTCTAGCTCGCACAGTGTATACAAAGACACGAAAGAAAAATAAAGTTTGTGAGCAATGAAAGAAATCGAAATATATAATTTTTGGCGGTTGTTTATTTACCATTTAATTTAATTATGTATTTTTTTTTACAGATATTGGAATAAATGTTTTACCCAACTAGGTATTTTGCTTGAATTTTATAATCAATGAGAATATATCTGTCATAATTTGCTGGTCTTAGCTCAATAAAAAGTACATCAAACAGGCAATAAGTTGTATGTTCTTTCTATGTAGAATCATTGTTTATAAAACAATCGTCACATTCAGTAATGTGTGACAAGGGTCGCCTAACTTCCAAGAGAAGCACGTGCAGTCCGTGCAGCCCGTGGGTTTCTGGGCTTCGGGAGCGCTATAAAGGGAATTATGTTTATATGACGTCAGATACCCTTAGCGCGCGTTACTCGAAGGTTACTTCTCTTTGAAACCAAATTTCATTACATTGTCGTGATATGAAAATCTTTTATCACATGCCATGTTGTAGATAAAAGATTTCTCTAGCGATTGACGTTATAAGTATATTTTCCACAAATAATTTTGTATTTGAAACACTAACATCCTTGATGGCTCTTTGAATATTCAATCAACGTTTAACGTACAAGCGGACGTAAAATCTGCAAATCTGGCTTGTATTCTGAAATTCAGTGCTTATAAGCGGTAGCATTGGGGGTCCTTTCTTGAATAAATTGGATTTTCAAAGCTGCTCTTTTTAAAGTACGATACTATATAATGCAGTAAGACCACATGTTGTGTTTGTTATGCTTGTATGTTCTTTACAAAAATTAAAACAACATTTACACGGCGTAGGGTCCATCATATCAATACTAATACAAATACCATTATTCAGTATATAAATGTTATATTGTACCATAAAGTAGAATTAATTTAAAGAAGTTAAAACAATAGGAATTAGAGTGCTTTATAGTGTTTATGTTACTAAAAAGTCAGCAAAAGTCTACAAAAGTTGTATAAATAAGATGAAAGCACCTTTAATAGGGGAGATAACCCGTGAAGGCATACACGCCTCAGCTTCGCAGTAGATGCAAGACTATGACCCCATTCATAATCTGCCATAAGTCGATAATGCGTAGGTACATCGTATTTGAGAGAACCAAATATATGTAAATTGAGAAAGAATGTGATAACCTAAACCTAGAGTTTCGAAGCTAAAACATAAGCAGATGATATATAACACTTGTGACTAGTGTAGTACTGAGAGAGAAGTATATTGGTGTTAAGTTCATACCATATATATATATATAAATATATATATATGGGAATAATTTTATTTTCTAATAATTCATCAACAATATATTTACTATAACGACTATGGGAAACATATTAAATAACGTCATATAACATAAGAACTATTAAAACAAATCTCATTACATATTTGTTCAGTGTTTCTTTTGTGCATGTTTTTTACTCAAATTGTTTATTCACAAAACGCCGTAAATGATGAGTTGTAGCATTACTTTTAAGAATAATACATACAGGTAGTATCACAGTAAAAGATATACCTACATAGGGAACGAATAACCAACACTGCTTAACGGTTCCTTCAAACAAACAAACATTCGACACGCTTGCCTTGCATTTTACCAGTGATTGGTACATCAAGCCGAATCCTTCAGGCGTGGGATAATTGGAGACAAAAAGAACTTTTAATGAGGTTTAATTAATTAATCATAAATATAAACTAAAAAAGAATACAAAAAAATGTGTGTATGATGTTAAAAATAAGTTTAAAAAGTAGAATTTTTAAATAAGATATCATTGTCGACTTTGACAGGTCATTATCAACAGTTTTTTCAAAGTTTTTGTGCAATCCTGATGCATGAGCTTGTTTACATCATCATGCTTGAGACTGTGAGAAATACGAACTACAGAGTTATTTCCCTTTGACTATATGAATACATTAGCCCCGCCCACAAGATTCAGAGTGAAAACGAATAATGCATAACATTATTACAAATATTTACTATAGACTGTACACTAATCCTATAATTAAAACATGACCGACCACTGAAGCATAATCAAGCCACAGCAAATACGATAAAATAATTAAAGTATCGCAGACGTCCGTACTGAAAACAATCCTTATACCAGTGGTTAGGAAAATATGAACATGACCATATAAGGCGCGCAACCTCTTGGTCGATGAAAGAGGTCATCGATATAAATTATAAAGTAATCCCTACAATGACAGTACGTCACATTAGATATTTTGTCGATCATAATAATATTAAAACCAAGACGTTTGGGTTGTCATTGCCGAGAATATATTTTTCTGCGCCCCTCACGAAACGTTTTTGAGTGTGGGAAGTCATTTGCATCACAAAAGCTCTGCACATGCGCATTCATTGAACAGCTGAGAAGCAGAGTTCGGTCGTGGCAACTGAAACAGACAGAGAAAAAATCTGTGATCACGGTTTTAAAGTCAAATCGGTAAGTGACAACATTTGTATTGGATGAAATAGTCCTTTAATGACACATTTTCATTTATTGAAAGTATATTTGTACTGATAAAGAGAGGTTTCTGAGCTTTTTTGAACTGCGTATGTTGACCTTGTTTGTTGGTTGGTTGGCTTCAAAAGTTTTTCCCGTTACTGAAAATGGGTGGGGAACGCTAAATAACAAGTAAAACACGAAGCTGTGTGATGGAATATGTTTGAAAACGACTATTGTGGAGTTGTCAGTGAAAATTAACTACTGTCATAACTTTTGAAGCGTTAGGTGAGGCCTCGTGGCACAAGCATGTACACGAATCCCACGTACGCGTGACAAAGAGGGTCCTTTGTTCGACGTTTCGGCGGTAAAGTTTACCCTTTCTTGAAAGTGGCATTCATTTAACTTTCTTAAAACCTAAAGACTATTCATCTGTTTATTCATAAAATAAGGTTTCGTGTTTATTGTATGTTCAGATCACTTTTTATCGAGTACGAAAGCGGTGGGTTTAACTAGGCGGATGCGTATGGTTTGACCCAGTGGTGCATAAATCATGAAAATGAGATGGTGTATAAATTTAGCCGGAATCTCCCAAGCGAGGTCAGTGTGAGTTCAACTGAACCAGCGGAGCAGTTTGGATTTGCGTTACTCTTCGGCTTGGATGTAGTTAGCCTACATTTATCTTACATGTCAGATTGAAGTTACCAAATAGACTCACTGACATATTCGGAAATATTATTTTGTGACGGTAAGTGCGTTGACATGAGTTTTTATGAAGCCGGTGCGTTTGATATGCATGATTGTAGCCAAACTAACAGCGTACCAAATGAACTTGGCATTAACAGGGCGTTGAACCCAGTGTCATTGATACTGATAGGTAATCGGGGTGTGTTAAGATTCAGACGAAAAACATTACATTAATACAAAATATACAGGCGATAGATTGACAGCGTCTAATGTGTGGGAATGTGAAATCTTTGTCGAAGAGGACAGACTGCAGGCTGTCTGACTCGGTATTTAGATCATTTGACGTGGGCGTACTTACCCCACCATTCACAATGTGAATCATGATGATGAAATCGCCATAATTGTCACGAATATTGGGGATATCTTCAAAACTCCACTATTTTTACAGGTTGTTTGTTCTTTTATTTTCAGGTGTGGAAATTTACCATATATCATCACCATGTTCAGTTTCCACAAGCCAAAAATCTACCGGAGCATAAATGGATGCTGCATATGTCGTGCAAAATCATCCAGCTCAAGGTTCACTGACAGTAACAAGTATGAAGCAGAATTCGAAAAATGCTTCCGCATTCGTGAGGAGAGAAGTGGAGAAATCTGCAATGCTTGTGTATTGTTAGTGAAACGATGGAAAAAGTTACCTGAAGGGACAAATCGTCACTGGAATCATGTAGGTACCTTTTTATATCTTTCAAACATTTATTTTACATATCATCTATTTTCTTTTGAAATACAATATTTAGGATTTTGTTTTTAAAGTTAATTGTTTGGCCATTATTTAAAAAAAACCACCTAGCTAGACATTCTGAACTGTGTATCTTTAAAGCATAACACTTTAATAACAAACTTAATTGACATTCTCAAACGCATAAGTAACTTTATCAAGTAATGAATTTTTACTTTTCAACTGTTACCAATGTTTGTTAGGTAAAACTAAAAACTGTATTTGGTATCTCAACTGAACAGTGATGTTATTAACTTTTCACTCTGGACGTGATCTGCACTGTTTGTAATGAGTCACAGTATCGGGGTGGAATTGTGACACATACCCTATTGTTCACACAAACAATGCAAGTATTCATAAGTTATTTTCTCTTCCATTTACATATTCATGATATCATTACGTTTCTAAGTTGGTAATGGTAATAGAATGAGAAAATAAATTAATGTTCGGTTCCATGTATGCAGAACAGTTAGTCCGTGACTCAAAGAAGTATGTTGTGAGAAACACCAGGTGTCATTAAATAGGCCAACTTTGTTTGTTGATCTATAAACTATAAAATACAATTTCCTTTCTCTAATATTTCTCACAGTTTCCCTTTCCTTTGTTGGTATTTTAACAGCAATCCGTGACATTATAGTTCATTGTCGTAACCTGCATCTTTAATGTGTAATAAAACCAAATTGTCTTGTTAATGGAGCATACAAGCTGTGTTACTATTTTATACTTTCACTTTATATTATTCATGAATGATTTCCTATTTATATTTGTAGTTGAATTTTTAGTAGTAAAGATTTGAAGTTTGAATCCTATTTCTTGTTTAGAGTGAGAAACATAAAAACTACCTTAGTATCAATATTTCACTCTTATGAATCACGCTACTTTAACAAATTCAAATTCCTCTTCTGATGAATAGTTAAACTATTTCTCCTCCTTTATACAATGGCAGTCCATCAGAGTGTGGATGTGATTGGCAGCTACTTTGACCTGACCTGAGATTGTAGCAGTGAGTTGAGGTGTAGTACTCCAGATAATGTGACTACTGTGGATTATGAACCCAAGTACTTACTATAAACTATGTGACCTAAATAGTTGAAGTGAAGTCTGTAGAGAGCAAGTGGGTTTAAGTCGCTCAGGTGGAAACTATCTGGGCTGAAGGATGGGCAGTGAGAGAGTCACTGTATACATACACAGCCAGTTGACCTCCTTAACTGTATTTGGCAGTGGGAAAACATTGAACTTGAGTGCGCAGTTTGAATCGTGGCATTGTCACCTGTTATTTGCATTGTTTATTTTCTTTTGAGTTTTTGTTTTCTTAAGTTTTCTTTGGTCCGAATTTGTTGGGGAGACTGTTAGTTCCAATAAATTTGTTCTAATTATCTAGACATCTGTTGTGTGCTCAAAAAGTATTCCAACATGTCAACAAATTTCGTTTATAAAGGTAATGATTTTCTAGACAATTTTAGACTTCTTACTTTAAGAAAATAATTTATGTACAACAGGTTATCGCGTTTAGCCCAGACAGATATTGCCAAGAGAAAATAATAACAATGTCTAAACATGAGGACATGAACACATGTTGTTCCTCACCAGCTGAGAGCTGCAAGATACATGCATGTATACAAACATACATCTCGTGTAGTGGATATATCTAGCTGCAAGATACATGCATGTATACAAACATACATCTCGTGTAGTGGATATATCTAGCTGCAACGTCTCTAAATCCAGTGTGTGTAGTACATCATATGAAGGGGGGATGTTGATATGTAGAGTTAGGGGGGGGGGGGGGAAAGGGTGTGTTGAGTGACTAGTCTTCAAGGCACACGCCCCCTCCCCTCTCCCCGTTGGTGTACACATATTGCCTTCACAGGAGATGTAACCAGATAGCCATCGACTGCCTCATCATTAGATAGTCTGCCATCTTCAACATGGCAGGCATGCCTTACATACAAACACTCTGCTCCACATTCAATCTGCCTGTTTAACACTCTCGCTGGCTGTATGGGCCTGCCATTGATTTCTACAAATGGCTGCGACTTCAACAGGGGCAGGCTTCTTCTCTAGATCTTATTTCCTTGCATGAAGTTTGAAAGGATTTAAGTTCGAGAAGTATTAGACTTTTCTTATAGAATTTACCAGTATTTGATACTGAAAACTATAATAATCATATTAAAGAGTTGAGTTGCACCAAATGTTTTTAGTTCTAAATTGGTTGATATAATTTTGAAATTTTCATATCTCCTTGACTTGTTTACGTGTGAAGTGTGAGGTAAACATGTTACGGTTTGTGAGTGTAGTTGGACAGACTGGAGGGCTAGCTGCGCACTATGGGAGCACAACGGAAATGATTGCTTGACTCTAGAGCGGCCATGAATTTCATAACTCGACTAGCCCACGTAGGATTACATGTAATGTAGGTCGTAACGAGGGCTTTGTTTCTGATGTCAGCCAGCTCAGTACTGTCAGTCTTCTTGTTCATGCAGGTTTTTATACATAAACATCTTCTTATAAAATAAATAAAATGTGAACATAGTGTCCAGGACTTGTGGAGAAAAATTACTTCAACTTGCAAGTGACTTATATTTTAACACCAAATAATTACTTTACTTAAAGAAATGTCAGCATGTCATGAACTGATGTGACAATCTTAAGCCAGACAATGTTTCGTTGTGTTGAGAGAGAGAGACAGACTTGCAGGAAGATTTGTTTCTTCAGGTCATTGACTTCTTCTGTG
Organism: Gibbula magus; assembly: GCA_936450465.1. Classification (NCBI taxonomy): domain Eukaryota; kingdom Metazoa; phylum Mollusca; class Gastropoda; order Trochida; family Trochidae; genus Gibbula; species Gibbula magus. The sequence continues at coordinate 1,049,181 of OW388293.1, read as the reverse complement.
CTCTACTCTGCTGTGCTGTGCTGGTATGTTAAAACAGATAATGAGGAATCAATTATTCATTCTTTTCGGGAGGAAAGTGGTTCTCATCAGCTCTTTTGCCATCTGTTCTATATTTTCCTGTCTGTCAAACTACCGGGTACCAGTCTCAACTTTGTGTAAAAATATTAGATAATTTTGATTTTAAAAGATTTATTTGTCAAGAAAGATACCTTACTTTTAACCGTCTATTTTATCACCAGACTCTTATAATAAATTTCAAAAATATTTTCTAAAGCTTTAATGGCTGCCTGACACTGACAGGGTTTACGTGAAACAACAACCTGCCTTGAATCTGTATCTCGCTGAATTTGTTTGAAAATGGCGTTGTAAGGATAAGTTTGCTTTCCAGCCCTAGTCATACGAAGGGTATTTATCGAGTAAATGAGAAAGGCACTCGGTGAATGCAAGGGTCATGCCCTCTCTCAATGGGAAAGAAAAGCACACCTGATCGTTTCGTTAAATCCAAGTCTGATTAGTGAGGTGACCCTCATTAGCACCCTCACACTCGCAGGATTTTGAGCTGCGCTATTGACCTTTAATCTGCTGTGTATATATATATATATATATATATATATATATATCAGGTATATATCATGCTAAACCGGTTGCGTCTGGTGGCAGTAGGGGGGTTAATGAGACCAGTATATCCAGAGTGCGTCTGCTGGTGATTGAACCTTTGTTACGTTTTAAACTGTCATGGATGTTTGTCGATCAGCATGTAATTTAAAGCATTAACTTGCTTCGTCATGTCATTCCTAGAGTTGAAACAGAGCTAAGTTTGGTAACTCTTTACATCGTATCGAAATACATCAAAGAATGGACATGTTTTTAAGAAAGCTCAGCCAATACGGATAAAGTCAAAAGTATTTGTTTTCGACTGGCAACATAATACGACCTTTGCAGGATTTTGTCGTTTGATTTGACAATATAATGATAATAGGGCAATATGTATAGTGCATAAATCCACATAGTCAAGGATGCTCAATTTTCTTATGAAAGTCAGATTTTATATTCCCCAAGATTAGGCAGCAGGGGTTGAAATTAATCTTTTCAAATCATTAGACCATTCGGCCTAATTTTCTAAAGAACTAGCCCAAAATTGATTAAGCTAGCCAAAGGTATCTATTGGATTATATCATCTTTAAATTCAAACTAGCCTTTTCAACTTCCACTCAAAATATTTTACTAGCCAAGCTATTTTTTTTACAAGCCATGGGTCGTGTAAGATTGAAAAGTGGCATTTTCTGGATTGTTTGAGTTTGTTGGTGTCCTCGGAGAGATTCAAACGTTGTTCACAACACCTTATTCTGAACTCACTACTTTATATATGTTTATTTGAACCTGTGGTGACCGACCGGGACGAAGAGTTCAGGCGGTTTCTGTTCAATTGAGGGATGGTGTCTGGAGTCAACAATCTGTCACACAACAGGGTGTCCCTCATTGCGCAGAGCTAAATCAATGGATAGACATGACATTTCTGGATATTTCAAACCAGAATGCTCACATAACATTGAATTGATTCTCTGTCAGTTGGTTTTCCAAAATAGCATATTGATTGTGTGTTATGTTAAGGTCATATATTCAAGTGAGACATGAATGAATTATTCAGAATGTGATATTTCCATACATCTATTCTTTGACGTTTGTAGAAGATGGCAAACATAGATATTACCATTAAGAATTTGCCAATGTAATTGTAATATGCATAATATTAATGGAATTGGTCTTATCAGTACTGTCATCTTGATGACCATCACTAATTCTTTTTCTATTACTACCAACTTTAAGAATGGCTCTCAAATGAAGAAGGCAGGAAATGGTCAAGTATGGTTGTATCAATGGCCGCCAGCAAATTAGTCCAGCACATTGAAGTCACACATCATACAGCGGTCAGGAGTTGATTGATGGCCCTGGACAGTGGCTGGACACTTGCTGGACGGTCACTTCCCTATTATCAAGGAAACCTATGGGTGGACACTTAATTCCACTCTGCAAGTGAAGAATGAAGTTCAATCAGACCTCCCCTCTCCCTGTCTTGTAATCTTCTCTGAAGGTCTTAGACAAGGTCAGGACAGAAGGAAGATGGTGTCAGAGGTCAGGGGTCATGGTGCCTTGAAAGGGTTGAAGTTGTTATGGAATGTGAGGAGGTTTGATATGGGGCAGGCAGGCAGGAGTGAATAGGGAGAGAAGTGATTACATTGGTAGCCAGGTCTGTCTGTCTGTCTGTCTGTCTGTCCCCTTCTCACAGTTCGATACAGCCTTGTCCTCCCAGATCCCTCACCTTTGAAGCTTTCAGTTTCAACTTTGATGTGACCTGAGACAACTGGTTTTCAGGGGTCCTGCATCGATTCAACGTCAGCTAAAACATTTTCTACACTGATGCTGAGCCTCAAAATATGTTTTTCATAATAATTGAAGAACAAAATTTCATGGATGCTATATCGAGTGGCGGTTGAAATCCATTTTGATGGTTGATGTTTAAAATCAAGTTATATCATTGTGTACCTTGATTGATGTGTTTAAAAATACTTCTTGTAGTCAGGATACTTATTTATTGATAATTGAAGAAGATATGTAATGCACAGTGTCTTGAGTAACTAGACTAAGAGATTATTTCTGCTTTTCATGAGGCTGGGTTAGGTTGATGTTCTGAAGATAACTGTTGAGTCTTTGGTGCAGACATTTCTATCTTCTGGGCTTCAATGTGAGGATCTAATCACAGATTGCCTTCTCAGTGATAGGAGCTTCATTCTCTCCGAACTCTAAGATCATCAATATGTTTATTTCTGTGTTTGTTTGTGATCCTCATAGGATCTACTTGTCTGGGTTGGAATCTTGGGGGAAACGTCTCCTGAATATTCGAACATCAAACACACTGTGGAGTTAGTTGGTGGATAATTACCCACTCAATCAAGTAGTTTCTTTCTCTCTACGGTCAGTCCTTTCGCCAATTATTTCTTCAGTAGAGCTTAAACCATCGTTCTACATAACCTAATTCAATCAAGCAAACACTTTTCCTGAACATTCATTTATATTTATTTATCACGCTATGTTTTATCTTCATTTTAAATCTTTATTGAAAATATATGTCAAAATTAGCCATATCGAATATTAGCCAATCAGACTAGTGCATTTCTGAAAGAACTAGTCCAATCACGTTGCTGCCAGCCAAATTCATCAACATAATCATTATCGTCTTTGAATCTAACTAGCCGTTCATACCTTGGCTTTGGTCCTTTTTTCTGCTAGCTCAGCATATTCTTCTCTAGTCATGGTCTATGGGACTAATTTCCAACGTGTAGAATTGGCTGCTGTTAAGATTTCATGATTTTGTGTTCACTCTGACCAATAAATTTTGTTTGAACTTCAATCCTGTTTTCATGAACTGGAAGTAAAAAAAAGCTCATATTTAAAGACAAATAAAAATTGCGTACATGTTGATAGTTACAAAAATGATTTAATGATAATTTAAGGCATGTTGTATCAAAGTGGCACTAGTTCTCGAGATATGAAATCTGTGACATGTCGAGACTTGCAGCTCCACTGTAACTACACCTGGACCATCCTGTGAGATCAACTCCAGGTGGAGCCGCACCCTGGCCACGGTGATCTTGGTGATCTCGCACTGCAATAGTACACCAGTCAACACTAAATCCTTCAATAAGTAAATCCTAGAATAATCATGTCTTGAATAATCCCCGGGTCCATTCCCACCTTCAAATGTATTATCACCTGCCTTGAATAATCGCCAAGTTAAATTAAGCAAATGTAAACCAAACAAGGGCATATATCCTTATTTTAAGTCCTTTTGATGTATAGGTATATTTCTGTGACCTTTAACCTCATGGCCTGAACTTTGTTTATACTATTCACATTCGATATGGAGGTTTCTATTTCATTTTTCCAAAATTGCATACATAAGGTATTGTAAGAAAAAATGCATGCCATGAATAATCAGTACTTGAAATTAATAATCGCTGGGCAATTATTTAAGGATTTACAGCTTCATCACACGCTAACGCTTAATATAACTTAACTTAAGCTTGCACTTGTTTTCTTACTTTCATTTAAGGCCGACCCATCATACGTGTACCAATTTCTTGAAAACCAAGTGAAAGCAGATTGTGATCTATCTAAATTTTTGGCGTAAAACTCTGAATAGGTAACTCTCATGTTTGGTTGGAGGTGGAATATGGGGACTACAGTCTATCTGGACTTTGATCACAGGTAGCACTCACTACATGTATGGATGGTTGATGGAATGTGTGACTCACAGTATTGTAGAGAGGGAAGCATAACAAACACTCTGTACCCTTATCAGACCTAGTCAGGTTTGAACGAGTCCTGTCTCTGTCTCTCTCTGTGTGTCTTTCTGTGTGTCTCTTTATCTCTCCCTGTCTGTGTCTCTCCATGTGTCTCTTTATCTCTCTCCCTCTCTGTCCCACTTTCTGCTTCCTCAAGCTACTTGGTGTTCATTCTCCAGGAATTAACTTTCCTCAGGAGTTAACTTTTCCCAGGAGTTTATATAATAGTTGGTGTAAATGTCACACAAGAGTTGTTAAACTTTCAACATGCAATATTGCAGGGTTAATTTTAGCTTCATTATAATATTCTGCCTTGTTGTTTTCTGGAGATTTGATTATGTTTACTTTTGAACCTTTTAATCTGCTCATTTCTTTCTGTATCTTCTTTAATATGGCAATGAAGTTTAAAATTGTATTGTGCTGTGAGTTTTACTGGATTTCAGTATGTTACAACTAGAGGAAACTGACCGTTGTTCTAAGTTAAGAAAGGGTTCTGGTCATTATGTCTTCAGTGAAACGAATACCAGTATTATGATACGGTTTATATTGCTCTCCACAATGGACCAATCATCAGCATCTGGCTCTCCTGATATGATAGGAGAGTATCGCATGTGTGTACCCCGTAGGAGGAAGTAGAATGACCTTACATAGTAATTGCTGTGAAATAGCCCGTACTGGCCTGCTCGAGTTACACATGGGAAGGAGGGAGGGGGAAGCATTATAGATCATAAGGGAACATATGTAGTGGTCAGTGGCCTGGATGACCAACACACGCCTGTATGGACTCTGAGTGCTAATTAAGCCCTGGGTGATTGCCTGTGGGAGTCCACTTTAGCAGATGGCAGCCATTTGGTAGGGATTAGAAATCTGTTACATAAGTAAAACTTGCCCTCAAACCATTCGTTCATCAGCTCCAGTTAGTTACCCTCTGTGATTAATTAGACACATTCACTGGGATACATTGTCTTCATACTTGACATTGCATTGACAGGACCCCATGTTGAACTGGTGTTATGTAATCCTATGACATGTAATACATGCCAATATGTCAGCCGTTGAGCTCAGGGACAAGGGTATTGGATACAACACTGGGTTCCTTCTACAGGATTGAGGTTCATGATTTATGTCAAGTGTCCCTCTCATCCTCCTTCAAATATCACTGTAAATTTGTTAATTTCCATTTCGCAATGTGGCCAATTTATCTATCGTATCATATCATCATATCAGTACCAATTGTCAGGTAGGCACTTTAGTTAAGCCTACTGTAGAGCACTACTATCTTTATATGCCAGAATTACTCCTACCTTCTGCAGTTGGTTATTGTAGACTATATACCAAGATTTGATTGTGTTCCTATGACGATTACTATCTTATATGCAAGTAGTAATACCCACACCGACTCAGAATTCAGTACATAGCTGATTCCAAACTGCGAATTATTTCTTTGTACGTTGTACCGGTTGACGGGTACTATTCATAGAGTTACATACAATACCTATTTTCTTTGTACCAATACAATACTTGTAGAATACAAGTGCTACGCATGGCTCTGAGCGTACTAGTTCAGAAGTACTCGAGCTAGACAGCTGGTGGGTGAAGCAAGTACTACGGACATCAATCGATCTGTTCACTTAGTGCTTCACAGACTGTTCGACTGCCGTCAATGAGAAGGAATTGATTTATTAAAACACCTCCACGCTCCCTGCTGATTGGTCATGACACTCCTCTACGCTGGAGTAAACAACTCTCCCCCTTCAGACGCAGTATTCCCCTTTGTCCACTCGGCCCTTGGTTGCGTCAATCTTGTTTTTTATAATGAATAATTTCTCATGGTCACTGTTTGGTAGAGTTGTTTACCTGTATATCGCTCATTGCTAATGGAAGATTTATGTTGTTTCATTGTCACACGTTATTCTGGGTATATTACTCATGTGACTGAGAATAGTTTCATTGATCAACAGGAAAAGGAAATGCTGGTCTCGTGAATATTTAACATCAAATGAAAATGTTTTTCTATGAATTGATAATTTGATGTTAAAATTATTGGCGACTTGGAAGTGGTTTAACTAAAAAATCAATAGATTTATATTCCAGAAATTCATTTTGATAAAAGAAAACTTACCCACAATACACACATTGAAATAAGTCTCTTAGTTTTAAGGTTTGTTGTTTGATATACCGGTAATGTTAAAAGCCATAAAATGAAACATAATTCCCTTGGGGAGGTAATGATTTTTCGCATATTATTCCCAAACATTTATTTCAACAATATTTGCATTGTGTCAGTAATTACTACTTTTGAGAAAAAAGTAAACAAAAGATCGCCACCAATTTACTCTTAACAAAGCCTCGGACATCACCGCACGTGCGTGCTTACATTAGATCCAGCGATCAAACATAAAAGTCTGTTTGATCAGTGATGAATTCATCACAATTTGACCGCGTCGAATTAATCTCGCTGACCTAAATTACGCAGATGGTTCCAATATTTTTTGACGTTTTCCTTCAGGCCATAATGTTTCAGTGTTTGTCCCCTGCCATTAAAGTACAATCCTCCTCACCACCGTGTGGTTACAAAATCAATCTAACGAGCTCCATCGTTTGGAATCTGTGTCACCGGGTCAGTCAGCGGGAAGCAGATTATTTTTAATTTTGAAACTTTGAAAAAGGCATTTAGTCATTGTAATGTAATTTATTTTTAAATCTCTCTTTTACATCATTAGCGTTGAAAATTTGATTCTTTCTTCAAAATAATAATGTTAAATATATATAGAAGATACATTTATCGATGTCAGTCTAAGCTCTGCAGAAAATATTTTGATTCATATAAATATATTTGTTCATTGATATGCAGAAACGTATGAAATAAATAAATAGTCACAAAGGTTTATCTTAAAGATACTATCTTTTGAAAATCTCTCCCCGGCCACATTATTTGTTCATGACGTGAAAAAGACACAAATATCTGGCAAAAGAAATCTTAGAATCTTAGAAAATGATACTTTGAGAGTGTTGAATTATTCAAGAACTGAGAGGGAAGCCAGTAGACTGTGTGGTGTTAAAATCAATAGGCTAGGTCAGTATGGAAACATCGGAGGTTTGCTTGACCCGTTGGTCGGTCGGTTGGTCGGTTGGTCGGTCGGTCGGTCGGTCGGTCGTAGAGTTTCTTCGTCTTCTTCATTATTCTGGTTTTGTACAACCAAAAATCAACTTGTGCATGGCAGATCTAGATTCCTGCCAGATTTAATGGCAAACGTTTTCTTCATTTGTCATTTAAGATATATTTCTGAAGAGTCAAATTGTTTTGTAAGAGATTGCGTCCCAGCAGTTTAATTCATCACAATGTTATTTACAGGGGTTTCATTAATAGCCGGGTACAGGGGAAACTTCTCCTACTGTGCACATATAAATCCCCGGCTATGAAACCCCTGTAGGTACCTAGGACTGAAACGGGTAGTGAATGTAAGTACTCGAATACTCGTCACTATGAAACCCCTGTAGGTACCTAGGACTGAAACGGGTAGTGAATGTAAGTACTCGAATACTCGTCACGTAGTACTCACGAGTACTCGAGCACTCGTTTTGATGACTGCGCAGCATTTCGAGCAAGAACATGAGGCGTACGAGTGTGCTAGGGGGTCCGTGCTTTGGGGTCCGGGGTAAGGGGTAAGGGGTAAGGGGTAAGGAAATGTAGCATGTCACATAACAAACTTCTATTTAGCTTGTTCTCAGGTTTAATACGACCAAACATTCTGATTGTTCTGTCATGTTCAGGCCAAGACAGCTACACTCCTCGAGTAATGCTCCTACCCGCCTCGTCCTCGAGTACTCGGTTACCCGTTTCAGCCCTATAGGTTCCTAGAGTTTCAACCTCTGGATAATCTGATCTCCAGACCCTACAACATAATATATTCAACTGACAACCAGAAAATTATAGAAAGTCCAGATTCCTCAGCTCTATCCAGAAATCAAGGCATCTTTAAAAGGAGGGTTCTATCGGGGTATTTTTTGTGGAAATGAAATTCAGGAGGATATTCCTGTTTACACATATATGTTATTAATACATGATTAAAACACAGTGAAATTGAAAGATACTAATGAAGGTAACATTTTGATTATATTTCATAACTTGGTTTATTAGTTTTATTACATGTTATGTGTTACTATGTGAATACTCTATCAGTGTATGTTTTTATTTATCAAAAAGTTGCAAAAATGGGTACAATATAGCGTGTTTTCATTTCTCGTAATGCAAAATATCAAAGATGGCGACAGAACCCTATATATTTTGTTGTTGATAGGGAAATAGTTATTTCTTAGACAAAATGCAGTCTAGGAAACTTGTAACATTTAGATATTTTGAAAGTCATTCAAATTTACATGTAAAATTTCTCAAAGGGATTTGAACCCTCTGCACGCCCCTCTAGATCCACCACGGCAAATAGAGTGAGAAGACTTGAAGCAAGTCCATCTGGCCAGTGGTCAGTTGTTGAGACCTTGGAGGAGGGAGAAAGTGTGGTCAGATAAGGGCCGGAGACTGCAGGGCGGTCAGATGGCTTGAGGTCACTGACCCAGGTGAGGTGAGGAGAACAGGAGGGAATCTCATCATCATCCAAAATGGCCGCCACTCTCTTTCATAAGACCCTTGCTGGCCAGATAAAGGGGGTGAACTCTTGACCCTCTTCCCTTGTCTCTATACGGGTCTTGATTGGCAGCTTAGCTTGTCACACAGGAGAAATTTAACTTTTCAACCAGAAAATTAAATAATCCTCTCAGAGTGGCCAGTGGCCAGGTGGTTACTGTCTGTGGAACCAGTGAACTATGTCCTCATCTTAACCTTTGAAAAACTTGGCAAGAAAGTAATTAATTAGTGCATTGTTGCTTTAATTAACCTGAAGAACAAACACTAAACGTTGAGGAATGAAAGTGTCCGTGTCCCCAGGCTCTTGTAGTTTCACTTCTCATGTCTTAGTCACTTAATTGATATGAAATGGATACCTTTGGGAAACAAATTACTGCACTGCAATGTAAAGAATTTGTAACTTTGACATACATTTCTAAGCCTTCCTGCCCCGTGTCCCCAGGCCACCTCCCTAGCTCCCCGTGGTGATCCACTTCCTTGAGCTGCTTCCTTTGGTCCTTCCTTCCTAGGATTCTTCTACCATCTATCTTTCTACCTTGGAGTTCATCTAGATCATTCTCAGTTTATTGGACATAATTACTAATTAATAATTACCAATAGTTGTTAACGAGGCAAGAACAATATAATCTTGCAATCTTCAAATTGTGTGTTTTGTGGATGTAATTCTGACAATTTCAAATTCAATGACTTCTTACAATAGTACATAAATACTTTAAGTGGTTCTGAGTGATGCTATCCCAAATCTTTCTTGAAAGTTTAACAATTAACAATTTTAACCCCCTCACCTAACCTCCCCTTACCTTCTACCCTACCTTAAGCTGCTGTAAAGATTTGGTTTAGATATCAGAATATGAGGACAACTGAGTTGAACTGACTAAAGACCCTTCCTCCTTACATACTACACAAAGTGAAGATAAGTGTCTTCTTCCTTAGAACTCTCTGCATCTGATGTACATGACCGCCTCAAACTCTCAAACTCTCAAACTCTCAAACTCTACTGTACATATCCCTCCTGACTACTTACTCTGGCTTTCCTTCCCACAATCCCCTCCCTTTCCTTCAGTACCCGCTGTTCCCCACATCATTGCCCCCCTGATCAGTGTCCCCCCCCCCCCCCCCCCCCCTTGTTGTCACTTCTCTCTCCCCCACTGTTCCCCACATCATTGCCCCCCTCCGCTCCCTCCCCAAAATCATTGCCCCCCTCCACACCCTCCCCCCTTTGTTGTCCCTTCTCTCTCCCCCGCTGTCCCCCAAAATCATTGCCCCCCTCCACTCCCTCCCCCCCTCCACTCCCTCCCCAAAATCATTGCCCCCCTTTGTCCCTTCTTTCTCCCCCTGCTGTCCTCATGCTCTGACCTGGTCAGTGTCATGTTGTGGTCAGTTCACTCGGTGAACCCCCTGTAAACTGAACCCCCTGTAAACTGGACCGGTGCCCAATAGACTTGCAAAATCCCTCAACTAGTAGCCAATTGTTATCATTATCCACCAGTGGCCAACTTATTCTTGTTTCAAACAGATACAATCTTGACTTAAAAAAATCCATGTTGTCAGACTGATTTATAATTCAAACGTTGCCATGTATGATCATGCGTGATGTAAAAGTCGAACCAAAAGACTAGTTCAACATAATTTTACCACTGTGTTGCCAAAGCATAATCATTTCTTGAAAAGTAACTTTAGATTTGAGTCTGAACTAGCATTTCTCATAGGCTCCTTTCTAATATTGAATAGAATGATCTTTGAAAGGTTACAAAGTCTAGTGAAGTATTCAAAGTAAGCAATTGCCTCAAGTCTAGACAATCAACATTCATGGTGACCTCTCCCCACCCAGACGGATCCCCACCTCTTTGTCCTGACACAACTTTCTTATACTTGCCACTTCAAACATTTCAGGAATTTAAGTTAACCATAATATTTTGTGTTTGTAAGACTTCAGAGTTCAAATATTGTATTTTGGTCTGATAAGATCTCGGTATACTCCTAAAATCCTCTCATGTCCGGAAGCATGCTCAGCCAGTCTTGTTTATTTTGAAAATATGGACAGTCCGTTGAGTTGTTATCATATGGGGCCAGGATTCATCACTCTTGTCATTTAATTACCAGCTGAAGCAGAGCTGGTTTCCCTGATGTGATGTGGAGGTGGAATTTGTCTTTATGTCTGTTGTCCGACAGGTAATCTGGGGTGGGTGGCTTGCTGAGGGATTGGTCTTGGCATTTTGACAGGAGTTGTCTTCTCTTGATGCTTCATTCTCTTGTGTGGTCACTACTCCATTAATCATCAAAGTGTTGAGTTTGCGATGCTGGACATTGTCTACAGACTCTTGGAGGAGAGATGGAGATTGAACGTGGGAGGAGGAGGGGGACTGTAAACCATGCTGCTAGATTGATAATTATATTCTCCTGGTTAAATCAGTATTTCATTAACATCGAAGGCATGATATGACTGTAAATATTTCAGTCCTATGCTTTAACATGTATGATAATTAATTCATTTTCACTTTGCACATAAGCTTTTTTGATTCTAAGTGAAAAACAACTCTTTTCAATGAAGTAAATATGTTTTAATGAGAAATGTGAGTTGTAAAAACATAAAAAAAACAAAGTGTTACGTAACTACAGTGTAACTCAATTGTTTGAACCTTGATCCATCCATCACTTTGATATTTATTTCTATTAATTCCTTACGTTTTGAAAATTTCCATCCAAAGTACAAAGCATGTCGTTTGCTTTAAATCCAATTTTGCAAGACACGACTGTCGCACTGTAGAACATGTCAGTATTACAGTATAAAGCTGATTTCACCAAGGTTTATTTAGGTAAAGTATCCCCATGCAGAACACAGCATGTTTGTTTGTTTCCACTTCTCCTGTTAATAGTAGTACATGTCTGTTTGCCATCACGTCTCCTTCCCCTACCACATGCCCGCGGCTAATTCCGCCATCACCCAACTAATGCTGTGTTAACCCCCAAGAGCTTTGTCTATAAGGTGCCACGCCCTCTCCGCTCTGTGTTTGAATTAGGTTAATGTATGCACAGTCCAAGTTGGTCAATGAGACCTAGTTTTGATCCATTGGCATGCTGGTCAGGGAATGGTCATCCAGCGTCTGGTCAATGCAGTAGCGGATGGAGATTTGGGGCGCAACTTGATATGGACTAGATTCTCTGAAAACATGTTCCTCGGTGTTGCCTGCACTTGCCTCAGATTACAGGCCGGGCTTAGACAGCTCCTGATGTGCCATCTGTGTTTGATGTTAACTCCATTACACAGATAGAGAAATGCCAGAGGAATTTGTGTCCCGCCAACACCCAATTATCTTGCTGTTTAATTAGCTCAAATGAATTCATGAAATTGGATTTTTTAAAAGTTGTTCCTTTGAATTTTTTTTATCTTTGATTATTCTTGTGATAATATTTGACATTTTAATTAGTTAATTAAATTGATAGAATTATCCTTTTAATCATCATCTTTGAGGTTCCTCTTTGAAATAACAGAATAAATACATTTTCGCTTGCTGTGTTCTAATCTTTGGGGAAAGTTTTGCGACCTTATTCTCTATGCTGAGAATGTTTTTATGTCGCACATTATGATGAGTTTATTCTGGCGCCTGGGTTCCATTCAGGATTTCAGGGGCTCCTCCATCTGAAATGCTGTTGCAAAATCAATACCCACTTCCCTCCCCTCCCTCCCTCCCTCCCTTCCCTCCTGATCTGTCTGTTGTTTGATGAGGCAATAATTACATTCACTCATGCAGCAGATGTCGACACATGCAAAACAATCTAGCAGATATGGACCAAAACAAAAATATGAGAAAAACATTTAAGACCGTCTCTTGACAGTTGATTATTTGATGCCTGTTAGGTAAGCCCTCAGTCACCCATTCTACAGACAGGGCCGGCACCTTTCTGATGAGACCCGGTCCAAAATTAGGCTGCGTCTACAGCCGGTGTTGCATGCAGCAGGCAGACCAGCGAGCGAGAGAGAGAGAGCCCAGTCGACAGTCGGGAGGGGTGAATGCCCTCAACCACTGCTGTATTATAATGTGGCTACACACCAGCTTCACCTTGGTTCGAAAGGCTTCCTAGCTCTTGACAAAATGTCAGTGCATTTTCTCGAATCAGGAATGCATTTGAAGTCCTTTCTCTTGTCAGAAGTGTTTCCATTAATGTGCTAATTCATAGGTATTGTTGACGACTATGGCTGTTAAAGTGTCCGCATGCTATAAATAGTCCAACCATTACTGTGGTCAAACTATTCTGGGGAAGCCGTTCTGCGGCGTGATGGATGGATCGATACTGGCTGGTAATTGATTCTGTGGAAGCATGCAGTCACTGCTAGCGTAATTCTCCCTCCCTTCGGTCACAGTTCTCTCTGGCTTCTCTCGCCACTGCTGCAGCCTGCAAAAAATAACACATTGCCGGGTAAATTTCCCCATCCAGCAGGACGAAATATCTTCACTTCATTAGCGTATAGCTGTCTGCAGCTTGGGGCCATTTAGAGGGGCTATTTTTATATACCTGTATAGTAAAGCATGAGAAAAGATCAGATGTCACTGGTAGCTATTGTTACCTAAAGAAAGCCGTAAAAAAATTATTAGGGTCATAGAAACAAATTTTCAAATTGATATTTTAAATTCTTTTACCTCTTAATGATAATCCCAAAATTTGAACAAAAATATAAAAAATATCTATGCTCCTTGTTCTTTATATTGTTCTTTTCAATTATCCTTAATTCAGTAACTGCTGTACGTCTGTGGCATCTTAACGCAGAGCATGCAAGTTGCTGTTGAAAGCAAGCCTGTTGCAGCAAGCACCTGTTTGTGTGCAGGAGAATGGAGGTGCATGCCTCTCTCCCTCCCTCCCTTGTTGTGTGCAGTGCAGTGTGCAGTGCAGTGCAGTACGTGCTGCAGAGAGGCAACCACTCTGTCTCTGCACACCGCACGCACACCGGCCGGCACACACACATGTTCTACCTTACATGTGCAGCGCATTTGCCTCGCGCTCTTTACAGAATTAGCTCCCTACCTCTACATTGAGTCATCGGGAGGAAAAAAGGGCCGTTTCCAGTGTTACAGGATTTATATGGGCTCCCTCTGTAATTGAATTTTCACTCCCAATTTGTGACAACTAAGGCAGTATTAGATGTACGTCCTTGTCATAGATGACAATTAAGTGACCTACATGAAATCAAATTAACTTATATGCTTGAAATGAAGCGTGCGTGGTACATGCATGTGAGCAGTGATCTGAACAGATATGGCAGCAGGCCAAGCTCCACTAGGTCAGTGTGTTACTGTGTCGGGAGGGAGGTGTGTCGGGAGGGAGGAGAGAGGCATGGCATGCCTTCACTCAAGATTAGACTACATACATGGGTACACTACACTGCTCGGTCCATCTGAGTCATGTCCAGTACATGGTCAGTGCTTTGTCTTGTCTGTATACATCTTGATACACAGGTCGGCCGACTCCAGCCAGCACATGGCCCAGTAACCCAGCAGGCAGGCAGGCAGACAGGGAGGGAGGGACACAGATAGTGTCCAGCTGTAATCGGAGCTTCTTTGTCTGTAGATTCATGGAGTTAACTATATACTGTACCACTGTGTCATCTCTACATGGGCACTTTTCACTGCAAGATCAAGCGGGAGGGGGAGGGGGAGGGGGAGGGTCCAATCCAACTGAGCCCAGACCAAAATTAACCAAATGAGCTATACACAGTTTTAAACCTAATGCTCACATAATAAAATATATTAGAAGTTGATCCTTAAAAGTCCTATATGACACCATTGCTATAGCTATGCTGTATGTAGATCCTAATAATTGCTGGTTTGAGGTGGGAGTGTAGATCTTAAGACAAACTGGAAAAAGTTATAAATGAAAGTAACTGACTGACACTGGCTTTGTCCATCTGCATGCGTCCTGCCATGAAAAGGTTTCAAACGTTTGCAGTTTTGATTATAGGAGATGAGAATATTAATCCATTCACAGATACAGTTGGATAGTTTCCAACGTTTGGTGAGTGGGGAGATATCCTTCGCTCTGCTGACAAAGTGCTTTTACCAGGATCAAACAGAAGAATCTGTAGGTTTTCTAATTAACACAAAGATATTTACTGCTATTACATCAGGGATACCTATTTGTATACAAGGCATGTGACACTGCAGAATCTCAAAATTGCTTTATTTTCATCAGACAAGAAATTAGTTCTCTCTCCTACTGGATTGCTGAAGTCTGTGATACATGCTGATACAATCACATCTTTAACATGCAGGACCCATATTTTCGAAGCTCTCTTAGTGCTAAGATAGTCATAAGTGCCATACATTAACATTGGCTTACGACTTTCTTAGCACTAAGAGAGCTTCTAAAATATGGGCCCAGATTAGTAAAGTTTTTTTTATCAGTAGAATCAATCGAAGAGCAGTTTGTCTTGAAATCCTGTTAACGAAGTGTTGCTTTCTTCCAGGTTGTAGACGCGAGAGCAGGCCCAGGCACAAAATCTGCCCTGAAAATCAAGAACAAAAGTCCACTGAAGTTCAAGAAACACAAGAAGATAAAGAAAAGCAAGGAGAAACAACGGATACCATACACCATTCCCAGCCCCAGCCACTTGTCCGATGAGTTCTCAGGTGAATAACATCTCTCTCTACAACTTAACCCTCCACCTGCCAATGTTGGGATAGTTGGACAACCTTTCTACCTGGCATGGGTGGATTATCACACACACATATATATATATAATGTGTGGATCTTTTACCTTTTGGTTAAAGGAAAATATTATAACAAAAAAGTGATGTTTTATAAAGGGAAGTGAATGTGGTCTGTTTTTAGTTGACACTTGGATATTCCCAATAATGAACGACTGAAATATCTTGTTTTCTTTAGACAGTGGCGAAAAATCCAGAAGTGCCAGAGTGCAAAATGAGATATAGAAAATTATATAACTATAAAAAAAACCTGTCCCTCTCAAAGCAACAACATTGAGTTATGTGTTACTTGTATACGTACAAACAAAATTGAGTTATATGTTACTTTTATACGTACAAAGAAGAAACGAGAAGCATGTGAGCAACAGAAGCCAGATCACTTAGACTGCAGTACATATA
Source organism: Gibbula magus (assembly GCA_936450465.1). Lineage (NCBI taxonomy): Eukaryota > Metazoa > Mollusca > Gastropoda > Trochida > Trochidae > Gibbula > Gibbula magus. The sequence continues at coordinate 1,033,096 of OW388293.1, read as the reverse complement.
TGTATATGTATATGTATATGTATATGTATATGTATATGTATATGTATATGTATATGATGGTTTGAAGTCACAGTTTTATTGCTGAGTTTGTCCGAGCCGGGTGAGCCAACAGATGTACAGCTACTCCGGTGAGCAGCTGGGTGTGTTATTCCTGCCCAGCTAGAACCTGGTCCAGGGTTCAAACTATCCTCTCTGTAAATCAGATTACCGGAACTCCCGGTAACACAACCCCGTTACAAGCCCGTCAGGCCATCCTTAAAAAAGCCAATCTGTTATCACACCTGGAGTTTCTTGTTACAAATGGAAGATAACAAAAGGTTATTTGGGAATATTAATGTTTAAGTCGATAAACTTTTCTTTTTAAATGAAAATATAAAAACAAAATATATTTTAGTCACTTTTAAATTATTTATTTAATGTCAACTGTTTTCTCAAAAGGATCTTAGTGAATTTGTTGATAAACCTTTGTCAAATAGAGAATTACTCTCAGACAACCTTATTTTCTCTATACCTGCTTTTAACCATCTCAAAGCCATTGTTAACTGGTTGGTTGGTTATAGTTCTGTATAAATGTGGCAGATCATAGGACACAGTAGATCAGACCAGAACTGGTGATTGGAGAAGAAAAATAATTGCATCTAAATCAGCAAAACTTTTGTCATATCACAAAGAAAAATGTAAATGAGAGAGATAAAAAAAAATAATGTATTTATTTTTAACAAGTTTTAAAAATTATAATCTATGATAAAACATGTTGCAACCATTCCCCCTGAATTTCATTATCAAGAATTTGAATTGAAAATGTGGGACACTGTTATGAGAATTGTATTGTAGGAGATTCACTAAGGGCAGGCTGGATAGAGCATTGTGTATCGGGAAGAGACTCACTCGGCCCATACTCCATGCTTCTCATCAGCATATTTCCGTCTAGCTTCATGCATACCGAACCAGCCTACCAGTTGTCTGCAGAGAGGGGAAATATTCCTGTCCCTCACTGCTGCAGGCAAAAATATCAAGAGTGCGTCAATCAAGAAAATCACACAGACCGGTTATGAAATTTCATAACACAATGTTATGCAGCTTAAAGTGTACGGTGAATGATAGAAAAAGCATGTAGACAGTGAAAAGCTTAACCTAGATAACGGCCCCACCTATCTAGCATATTTGAGCGGTGACTTGTGGCTGCCTGCTTGTAGGGCTGGATCTGGCTACTCCCCCTTCCCCCCCCTCCCCTCCTGCTGTTTTTGTAACTGGGAGGGAGGAAGGGAAGGAGCTGCTATGCTTAGAAGGCCTTGCCATTGAAAGCTGAGGAAAGAGATGCCTTTTTTCAGGCCTTTTCTGAGGTGCCTTGCAACTATTTTTGTTCGCATTTCTGACTTTTCTTTCTTTAAATAAACAGGTGTGTAGCTGCCCTGCACAAAGGAGGAGGAGGAGGATTCCTCAGCTTGTCATGATAAAAAATGCAATGGCTTTTATGTCTGTCAAGGAAATTGGATCTTGTGAAATACAACAAATTTCAAACAAAAATTAAACTAAGTGAATAACTGCAATATCAGATCTACAGTAATTCATTAAAAGTTCCTTAAAATCTAGGACAATTTTTTGTTCAAATTTTAAACAGATTTTATAACCACAATTTTCCTTTTTCATGTTAAAAACATTTTTTGCATCAATAGATTATAAGATTTTCTTTATTTTAAGTTTTTGCAGATTTGTTAATATCAATTCCTTTTATGTTTTTCTGCTTCACAAAGTTCCTTTGAAGTTGAAGTGTATATGGTTTGAATTGGGGTTTAAAGTATTAACATTCCAGAGGTGAAGGTCTGCCTATTGACAAAGCCAAACACTCAACCACCCACCCACCCACCTAGCTACCTACCTACCTACCTACACGGCGACTGACCGACCGACCGACTGACTGAACAAGGAGAGGTTGTTTGCCTTGTGATTGAAAAGTGGCCAGTTCTCTCATGAATGTAGTTGATATCTCCCCTGCCTCTTCACCTCCACTGAGCTTGTATACGACCAGGAGTCACTGAGCTTTAGTACGACCAGGAGTCACTGAGCTTTAGTACGACCAGGAGTCACTGAGCTTTAGTACGACCAGGAGTCACTGAGCTTTAGTACGACCAGGAGTCACTGAGCTTGTATACGACCAGGAGTCACTGAGCTTGTATACGACCATGAGTCACTGAGCTTGTATACGACCATGAGTCACTGAGCTTGTATACGACCATGAGTCACTGAGCTTGTATACGACCAGGAGTCACTGAGCTTGTATACCACCATGAGTCACTGAGCTTGTATACGACCATGAGTCACTGAGCTTGTAAACGACCAGGAGTCACTCAGCTTGTATACGACCAGGAGTCACTGAGCTTGTATACGACCAGGAGTCCCTGAGCTTGTATACGACCAGGAGTCACTGAGCTTGTATACGACCAGGAGTCACTGAGCTTGTATACGACCATGAGTCACTGAGCTTGTATATGACCAGGAGTCACTGAGCTTGTATACGACCATGAGTCACTGAGCTTGTATACGACCATGAGTCACTGAGCTTGTATATGACCAGGAGTCACTGAGCTTGTATATGACCATGAGTCACTGAGCTTGTATACGACCATGAGTCACTGAGCTTGTATATGACCAGGAGTCACTGAGCTTGTATATGACCATGAGTCACTGAGCTTGTATACGACCATGAGTCACTGAGCTTGTATACGACCAGGAGTCACTGAGCTTGTATATGACCAGGAGTCACTGAGCTTGTATACCACCATGAGTCACTGAGCTTGTATACCACCATGAGTCACTGAGCTTGTATACATCCAGGAGTCACTCAGCTTGTATACGACCATGAGTCACTGAGCTTGTATACGACCATGAGTCACTGAGCTTGTAAACGACCAGGAGTCACTCAGCTTGTATACGACCAGGAGTCACTGAGCTTGTATACGACCAGGAGTCACTGAGCTTGTATACGACCATGAGTCACTGAGCTTGTATATGACCAGGAGTCACTGAGCTTGTATACGACCATGAGTCACTGAGCTTGTATACCACCATGAGTCACTGAGCTTGTATATGACCAGGAGTCACTGAGCTTGTATACGACCAGGAGTCACTGAGCTTGTATACCACCATGAGTCACTGAGCTTGTATACCACCATGAGTCACTGAGCTTGTATACCACCATGAGTCACTGAGCTTGTATACGTCCAGGAGTCACTCAGCTTGTATACGACCAGGAGTCACTCAGCTTTTATACGACCAGGAGTCACTGAGCTTGTATACGACCAGGAGTCCCTGAGCTTGTATACGACCAGGAGTCACTGAGCTTGTATACGACCAGGAGTCACTGAGCTTGTATACGACCATGAGTCACTGAGCTTGTATATGACCAGGAGTCACTGAGCTTGTATACGACCATGAGTCACTGAGCTTGTATACGACCATGAGTCACTGAGCTTGTATATGACCAGGAGTCACTGAGCTTGTATATGACCATGAGTCACTGAGCTTGTATACGACCATGAGTCACTGAGCTTGTATATGACCAGGAGTCACTGAGCTTGTATATGACCATGAGTCACTGAGCTTGTATACGACCATGAGTCACTGAGCTTGTATACGACCAGGAGTCACTGAGCTTGTATATGACCAGGAGTCACTGAGCTTGTATACGACCATGAGTCACTGAGCTTGTATACCACCATGAGTCACTGAGCTTGTATACCACCATGAGTCACTGAGCTTGTATACGTCCAGGAGTCACTGAGCTTGTATACGACCAGGAGTCACTCAGCTTTTATACGACCAGGAGTCACTGAGCTTGTATATGACCATGAGTCACTGAGCTTGTATACGACCATGAGTCACTCAGCTTGTATATGACCAGGAGTCACTGAGCTTGTATACGACCAGGAGTCACTGAGCTTGTATAAGACCATGAGTCACTGAGCTTGTATATGACCAGGAGTCACTGAGCTTGTATACCACCATGAGTCACTGAGCTTGTATATGACCAGGAGTCACTGAGCTTGTATACGACCAGGAGTCACTGAGCTTGTATACGACCAGGAGTCGCTGAGCTTGTATATGACCAGGAGTCACTGAGCTTGTATATGACCATGAGTCACTGAGCTTGTATATGACCAGGAGTCACTGAGCTTGTATACGACCAGGAGTCACTGAGCTTGTGAGCTTGTGAGCAGGAGTTGGCGTACAGTCTGTTAGATTTGTCATTGGAAGTTGTGATGTTACATACAGATCAAATGCTATCAGAACTTTGATCACTATTGATGGGAATCAGTATTGCCATGTTTGTAGAATGTGTTCAAGTTATTTGGATGTATAATTACCGATTATACTTTTATATTAAAAAAGAAGAAGAATTTATACATATTTCTTGGGGAAATTAATAAATGTGTTGTCCCCGAAGTATGAATTTAGGTCAGAAACAATAACAAGATGATAAACGATATATATTATTGAAAGGAATCTCTTGAATCACTGGACTGTCTGAAACATTAACAAGATGAAGAACGATATATATTATTGAAAGGAATCTCTTGAATCACTGGACTGGACTGGACTGGACTGTCTGAAGGAGGGTTACAATGCAAGGATGAATGTTGAACCAAATGTTTTCAGTATTATAACATGACATGTTCTTGAATAACTGTACCATCTGAATGCAAAGCTAATATATTAACAAAATTTCATTTACCCTGTAACTCAAAATCATTCAGCACCTCTAACATTCGTATTTCTACACAGGTGATGAGGCAACCAATCAGACGCTGTCCTTCCCCCGTAAAAGGTCGCTGAGCCTGAGCGACGACTCGGACAACGAAGACTCCCTGGACAGCACGACGAGCTCCAGCTCCAAACACAGGAAGCGCACGTCCAGCGTGGCTAGCTCACGTGTCAGTTCCTTCCTCGATCTCAGCTACTGGAAGAAGTATGTTATGTACACAGTCCACTGATTGAATAGCTTGGCTACCTTTTCTCGTTGTACACTTTGATTTCTATTATTGCAGGCTTATTCAACCTCTATGGTCCTGTAGATACAGTTATTGAACCTCTATGGTCCTGTAGATACAGTTATTGAACCTCTGGTCCTGTAGATACAGTTATTGAACCTCTATGGTCCTGTAGATACAGTTATTGAACCTCTATGGTCCTGTAGATACAGTTATTGAACTGAAATGGTCCTGTAGATACAGTTATTGAACTGAAATGGTCCTGTAGATACAGTTATTGAACTGAAATGGGTTGTCTTTGGACTAGACTCAGAAATTGACTGGTCCGAATGGGCTAGTGTGTTGATAACGTTTAATTTGTTCCCTGGTAATGATTTCTAAGTGCTTATTAGTTCAGGACCAAACTCATGAAGTATTAAAGTCCCAAAAGATTACATAGACTGAATGTTTCCTGGTCAAAGCCAAAATCTTGAACACCCACAGAATTGACACATCAAACCTAGTAGCTAATATTATCTGGATGTTATTGCTGGATATAAATCCATGGTTCAATCCATGACATAGTTATCAGACTAACACATGTATCCACTCTTTCAGAACTCAAGTGTGTTGTGGCACCATCTTCAAAGGCCTCAATGGAGAAGTATTACTGGACCCGAAGCTGTTCCGACCGTGTTTATCTTGTGCTGGGGACAAGGTTCCCGGGACCGGAGCGGAGATGCACCGGAGTCAGTCGGTGGAGACGGAGAGCAATGCCAGTAGTCAGAGCTACATGGACAATGACTTCTTGGACACGCGTGTCACCCCCGATCAGGACTGTCCGAGCTCCGTGGCTGCTGCCTTCTCCCTAGAAAGACTCACATGCGCCGCTAGCAAACTGGAGGCAAGCTTTGCACACCGGGCGCTGGCCATGGAGTGCTGAGTGCAGCGTGTATCTGACTATCTGACTGACACAGAGCGAGGAAAACATCTCAGGAAACCTTCCACACATCTGCACAAAGAATCTGCCATTTGCCATTTTCTTTTTGTAAGAAAACAGTATAAGTCGAAAAAGAAAAAATCAAACCAATGTCTGCTTACAGTGTGAGTGATTTTGAATAGTATGTGTACGTTCGTTCACGTGTGCAAGTTTCTGAATGGATTTACAAAGATTTGTGTTTTGCTCAACCGCCTTGTTACGACGTAGGAACTTCAGTACCAATTAAGTTTGCAATGAGAAGAAACATTTTAAGTTGTAAGGGTTGTGAACTGTTTTCTGCCACTAGTCTTGCAGGTGATGAACATGGGTCCCAGCAGGCGGAACGTGACTCCATCCTCCGAAATAAGAGTACGGGAAACTCCGCCATGGAAGACTCTGTGCTTCCTCTCGGACTCTCCACCCAAGTGTGCCCACATCTACGTACTTACTTACTTACTTACATACTTACATACAGCTCCACAGCTGCCTTGACACCTGCAGCTGCAGCTCAGTGACCGACTGGTTGTGTTGTGTGCACTATTCCATGAATCAATCTCGTGTAACTTATCAACCGACATGCTAAGACAGCCATGACATCATCCATCCACACAGATTCCAACAGTTCACAGCCTGCCAGTACGGACATTATGTTTTCACCCTTCATTTATTCATTCATTCATTCAAACAGTGATTAATGCTTTTCCCTTGCAACGATTCACAGATTTTAAGAAAAATTTCGGAGTTGACTCAGTTTGTTGACTGCTGAGCAGAGACTTCAGTTGATAGAAATCTTGGTGCTTAATGTATGTTCCTGTGTCAGTGACTTGTTCTCACATCAGTTCAGTCGGCAGGACGGACTGAACAGAACTGAACTAACTGTCAGAGGGTGCTACTAGTGGCCGACCGCCCCACAGCCTTTACACCATTCACCTTCAATGATCTCCAGCCCTCCCCGGGCATGAGGTTACTGCTCATAACATTCTCGGTCAAACCAAATAGAAGAAGCAGTTGTCCAAAAATCATGGATTTATTTATTTGCCAATCATCCAGTCAACCATCATTCTAGGGCAGTGGGTTGAAGCAGCGGCCAGTGTGTGTATGTTGCGTTCCTCTGCATCGCCCTCGTCGTCGTCATAATATCTCCAACTACATATCCGCATCGTCAACTCATCGTATGTTTAATCGTGGACTCCTGCTATGTGAAGAAGCTACGCGGCTTCAAAACAAACAATCTCGTCCCTGACTTTCTCCAAATGACCATGGCTGCTTTGTGAATGGGAGGACCAATTATCATGAAGATTGATGAAATATGACACGTTCCCAAGCACAAGCAATGATCTGCCCTGTATTTCATGACAAATTGTAACATAGTATACATACGTTTACATACATACATACATACATATATATATCTATCGTTGTTATGTTTAGAGAGTAAATGCTTATCTGTTTGCTAGGATTTCACTTGGTATTTCCACTGCTGTTGAGGCCGGTTCAGTTTAACATGACACCAAGCTGCCGCCGACATCAGGACCATCGTTGCTGGTTAGAGATAAGCTTTATAATAACCAAGTGAATTTCTAGCATTTTATCTCAAGATATTTCTTCCCTTACGAACAAGCTCTTGGTTTTTGAGACATTCTCACTGTTTTATATTTATTGTACATATACATTTTCAAATCATGCTTTCTGGAAACGTGTCATTACAAACACGCCTGCAGTTACGGAATTATAATGACAGAACAAATTTATTTTTTTTATAAATGAACAAAATGATTTTCCATCAATTTCCATACTTGACCAGCAAAAACTGTTTTCATATTTGCATGAAACAAATTTACGCAGTCTAAGTTTACATGTGAAATTTTCTGTCCACTGTTGTGATGACATGTTTTCTATTTTTATGTCCATTTTATTTTTGTGCTTAATTTGGAGAAGTTTTCACCGTTTCAAAATAATGCTGCTACAGAATTTAGTAAGCCTGTGTCAAATTAAGTAACTCATATGTTTGTGTAGTTTAGAAAACTTATATAAATTGACTTAAGAGTATTTATAGAATAGGCACATACTAACACATGAAATTTGCTTAATTTAAATGCTTAAACTTAATAATTTGTAGTAAATATGTTGTGTATTCTAAAATGTTCTAAAAGTTATGGATATTATCTTAAAAGTTCACAAAGTAATAATGGTAAAAACTACTCCAGATTCTTGACACAGATAATTCCCAAATCAACAATCTTCAGAATGAATGAATTTATTTCGGTGTTTGATTGTGGTTTAAAGTTCGGAGAAGGCCATGTCGGCCAGACGTGTTTTCACTCTTGACTTGACTGCGATGTGAGGGCAAGGCTAAAGGAGGCAATGTACCAGAGTAATATATGTACATGTATATATATATATGTATACCCTTTAGCCTTGCAGAGCTGTCGGACTCATTCTGCTCCATCCTGATATCTGTATCCACATGCCTCTAACATCCCCTGATATCTGTATCCACATGCCTCTAACATCCCCTGATATCTGTATCCACATGCCTCTAACATCCCCTGATATCTGTATCCACATGCCTCTAACATCCCCTGATATCTGTATCCACATGCCTCTAACATCCCCTGATATCTGTATCCACATGCCTCTAACATCCCCTGATATCTGTATCCACATGCCTCTAACGTCCCCTGATATCTGTATCCACATGCCTCTAACATCCCCTGATATCTGTATCCACATGCCTCTAACATCCCCTGATATCTGTATCCACATGCCTCTAACATCCCCTGATATCTGTATCCACATGCCTCTAACATCCCCTGATATCTGTATCCACATGCCTCTAACATCCCCTGATATCTGTATCCACATGCCTCTAACATCCCCTGATATCTGTATCCACATGCCTCTAACATCCCCTGATATCTGTATCCACATGCCTCTAACGTCCCCTGATATCTGTATCCACATGCCTCTAACATCCCCTGATATCTGTATCCACATGCCTCTAACATCCCCTGATGGTGTAGCCAGTCTTTGCCTTGTACAGCTGAAGGTGTGTTACTTGTTGCTATATCTTTTGACATGCTGTAAGCCAATTAAATTTCATGATTTTAAATTTATAATCACTGATAAGTCCTCTCATTCTGGCATTGCCAGTATTGCTTGATTTTATATAATATTGGCTGGTTATTTATAACTTGATACGAGGCAGAAGCTGGTTAGAGAATCAGGGAGTTGAAGAAGCGTTGTGGATATTATACTGATGTAGCAGGATGTGTGTCCGACCAGACTCCTAACTTATTGGCTTTAAGCAGTGAATGTTGTTTCATTGTTTTCATATGGAAACTAATATATACAATTAGATCTTCGTGTCTAATATATTGTACATAATCTTGTGTAAATTGTCCCGATTCCTAACTTATTATGGTGCAAGCGCATCTGTTTGACACTGACGTACATGTTATTTTGTGCATGCCCAATTGTACATAGTATTAGTATAGTTGTTGCACATTTATAAGCGTCCTCTAGTCATAAATGTGGTGCGCAATCCATAAATTAATCAAATATTGTCGTACTTAGAATGTGAAGAGAGCCTAGTTTCGGAGACTGGCTCCCATTTCTTGCTCAGGGTTCCAATCAACAGTGATGATGATGAAATACAGTTGATTTATATATTTATATTTGGGCTAGTTGGAGTGCAAGTATCAGCAGAAAGCCAATTTGATTCTCGTCTCTTCAAATACGACAAGATGGTACTTCACTTACAACTAGTCTTTGAAAATTTTAAAATGCTGTTGAAAACAGTAACCATTGAGAGAAAACAGATATGTATGACAGGTGCTGACACAAAAGAGTGATTCGAAGTAGAGTTAAACTCGCTCGCCCTACTGGTATGAAGTGTATTTGAAGAATTGTTGCATGAAATCTACGTTATAACCCTGACATACTTATGTGTTTATCTCATGGCTGCTTACAAGTGTTACCTCTTCTTCAAACCAAGTTTTCTGGCTAAAATGAGCAAATCGTTGTCTTTGTTTAGGTAGGCTAACAGAATATATTTGCTGTTTATATTATTGGACATGGCCATGGCCTCTTTATGTAATATCCAAGATTTATTAACACATTTGGAAACAATACACCCCGTTGAAATGATTAATTTCAGTTAACTATTGCTTATTTTGGTTGAAATAATGGTTTTGAATCTGTAGTCATAGTTTAATAATTTTGCAGCAAATATCTATTGTCACTTGTTGTGATGAAACACCTATTACGAAGCTTGTTTATCAAATGAATACATCCCAGTGGTTGGCTTGAAATAAGCTTGATATTGCAGATAGAAAACTTATCTTATTTTGAAAGCGACAACTGTTGCTCCACTGCTGTGGTAGTTACAGTGAAATGAATACATGGTGATATCGATGATATTGTGACATTATCTTTTGCTTCTGTCTGCCCGACAATGACAATTGACTGTTCATGTGTAAAGCGTCTTTCTTTCACGGTTGTTCTAACTTTAATGTCCTCATATTGTCAAGTACAGTGAAGCCCTTAGTCTGTGCAATCAGTTCTGAACAGATTGTCCACTTGTATTGGTAGAGTGTTGACGGTATGTGGACACAACTCCATAATCTGCAAGCTGCCAACTTGCATTGTTATTCCTATTTTTGAAGAGATAAATGACATTTTTCGGGTTATTTATATACTTTTTTTTCTCAAAAACCACAAAATCATAATCACAACCAATGAATTTTTAATCGAAACAGTTAATTCCCAGAATTTCCAAAAAAGTGAAAACTTCCATCTTGATATATTTCATTGTTTGCTTTGATGTCTGATATGGAGGTAAAGTAGAATGACGGTCGGTGGACACTCTGTGGACACTTGGTGGACACTTGGTGGACACTGGCTATGCTTGCTAGAAGAGAGACCGTCAGACCGACCGTGTACCTCCTGCTCCTCCTCCTCCTCCTCATATACACTGTGCAATGCTTATATACTACAAAAACCTTGCCAGTTATTTTTTGTTATTTATTTGCTCCACACCTGACATTGCTATGTCACAAAATGTCTTGATTATTTTTTGTATTGAAATATATTTTATGAAAAAAGAACAGAAAAAAATACTCCAGAATTGTCATATGACACATTGTCAGAAGATGTCATGAAACTGAAAGTATTCCTGCATCACCATGGTATTTATTGACACTATTTATTTATTTAACTTAATCCTTGTTGTCATGACGACTGATACTGTTTACCTCACTACTAGTGATCTGTTTGTCCTCACACAAACTCTGACCTCCAACCTTCTGTTGTCTTTCACCTCACGAACTAGCTGATCTAATGAACAATATCTGTACTACACTACAACATTGAGTATTTGAGTTGGGCAAATTCATGGACATAAAATAATCTGAAATGAAAATTTGAATTCTTTGTCTGCAAACCCATCCAAATTTGCATCTTCATGATCCAATCAAATTTGTTAATGGTGACAGTAAGACGGTTCATTATCGGACAAACTCTTTCTCCATGATTCATGATCCATTTCCTTGTTCATAGTTTGCAGAGCGACAGAAAATATCTTATCCATTGTAGTTTAAAGCAGAAATCGTCTTCCAGTGTGCTTTTGTTTGGACACTAAGGAGCCATTACACCTCCCCATTGCCAAATCTGATAAACAAAAGGATACTACTACTGACTGTACACTACAGATATGAGTTACTTGTTACTGTTAGTCTGTACGCCCTGTTGCACCTTGTTGACCCTGTGTGGAGCTTGTGTGAGGACCTGTATGTTGTAGAAAGCGGTATTACACTGTATGTTGACTAGTTGTGTGTTATTGCTTGTAGCTCCCCCTCATCTATCCAATTGATATTCACTGTTGCAAATGCTTATTTCACCCCTTCTAAGGACTACGTGTTCTGTTGCATATTATGTTTATTGTACAAAGTGTCTTGAAGCAAGCATTTGCAACTGGTTTTTATGAATTTGTGTCTTTTTTAATCTAGGAATGTTTGTACTGTAAGATATCAGTGTTTAGTTTCTCTACGGTATTAGTATCTCGAGATCGTGAACTATATGAGAATGCATGACAAGGTTTGATCAATCCGTGTGACTTATTCTCCGCTAGTCCCACGTCACTTGCTGTGGACCAAGCTTCTTCTTCGTCCTACGTACGTACATAGGAATGCGTGCAGGTTGTCGTGGTTGCTGCATGACTGTCGGAAGCATCATAAGATAATATCTATCAAAATCTAAGGTCAACAAATTGATTTTAAGATGTATGCAATCAGTCAACGAAAGAACACTTTTGATACTCTCGAATAATTATTGTACTCGCGAACATGTTCAGTTTTGATGAAGGCGTCAGTTCTGATTTAAGCATGAGTGTAGTATGTCGGCATATATGGTCCTGTTCTAGAGTTAAATGAATGCTTAACAGGTGCTTGTTCTCAGCTGGATGTTTGCTGTAAGTTAGTCAGTTTGTCAGTCTCTTTCAGTTAAATCGGTGAATGCGAATATAAGGTTATCATCCGTCTAGCTCCAGCCACTTATCTTGTCCGTTTTGGTTGTCATTAACATGCAATAATATCTATGCACGAAGCAAGATTTTTATACTCAAAATATAGCTGTGCTTATTTTTACATCCAACTGCATATCAGTCAAAGTTTATTTATTTATCATTCAATATCCGTTTCATCCATTGGCCATGAGAAAACGACAATCATTTGGAGTCGCCATCAGCCATTCTTCTAAAGGAGCACGGTGAATGTGAAGAGTTGAACTCAGTGATTGGTGGACATGTTTGTGTGTGTGACTGTGACTGTGTTCGCCAAAGGCATTATCTATCAGTCGGTCTCGATATCTAGCAGTAGTCGGAATCTCTCCGTGGCTGGAGCTAGTGCCAACACCTAGTCCTTCCTCCTTACATCCTCTTCAAGCCTTGAGATGTAACCACATGTGGTCCCATGACAGGATCTTCCTTCCACCTAATGTCATCATCATGGTCATGTGTGGTTGCTTCTCTGGCCAACAGAGGGTTAAAGTGTCCAAGTATGAAATCAGTGAACTGTTTAGGACTCTCGTCTAACATTCGCTTAAAAAAGTATTTAAAAAAATCTTGTGATTTTGGGTGCCAAGCCCCCATATTTTTGTCCAAATTCTGCATTTAGTCCTAAACATATTCACCTAGGTTTGTGAGAATGAACAATTTGATTGTGTTTCACCAGATATTAAAGCTTCCACTGTGAATTCTGCAATTTGTGCCTATACTAGATCTCCTATGATATTTTGCTTCCAAGTCATTGTCATGTAATTCAGTCTTACCTTGACCAGGGCGTTCAGTTGTCATCTAAATATACTCTTTTGTATTTAATTTCTCCTTCCCACCCGAAAAGGGTGTCTCCCACTGGGCCACACTGCCACCTAGTGGTGACATTGAAGCTTCAGGGGAGACAACTCTCTGTCTATCCCACCTGTACCTAGGCTGGTCGATGTTCGTTACCACTTGTCATTATAGCATCAATAGTACATTCCTTAGAGGAACAATACATTATTGTATTCATTTGTTCACAAGAAAATTCATTTGTTCATTATTCATAATTCATTTCGCCATTGTTTTCTACTCCTTGGTCATTCAGGGTTTTGTATCAATAAACGTTTGCAAAACAAAATGTTTTATCTTATTTATGAATGTTGGTGTAGACATGTTTAGAGATATCTGAATATTTTGTGGAAGTGAAGAATTTCATACTGGTTTTACAGCTCGGGACCGCCACTGAATTGATGTCCTTGTCATCAGGTTTGTTGAGAATGACTGAGAAGTGGTGTGGTGTCTCATGATGTTAAGTATTTTGATAGAACAGGTTGAGTCAAATCGATTGCCAAGGTTTCCAACACTGAGACGACAGTTCACTTGCATCATCTGAAGGAAAGTGTTGTCGTCGAACCTCGAGCATACCATCACAATTTGCCGTGGTGATCACGGTGCCAAGCGACCATGTTTGTGCAGTCAGACTCACAAAACCGTTTTGAGGCGGCACGTAGGTGGCACGTCGCATGAACATTCCTGTCAATTGTTTTACATACATAGAAACATTACGTGCACCGTGTCGTTCAGATATATAGGCGTAGGAATAGCCCCCCGTGCTGTATGTAGATTCTGGTCCTGCAATTGTGCTGATGAAAGCGGGAAGATGACGGTTAGTTGGTTAAACCATTTGAGTGAGCATGGACTAAAACACTCTGACAACGGCTCTGTCCCGCAGCTACGACCGGAAATCAGAAGCCTCATCTCTGCTGCTTCCCACACAGCTACTGAAATTAATAATCAACCCTTCTTCTTTTCTGCTAAGTAAACACGCCGTTTGTAAGCTATAGGAATTCATCGGGTCTGTGATGGCGTGTCGAGTAATATCTCCGAGATTCTAATATCCCGTCTGATCCCTGGAATCAGCACACACGAACAGCGTTCTGAGGTTCTGTCAGTTCTCATCAACGTTTACTTCACGTTTCACGATACTGGTCGTAAACGAACAACATGTTGGACCTCTTGTCGATGTATGGATGAATAAAATATATTATAACAATATGGGGAGATGGACACTGGGTAGTATTTCTCCTGTAAACCACAGGGTCATCGTATCTACAATTTAGAACCCCCATTGGCCTAGCAGTCTACGTAACATTTCTCTCTCTGGTTCACTGGTTCTAGAGAAAAAAGTAGAAAAGGCGAAAGTTTACGGGTGGCCGGACACCATACCATGCCATAAGCCTTTCTTTACTTTCAGACCTGATGCAGATTCTCCGAAAGAACCCTACATTTAAGAGCGAAATTAACACCGTGAATTTAACTGAATCACCATGTTACCTGCAAAGCCGGACTTAACACGCTGACTCAAATGTGGGCTCGAGAAGCTGAAGAAAAATGTCGGTATGCTTGAGAACTCGACACCTAAGTCTCCACTATCTACACGTGTAGAAAGTAGCTTGCATCAGATCATTCTGATAAGACTAAATCTTATGTGTATGACATTCAGACTTCAGATTTCTACACCAATTCAGAGTCAGATTTATTCTTGTTTGCACACGGAGAGAAATGTCAATAAGTTTCAAGATTCAAGATTATTTATTGCACAAACACCTCATTCAGGCACAGTACAAAGCTAAAACTAACAAAACAATAATATCATCAACATAATAACATGGCAAATATTGAACTTTATGGAAACAATAGTTATAATGAATGATTATACAGTGATAGGTGGCATATTATATCTCAAATCATAAATTGTAGATATAGTAGATGTTATCAAACTGATTTCTTCTCTAGGTTGTAGCATTATTTTCATCAGGTCCGTAGATTATTAATATTGATTCCAAGATCCTTAAACAGTGTCTCCCTGTGTGACGTGTTGAGGGGACAAGTGAGGAGGAAGTGTTCCTCACCTTCCACCTTCTGGAGGTTACAGTGGCAGCACAGTCTCTGCTCAGTAGGGGTGTGGCGATACCTCCTCTCTCAATCTCCAGGACACGGGCGCTCAGTCGGAGTCTTGTTAAAGTCTTCTGATAATAAGTCTTCAATAAGAAGTGTCACATGGCATGTGTACAGTCGGCCTGCTCGGCTTCTTTCCTGTCTATATATGGTTCCTATCCTGGTGTATATTTCATCAAACCGAGTGACAGTTTCAACTCTAAGAGTTTGACACCAACCCACTGAGGTCCTTCCACGGTCTAGCTTGACCAATGTTGATAGTTTTGTGTAAGATATTTATAATTAGCTGTCTGGAAGTGATAGTTGACAGAGGAAACATGTCCGGGTCCATTCATGTACTTAGAACGCCGTCACCAACTGGTCACCACACACAATGCGGACATCAGATCTGAAATGTTATCCACTATCATCATTGTGACTGATACGTCACTACTGTAACAACTGTACCATTCAACTTCTGTATCCAATGGTTGCGACATTTCGGAAAATAATTTAGTTGAAAGTTGTATATTCTAGGCGCTTGTCATTCGCTTGTATGCTTTCCACCCGTGTGTGAAATTGAAGGAAGCCCATACCAAGTAATCATGTTTGACAACGGTCGGCCCGATATGGTCTCGTTAAAACATTATTTCGTTGTTTTAGTACAACATATTTGTTTATAACGACAACTTCAAGAACACCATGACACCATTATCATTGAAAATCAATTGTTCTTCATAATTGAAAATTGTTGTTCTGAAAGACAATTATATAATGGAATCATTAAGGACGCATATCGGACTAATATTATAGAAAACCATTACGCCATAAAGACAGATGGGACGTCATATTAAATATATCCACGAGAGTTAACGACATTGTCCTTTTAGCACCAAAGATTACTACGAAACCTTACAGATGCCCAGAGCTATTTGTCACTGTGAAAACATACAGAAAACGCAATGTCATGGTTGAAGGTGAAGATGTTTGATAGCACTGGGCCGAACCGAGTGACAGCCTCGATTTCAAAGTGGCACGTGCAGAGGTCAGAAGGCACGCGACACGGAAGAGTGACCGTAGATCGCCACGTGTCGTCCTCGTCAATCAAATAACTCTTTTTTTCTAGAGGTCAATTTCTCTAAGGTACAATTACCAGGCGTTTTATTAAAACAATGAATTCATTGCCCTCATTTTGACATCTGACTCATTGATTTTGGAGGAAATGATTTGAAAATCATGATAAACAAAAGAAACTAAGTGTCATTATTTCGAGAAATATTTTTCCTTTGAGACCAAAACCTATATGAAAATAACATTAAAATAGAGTTAATACTGACTTGTTAACGTTCTAAAACTAGAAACACTTGAAAGGAGCCCGGATAAATCCTTAATTTAATCTTACGAAGGTCCTTTTTAATGATTGCTTTTAGTCAGGACACAGATGAATTTTAGCGCCAATATAGGTTGCCAAACATGGACCAGTATTCGTTCGCTCATAGGGAAAACTGGTCTTTTATCCTCGTGCGCAACCTATGTTTGCGCTGAAATTCACCTGTGGTCATGATGACTGATACAGTTTCAAATTCTTTATTTCTTAAAAACGCCACCAACGGTGGTACATGAGGTATAATATTACATATAGCATATTAAACAAAGCAGAATTTCCGAGATGTTTAAAGGCAGTATGAATTAACGAATGGAAAAAGTAACTACATAGAGGTTGTTAAGGGAATGATGCATAAAGTACATTGCTCAAGTTATAGGTATTGTATAAATATGTATGGTTGATTATATTAATGTCTCTACACTATGCTGACAGAAAAAAGTCGAATTTACCAACATATTATTATTGTTATATAACGCAAGTGCAGCCTATTTGAAACATATCGATAAAGGATTAGTTTGTGAATTATTAGAAAATGGTCGAGGCCAAATGGTCGTGTGGTAAGCTGTTGGTACAGTCAATGCTGGCGACAGTTGCCTTACTCTGAGAGCGTGGGTTCGAATCCCACATGGGACTCGGCCCGAAAAAGTACAAGAATTTGTACTATTGAAGGTAGTGTTATCCCAAATATAACCATTTTATATTTGTGAATTATGTTCAGTTCAAATTAATCTGAACACATTAAGAGGTTAAGTTACGTTTCTTACTCTGCAATACGTATATTGAGACAATCGTTTAAATGTTCTCAATAATTATTCACATAACGTTTATTATTTGGGACAACATAAATTAACATGCTTCGTTTGACAAACGTGGCACGCGCTTGTCAGTCCACACTTGTTTTTTTTTCAAGATACATACAAACGACGCTTTCATCTCATTAGTAAGAAATGTTTCATATTTTATATCATATCAGAAATGTTTCATATTTTATTTGTTTATAAGAAGATCCTTATGAATGTTACTGAATTTTGTTTGAAAAGTGCAGAAATAATACATACTAGATAATACATATACAAGATAATACATATACAAGATAATACACATACTAGATAATACATATACTAGATAATACATATACAAGATAATACATATACAAGAAATATAAACCAGACTATCGGAGCAGTCTATGTGACCTCTCGGTCGATGCCCTGTTTTGATATACAACCGACCCTTTTTTATTAATGCTCCTTTATTTGACAGTAAAACATATATCACCACGAATAACGATACTAAATATATATTAACACGCACACACAATTACTATACACAGTAATCTAAAACCGGTTAACTGGGTTTATGTCCTTATAGTAGGTCTATTGCATGTAAAAAAATCATAAAACTTGATAGTAAAAATATATCACTTAATTAAGATTAAGTATGTGTACTGAATATATATATATAGCTTTGTTTACAAACACAATATAACCCGGCGAATTTGTGGTATGGAAAGCTGGTCAGATCCCTCGATCCACCGCCGTGTAGACGGTGAATGGATAAATGATCAGATGTTGGCTCAAACTGTTTACTGTTAACTTGCTTTCACAACCTCACGCCCTCGGTTATATTTTTATCATCAAGATTAAAGATTGATATTTTACGGCGTGATATTGATGAGAGGCACCACGAATCAATAACTCGTCAAAAACAGCCGGTGTTAGTCACCACAAATTAGGTCAAATGCCATTAACAGCACGGAGAAAGTGAAATTAGGTCAAGCCTGTCTAAATAGGTCACAGAGTTACCGGGTTTACGTTGCTGATACCCAATCCCATTAACTTATTTCTTGACCGGCCTATCATCGCCCAGTTGTTTGAATTCGGTCAGCCGTCGATAGTCTGTTGACCAAATGTGAGCAAATGCTCCCAACATGCCTAAATCAAACAATGCTGACCTCTCCGGGAAACTAGGTCAACTGCGGATTGCGACGCACAGCACCAGCGCTGGCTCTTAGATAGAACACGTTTCTCTCAATCGATAAGATGGCTGCGGTGTTACTCGCCTGGACGCCAGACTCCATGCAGGGTCATCGCTCGTGGCTTACTAACGGAGAATTCCGCATATTGTAACCCTTTTAAACTCCCAACAGTGCCAAGTTACCTCGCCGTTCGTTACCTTTCGTCACTGGCGACAGGTGCGTGTTGAGTTCTTAACGAGAAATGTCCTCCACTTAGTAACAGATGTTGAGTTGTTATTTATGGGTTAATCAAATCGTTAATCTAAAATGTTTATATGTCGAAGTATGCCAATCAAGTGATCTACATTGATAATCTTTCTGTTCCTATTGTCATTATGTAATTTAAAGTTACGTGAAATATCCACTTCTTTAACAGAAATAAAGACATATTCTTGTTTGTGCACAGAATCGTTCTTGAAGACCAAACTATTCAATAAAATGTGCGCGTGTTGTGTAAAACACTCAAATACGTAAACCATTAACGTTAGGAAGCTCTCAGAAGTAGAGTCAATCCTAAATATGCTGACGTCAAAGCTATGTGACGTCAGAGACATGTTGGCCATGACCTCATTAACATACGTTTCAGACAAGAGCTGTTGTTCCTTCAGACGACTTGATAAAATGGGCCGAGGGGGGTTACGTTCGTAAGAAGATTTCGTCTAACTGACGTCACAGTAGTTTGACGTCATCAGCTAAACAATCCAATGAGTTTAACATCGTTCTGTATTCGAACCGCATCTCCTCGTCTATTCATTAAAAAAAATCAGACATTTATATTTTCTAAGGGTGTTCACATTAAATCATGTGTAGACTGCAATCATATGCATAATGTTGCCACACTACAAGTTGATTAGTCCAGCTTCAGGACTGTAAATAAAAAGGAGCCTTTAATACAGTCTAGGTTGTCCTTCAGCAAGTCTAGACTACAGCAATTTACAAAATTTATGAAATGAGACCTTGAAATAAAAATGTTGAAAAGCATTTCAAAAATTATATATTTCATAGACTAAATTTTAGTCTACAAGTTGATCTGCTGTCCCCCATGGTCGGAACGGACGATCAAGACGGGCGGTCAGAGCGGCGAGAAACCCCAGCGACCTGCACGTCATAATGTATACGACCATGCCAGACTAAACTCGGCAGTTTGGGGTAAAATCGATACAGCATGTCGCAGACCGATTCAGCCACTTGTTTGCGTAGTGTCGCCACCAAGACGATTGTCTCAATGACGCAACAGAGCCCGGTACATATTTTTTATTTATGAAAATAATATCAAGATTAGGCTACTAAACAGTGCAGGCTAATGAAACGGGAACTGATGAAACTGTAGCGGAGAATATTTAATTAATTATTTTATATACAACATGTTACATATCTGACAAGACTAACATTCAGTCTATGAAATTAAAAAAATTAATGCGAATTCAACGTAGAGAACGGAGGTTAATTCAAAAGCTTGACAACACCTAAGATCACTATATTGAGGATATTATGTAAGTCTCTCTCTCTCTCTCTCTCTCTCTCTCTCTCTCTCTCTCTCTCTCTCTCTCTCTCTCTCTCTCTCTCTCTCTCTCTCTCTCTCTCTCTCTCTCTCTCTCTCTCTCTCTCTCTCTCTCTCTCTCTCTCTCTCTCTCTCTCTCTCTCTCTCTCTCTCCTCTCTCTCTCTCTCTCATCTTCATTAGAGTTCAAGCAAGCATTTACTTCTTACAGAAAGCGTATTGTTCTTTTGGGCGGGTCTACTTTAAACGAGACGTGTAAAACTTCAAAGAGTTTGAGCTGACAACGAGGCGACGTGATTATATTTAAAACGTTTCACTGTTGTTGGAAATGTGTAAAACGTACAGATGAAGCCGCGGTTCTGACGCTGGTGTAAGTGCATGATGTCTGTCATTCAAATATGCCCCTTAAAAGAATTATCTTATAAACATTAAACAGCGTATCTATCCAACGCATGTTTTTTTATTATTAAATCTCTCACTGCCTCTCCTAGGTTTTCTCCATTTTGTCGAAAATAAAATCCATATCCTGAGATAATGAGCATGCATGTAGTTTGTTTTAAACGTAGGGCCTAATCCGTTAGCGGAAGGAGAAAGGGTTATTCAATGCGAGCTGTTGTGGGTTTGTGCAATCACTACGCCACACATCCCTCTCAGTTCTAGTCTCTTTGCTTCAATGATGTAACATCACTACCAAGTACTTTACAAAGCTCTTAATTAATTAACTAATTACGCTCAACACCCACTTGCCACCAAACCAACACTGACTCCTTTTGAGAAAACCAAATCGATTCTTTTTCAAAATCATTGTCTAAAATTCAAGCGTCCCTTACAATGCATAACATCTCATAATTAATTCACACAGCAACACCTAGGGTGAGACAACTGCATGGATGGTTCCACGCGCGACTGGGTTCGAACAGAGGACTGCGAGCAATCTCGCTGTACATACTAGTATAGTAGTACAGCGACTTTATAGCGGGATGTCTGGTGGGGTATTGACGTATCTTACCTCAACGTCATCAACTGCATGACGATGACGTTTAGAAAGAGTGATGACGTTAATCAGCAAACTCGTGAGGGCGCCACTCGTGAACATATCACTTTCTCACGCCACTCGTGAACATATCACTTCCTCACTCCACTCGTGAACATATCACTTTATCACTCCACTCGTGAACATATATATCACTTTCTCACGCCACTCGTTAACATATCACTTCCTCACTCCACTCGTGAACATATCACTTCCTCACGCCACTCGTGAACATAACACTTTCACATTCCACTCGTGAACATATCACTTTCTCACTCCACTCGTGAACATATCACTTTCACATTCCACTCGTGAACATATCACTTCCTCACGCCACTCTCGAACATATCACTTATTCACGCCACTCGTGAACATATCACTTTCTCACTCCACTCGTGAACATATCACTTTCTCAAGCCACTCGTGAACATATCACTTTCTCACGCCACTCGTGAACATATCACTTTCTCACTCCACTCGTGAACATATCACTTTCTCACGCCACTCGTGAACATATCACTTCCTCACGCCACTCGTGGACATATCACTTTCTCATTCCACTCGTGAACATATCACTTTCTCACTCCACTCGTGAACATATCACTTTCACATTCCACTCGTGAACATATCACTTCCTCACGCCACTCATGAACATATCACTTTCTCACGCCACTCGTGAACATATCACTTCCTCACGCCACTCGTGAACATATCACTTATTCACGCCACTCGTGAACATATCACTTTCTCACTCCACTCGTGAACATATCACTTTCTCACGCCACTCGTGAACATATCACTTTCTCACTCCACTCGTGAACATATCACTTTCTCACTCCACTCGTGAACATATCACTTTCTCACGCCACTCGTGAACATATCACTTCCTCACTCCACTCGTGAACATATCACTTTCTCACGCCACTCGTGAACATAACACTTTCACATTCCACTCGTGAACATATCACTTTCTCACGCCACTCGTGAACATATCACTTTCTCACTTCACTCGTGAACATATCACTTTATCACTCCACTCGTGAACATATCACTTTCTCACGCCACTCGTGAACATATCACTTTATCACTCCACTCGTGAACATATCACTTTCTCACGCCACTCGTGAACATATCACTTCCTCACTCCACTCGTGAACATATCACTTTCTCACGCCACTCGTGAACATAACACTTTCACATTCCACTCGTGAACATATCACTTTCTCACGCCACTCGTGAACATATCACTTTCTCACTTCACTCGTGAACATATCACTTTCTCACGCCACTCGTGAACATATCACTTCCTCACTCCACTCGTGAACATATCACTTCCTCTCGCCACTCGTGAACATAACACTTTCACATTCCACTCGTGAACATATCACTTTCTCACTCCACTCGTGAACATATCACTTTCTCACTCCACTCGTGAACATATCACTTTATCACTCCACTCGTGAACATATCACTTTCTCACGCCACTCGTGAACATATCACTTCCTCACTCCACTCGTGAACATATCACTTTCTCACGCCACTCGTGAACATAACACTTTCACATTCCACTCGTGAACATATCACTTTCTCACGCCACTCGTGAACATATCACTTTCTCACTTCACTCGTGAACATATCACTTTATCACTCCACTCGTGAACATATCACTTTCTCACGCCACTCGTGAACATATCACTTCCTCACTCCACTCGTGAACATATCACTTCCTCACGCCACTCGTGAACATAACACTTTCACATTCCACTCGTGAACATATCACTTTCTCACTCCACTCGTGAACATATCACTTTCTCACTCCACTCGTGAACATATCACTTTCTCACTCCACTCGTGAACATATCACTTTCTCACTTCACTCGTGAACATATCACTTTCTCACGCCACTCGTGAACATATCACTTTCTCACTCCACTCGTGAACATATCACTTTATCACTCCACTCGTGAACAAATCACTTTATCACTCCACTCGTGAACATATCACTTTCTCACTCCACTCGTGAACATATCACTTTCTCATTCCACTCGTGAACATATCACTTTCTCACTCCACTCGTGAACATATCACTTCCACATTCCACTCGTGAACATATCACTTCCTCACGCCACTCTCGAACATATCACTTATTCACGCCACTCGTGAACATATCACTTTCTCACTCCACTCGTGAACATATCACTTTCTCAAGCCACTCGTGAACATATCACTTTCTCACGCCACTCGTGAACATATCACTTTCTCACTCCACTCGTGAACATATCACTTTATCACTCCACTCGTGAACAAATCACTTTATCACTCCACTCGTGAACATATCACTTTCTCACTCCGCTCGTGAACATATCACTTTCTCATTCCACTCGTGAACATATCACTTTCTCACTCCACTCGTGAACATATCACTTCCACATTCCACTCGTGAACATATCACTTCCTCACGCCACTCTCGAACATATCACTTATTCACGCCACTCGTGAACATATCACTTTCTCACTCCACTCGTGAACATATCACTTTCTCAAGCCACTCGTGAACATATCACTTTCTCACGCCACTCGTGAACATATCACTTTCTCACTTCACTCGTGAACATATCACTTTCTCACGCCACTCGTGAACATATCACTTTCTCACTCCACTCGTGAACATATCACTTTATCACTCCACTCGTGAACAAATCACTTTATCACTCCACTCGTGAACATATCACTTTCTCACTCCGCTCGTGAACATATCACTTTCTCATTCCACTCGTGAACATATCACTTTCTCACTCCACTCGTGAACATATCACTTTCTCAAGCCACTCGTGAACATATCACTTTCTCACGCCACTCGTGAACATATCACTTTCTCACTTCACTCGTGAACATATCACTTTCTCACGCCACTCGTGAACATATCACTTTCTCACTCCACTCGTGAACATATCACTTTATCACTCCACTCGTGAACAAATCACTTTATCACTCCACTCGTGAACATATCACTTTCTCACTCCGCTCGTGAACATATCACTTTCTCATTCCACTCGTGAACATATCACTTTCTCACTCCACTCGTGAACATATCACTTCCACATTCCACTCGTGAACATATCACTTCCTCACGCCACTCTCGAACATATCACTTATTCACGCCACTCGTGAACATATCACTTTCTCACTCCACTCGTGAACATATCACTTTCTCAAGCCACTCGTGAACATATCACTTTCTCACGCCACTCGTGAACATATCACTTTCTCACTCCACTCGTGAACATATCACTTTCTCACGCCACTCGTGAACATATCACTTCCTCACGCCACCCGTGGACATATCACTTTCTCATTCCACTCGTGAACATATCACTTTCTCACTCCACTCGTGAACATATCACTTTCACATTCCACTCGTGAACATATCACTTCCTCACGCCACTCATGAACATATCACTTTCTCACGCCACTCGTGAACATATCACTTCCTCACGCCACTCGTGAACATATCACTTATTCACGCCACTCGTGAACATATCACTTTCTCACTCCACTCGTGAACATATCACTTTCTCACGCCACTCGTGAACATATCACTTTCTCACTCCACTCGTGAACATATCACTTTCTCACTCCACTCGTGAACATATCACTTTCTCACTCCACTCGTGAACATATCACTTTCTCACTCCACTCGTGAACATATCACTTCCTCACTCCACTCGTGAACATATCACTTATTCACGCCACTCGTGAACATATCACTTTCTCACGCCACTCGTGAACATATCACTTCCTCACTCCACTCGTGAACATATCACTTTCACATTCCACTCGTGAACATATCACTTCCTCACGCCACTCGTGAACATATCACTTATTCACGCCACTCGTGAACATATCACTTTCTCATTCCACTCGATGAGATAGAAATGGTATTCGACAATAACAATGAAATAGTCTCTATATAGCGAGGAGAGTCGGTATACAATAACATCACAACAGGAACCTAACTCTGCATATAGACGTCAGTGGCATTGAGGAGTGTCGGTATACAATAACGTTCATTATGACCCGGGTATTAAAGATAACAGGTAGTACAATAACGCTCATTACGACCCGGGTGTTATTTATAACGGGTAATAAGGGGCGAGTAATGACTCTCTCAATATCAAACACGTTGTTGTGATGAAATTATTATGCAAATTCAGAACAGATGGTTGATAGACTCCGATCATATTCTGTATAGTTTTATCTGACGGATATTTCCCCTGCATGGCAACGAGCACACAATCGATGCATGCTAATTTAGATCCCCACAACCTTGTTAAAATTAGTTTTTAAAATGGTATCATATGCAGGATTATCAATATACGCTATGCATGAATCGTCATGGAAACCGACAATTTGCCTTTTGCGTGTACTTTTGTTAATGGTCCAAAATCGATGAATATTATCGTTATGTGTATGGACATCCCTGTTTGAAGTCCGCTGTTGGGTTAGGAGAGAAATGAATGGCGCCATTGCACAATAAGGCGCTGAAACGTCATTTACAGCGACTAAAAGTTGAAGTTTTATGCATACTTCTGTCGCAAGATTCGTATTATAATAAACGTCAGGCCAGGCTAGGCTATCACTGAAGAGCGCTTTCAGTGTAAACATTACACAGACAATATTATCAGTTAGAATAGTAAGAAAGTCTTTGTTTGAGAAATACCATGTTTATATATATCGCCGCCTGAGGATGATATAAGTTGATATTGTCGTATAAACACCACTTAGTATATGATGGTAATAATAGTTACCGTCACCGTACTAGAGTGATATAGGATTTATGTGTACTGTTTCTATTATATATAAAAACAGTATCTATCTCTAATGTGATTTGATGAAATGTGCAGTTTTGCAGGTTGTATTCACGGCTTCAACAAGACACTCACATGTGGCACTGATGAAGAAAGTCGATGAGCGAGGCAAAAAATGTAGAAACCAGACTCTTTGAAATTCTTCTCCAAAAATCGATAATGGTAAAGCGCGCTCTATAGCTTTATAGAAACGCACGTGCAGCGATGCCTCAACAGAACTAAGAAAAAACTTAATTCATTTCCTAAAACATAAAAAACCGAGCTCGACTATCTTCCTCGATCAATGGATACAAGGCAGGAGAATTGCTTCCAGTCCAATAATGTTTTTGAGAAGTATGCAAGCTGTTTAAGCGAGGCTACATTGCATATGCGCGTGTTGCTAAAGTCTCTGTCACGTGACCCGATACCGGCTGGTTACTATGGAAATGCGTGTTTCCATACCGGCCCTTCTGAATCTCGCTAAGTCAACAGGCGGCCAGTAAAGAACTAGACCACTCTAGACTAACGCAAGGCTTTTATTTTTTATTTGTTTACGAGGAACTTGTATAATCGATTTCGATAAATGCCAGAGTTTTGATATATTTTATCAGTGTGACAAGTAAATTCCATTTTAATTGTTCGATGAAAATATCAGAATCAAAGTATGATGTGTCACAGATTAAATATTGACTGGCACCCTGCCTCGATGTGATCAGATACATCTGATATCAAACACATGATATATAATAAGCCATTGGACAGTTGCTGGTTGTCTGATCAGTGACGTCACGGAACAGTTGCTGGTTGTCTGATCAGTGACGTCACGGAACAGTTGCTGGTTGTCTGGAACCAGTAATACAAGTTGCACTGAAAAAGTGACAATGATACAAATTAATGTTTTATATTCTTCTTTGAACTGTTTCATTTCAATGTTTCAGTACATATTTTTTATTTATGAAAATAATATCAAGATTAGGCTACTAAACAGTGCAGGCTAATGAAACGGGAACTGATGAAACTGTAGCGGAGAATATTTAATTAATTATTTTATATACAACATGTTACATATCTGACAAGACTAACATTCAGTCTATGAAATTAAAAAAATTAATGCGAATTCAACGTAGAGAACGGAGGTTAATTCAAAAGCTTGACAACACCTAAGATCACTATATTGAGGATATTATGTAAGTCTCTCTCTCTCTCTCTCTCTCTCTCTCTCTCTCTCTCTCTCTCTCTCTCTCTCTCTCTCTCTCTCTCTCTCTCTCTCTCTCTCTCTCTCTCCCTCCCTCCCTCTCTCTCCCTCTCTCTCTCTCTCTCTCTCTCTCTCTCTCTCTCTCTCTCTCTCTCTCTCTCTCTCTCTCTCCTATTTTATCTCCCTATCGATTTGGAGTTTTTTTATGAGATATTCCCTGACGGCGTTCCTTTGACAGTTTTTATTATTTTTTTGTAAACGGGTCAATAATTATCGAATTTATGCACCTCCAATTCAAAATATGGCGTCGGATGTCTTCGTTACAGGATTTGGAGGGATACTTCACGCATGGAAACACGGAAGCAGATCAGGACTTGGAGCCAGTCAGACTTTGGTTAATAAGAAGGAAAAAAATAAACGCTATTGATCGGGCGTGACCATTAAAAACCGGCTTGAACTAGATTGAATTGAGGTTGGTGTCTTTATCGAATCTGCCTGTCAAGTGAACAATAATTTGTGTCATTTTGTGAAAACAGTTACAATTTTCAATCTTGGTGTCTGCCAGTTTTTAAAAAAGGTGAAAATTTGACTTTTACAACGGGTGCTGATGTTTCCTGTATCACGACATCACAAATTCTACATTTCTTTTCAGTATACATGTATAGCTGTGACACGGGTTCCGACTCACCATATGTGATGTTTACAGTGCAAATAAGTCCACTCGGCTTGCATATTCATCCCGAACCACAAAATATATCATAATTATTAGTTACCAATTCAAATCGAGTAACATCATTATGCATGTGCAGAAACCGAAACAACACGTCCTATTTATATGCACAGTAGTTATATGGCCTATTAAACACGACAAACCTAAATTTATCAGTTTGTCTGTAATAAATAAGATTCCAAATTACGTTTGACTCATTGGCGCGCGCCACACGCGGTACATTGTCCGGTTTTCGATCAGAAACCACTACTTTTACCTTCATATCGTCAATATACTAAGTCGACATAGATCAAAATGGCATGGCAATTATCGGTAACAGTCAGTACTGCCCGATAACATAACACAATTTATAACATTGAGCATATGAGACCCCAAACAACAAAATGGATGTACCTTTAAGGAGAAAGAGAACTATTATCAACACCTAAAGTGATATTACACAACATCATTTGAATGATATTTCCTTTTATTGCCATCCGTATTCTATGCAATGCAACAGTGTTATATTTTTAATCTATCGTTTCTATTTACTTTGTTAGGAACAATCTGTCTCTGTTTCATCTTCTCCTCTGTTTGTCTGCAGAATAAGTGTTCTGTTTACATACCTCACATTGGATTACTGTAAAATTCTACATTTTCCATTTATTTAATGATATTCGACAGAAGAGAATGTTTTGAAAATGTGTAGAATGGCCTTGTCTGTGACAGTGTTGTTCACTTCAGTAATTACGCCGTGACCGATGTTTATGTCGTCTGCTCATTATTCGAGACACACAAACATATCGAGTGAAGGTCACTCGCAGTGTTGTCAACAAGACATGGAAGACACGAACTGTCACAAATAAGATCGCTCCCTGAAATTGACCTAATTCCGTCCCATCCTTCCCCGCGCCTCCTATACCGGAAGTGGCGGAAGCCAACCTCTGACCTTCACTGGTTGACCTACTTACATGTACTAAACCGTCTGGCTGTCTGGGTAATGACTGACAGCGTGCACTGTAACTAATATACAAGTAGGATTGATTTCCTGCGAACAAGGCGGTAGAAGCATAGTATCACACTGTGCTGCAGCTTTACCACGATGGACAACGTGTAGCTAGATATAATTGGGCTACCGATGCCAAGCGGCGGAAGCTGTCCATTTCTCTCCTGGTCTCGGCAGAACGAGCTGGAAGTCTAATGATCCCGGGTCCTCTCAGAGGCTCAGTCCTGCTTCAATCGGAAACCTCGTTCATCAGGAAACCACTTTGATCAGTCTCTAGTTCTCTAAGTTCATATAAGGTCATCGTCTGACGTACTTCTCAAAATGTCACCTGTGCTCTTAGATGTTCTGAAAAATGTTCTCAAAAATCGTTTACGACAAAGGCAAGTGCGTTTCTGTAATTTCATGTACGGCTTTCGATATCACATCTATGAAAATCGCCATATCGCCGTGGGGATTCTGCGCATAACTTAACCAATGAATAGTTTGCTAAGTGTTATGAAAGAAACGTCATAGGTATCATGTGTGTCAGCACTATTTCAACTGGACCCGATGCAGGGCTTTGACCTTCATCTTTGTCGAACATTGGTGGATGCGCTTCACATCTGTGGACATCACATCCGTGTTTGAGCATGCGTAGACACCAGCTAGCGATAACATAGTAACAAAACAGGTTACATTGTACTTATCTAGTCAGAATGTAATCTCTTTATGCAGTGAACCAAAAGACATGATATCTTAGTCCACTGTCAACCATTTCAGCGTGTTCACTTCCACGAATTGTGACCCTGTTATGACGTATTATGCAAGATTCTATGTTAATAGTACAACTAGAACCTCTCCGAAATATAAGTCCAATGGCACAAGTATCGGTTAGTGGTTTAGATAAATCTCTCTAAATCTTTGGGTAATGATACATTTCACTATTTCACCGTACTAATAGTTACCTTTACGTATTTGCTTGTTTAGTACCAGTGTGAAGTAAACGATTCACCGTTTCCTAGAATGATAAACTTGTGTACTCAATATTCGTTCAGAGTTACCCTTTACCGTTTATACATTGAACAAATGTGAAATAAAACTCAGTGCCATACGTTGATAAGCACAACATCTCTTTAGGTATAGCAATAGAACTAGTACTTAACCCTGGTCAGATGACCATTCGACACACTGAAAAGATCAAGTAATGATCACTGTGGTCATAACAGTGAGTTTGTACATAGTCCATACATATCATATCAGTTATTACAATCATGCTAGTGCCCTCATGTCCATAGAAGCTAATGCCCTCATGTCCATAGAAGCTAATGCCCTCATGTCCATAGAAGCTAACGCCCTCATGTCCATAGAAGCTAACACCCTCATGTCCATAGAAGCTAATGCCCTCATGTCCATAGAAGCTAACGCCCTCATGTCCATAGAAGCTAATGCCCTCGTGTCCATAGAAGCTAACGCCCTCATGTCCATAGAAGCTAATGCCCTCATGTCCATAGAAGCTAACGCCCTCATGTCCATAGAAGCTAATGCCCTCATGTCCATAGAAGCTAATGCCCTCATGTCCATAGAAGCTAACGCCCTCATGTCCATAGAAGCTAATGCCCTCATGTCCATAGAAGCTAATGCCCTCATGTCCATAGAAGCTAATGCCCTCATGTCCATAGAAGCTAATGCCCTCATGTCCATAGAAGCTAATGCCTCATGTCCATAGAAGCTAATGCCCTCATGTCCATAGAAGCTAATGCCCTCATGTCCATAGAAGCTAATGCCCTCATGTCGGAAGTCATCTGGTAGGAACCATTGTACCAGTAACGCCTAAGCCAGGGGATCTTATCTACAAGGTTTGTTACATCGTGTTTGCATTACAGTCAATCCAGAACAGCGTGCATTTGTCAAAATGATATTTTCGGTCATCAGTATAGTCCATTAAGATGCAAATGAGGTCTTTATTA
Organism: Gibbula magus; assembly: GCA_936450465.1. Taxonomy (NCBI): domain Eukaryota; kingdom Metazoa; phylum Mollusca; class Gastropoda; order Trochida; family Trochidae; genus Gibbula; species Gibbula magus. Next base: position 1,002,042 of record OW388293.1, on the reverse strand, counting down.
TGCGCGTCCGGGTAAGCAAGCGCACGAACTTGGCGTGTCCGAAGTATTTGACCCTGCACTGACCCCGAATCAATCAGCGTATAGATGAACTCACAGTAGAGTGTGGGAAACAACCAGTGACTTCTCACCTTCTTGTGCAGTATGTGTTGCTTGTCGAGTCAAGTGGCATGACTGTATATACATGTATTATTCTTTAGGGCCTTTATACAGTCTCGATTTTTCACCTTTCGTAGAAAGTCTAACTCTGTGAATACACTGTAATTGGGGAATTGGGAGATTGAAGATGTAAAAAAGGCATCACACTAGAGCGCCATACGTTTTTAGTATACTCGTGTATAATATCTTCTTGGAGTTGCATTTGAAGTTGAGACGATGAATAATGAGCACAGTATTTTGGATAAACATCTTCATTCTGTAAAAGCGACGATTCGACGTAGATTTTTATGTCGTCAAACAAGAGTAGTCAAGCAAGTTGTATATCGATGAAATATATGAAACATGAGATGTGCCGGTCACGTATATAAAAGGGGCCGTTCTAAGCATCCATCCATCTGAATATTGACACAAAAATCCCCGAAACTGAAATGGTTGTGATGAAAACGGTAATAGTTGTGTATTTGTGGAATTAAATGTTTAAAATCATAGCTTAAATTTGAAGGAAAGTAAATATTTAATAGGTTACAAATGGTAAATGGTTAAGCTGAATTATGATTGCTATTTAATTTTTACGACGTTAGTTTATTTTCCTGGAAGTAGAACACATGCAAGTGATGCGACTCGAAGACCGAGAATCATTAATCACTTGACCCTTAACCTCAACTCGATTGTCCGAACCCAAGAAGCACATCTACAAGTTGGTCTGATATCGATATCCAGGGCCACTAGGGCAATATAAAGTAGTATAACACCATGTAAAATAATCACATTTTGAATGACAGACTATTCAATGTTCACTGAAGCCCCCTTTTCGATATTCCATCAACAGAAAATCCCGTCTCCAGACAGAACGAGTCGGTCCCCAAGGTCTGCTACTGTTCTGGTTCTGGACTCGGCGAGTTGGTCCCCAAGGTCTGCTACTGTTCTGGTTCTGGACTCGGCGAGTTGGTCCCCAAGGTCTGCTACTGTTCTGGTTCTGGACTCGGCTTCTCCTACAGGACATGACCTACTTTCTTCAAGAATCGAATATATTTTGATAAATCGCTGCGGGCAGACTTTCGTCGCTTAGGAAGAAAAGCAATAATTTTACTTTGAGAAATGATTTCGGTTTCGTTTGAACCAGGAATATTTGTGCATATGGAGAGATTGTTTGTTTTGAACAAAACGAACAGGATTTGAGATTTGAAATGACTCATTTAAAATTTAAAATTTGAAAATCTCAATGTTGAAATGAACCAATTTTATAAGTTCCCAAAGCCCAATTCTGTGGCCTGTAATTATTGCCATAACAATGTAATTTTTTTTATTTAGAGAAGTTAGTTGTTATGTTTAAACATTTTAAATTCTGTATTCTCTGACTCCTTTGGGGCCAGCACATGTAATCAAAACCAATAAATCTGTCATTTTTTTTCTGGAAAACTCCGAGGAAACATAATCAGATTAGCGTCGTGTTTTGGGATAACTCCGAGTTAAGTGTATGAATTTGTTTCAATGATGATTGATGTTAAGAGAATTGTACCATGTCCCCCATTCTGCTCCGTCTTGGCAATGAAATACCATCACTATAACTCTTATTCAGGGAGGAGTTAACCTTTACTTAGCAGTTACACCACACCACACCACACCACACCACACCACACCACACCATACCACACCACACCACACCACACCACACCACACCATACCACACCACACCACACCACACCACACCACACCATACCACACCACACAACACCACACCACACCACACCACACCACACCACACCACACAACACCACACCACACCACACAACACCACACCACACCACACCACACCACACCACACCATACCATACCACACCACACCATACCACACCACACCACACCACACCACACCACACCAGAGCACAACTATACTATCATCCATCACGTTATCTGTTGCGTGTGAATTAGTGGGCGTGGTCAAATTAGAAGGACCTCAAGGGTTCTGTAATGACCCCAGGGATAGAAAATGCGTCCCCTTTCAATCAACAGTCGAACACCAGTCCCCGCTCTTCTCTCATGTCATCTTGTCATCAAGCAACACCCTGGGGTGACGCGACACCACCACGCCCGTCTGTTGCAGGTTAGGGCCCATGATAGAAGACAGTCTTTCGTGCAGGTGTCTTCCCCAAAGAGTCAGCATTTCAGTCTTTGTGACATCACTGTGTTAAGTGATATAATTTGTCATTTTCTAGCTCGTAAAATATGTGAAGTGGTATAATATGTCACTTACTATCTCGTAGACCCTGAAAAGTGATAGACTTGGTCACTTTCTATCTCGTAGAGTCGGTAAAGTGAGAGTGTACAATGTGTCACTATCTCGTAGAGTCGGTAAAGTGACAGTGTACAATGTGCCACTCTCTCGTAGAGTCGGTAAAGTGACAGTGTACAATGTGTCACTATCTCGTAGAGTCGGTAAAGTGTAAGGTGTACAATGTGCCACTCTCTCGTAGAGTCTGTATTGTGATAGAATGTGTACTTTGCTGACACAAAGACCCTGAAAAGCGATAGACTTTGTCACTTAGGGAAGTTTCTGTGCCGATTCCGAATAAATATCCCAATTAAAACTTCTCCCCCCTTTTTTTTTTATTCTTTTACCATTACCATTATGCTTTCACAAAGTTCAAAACTCAACTATCTTACTAGAATGGAGTAAATGTTCCAGTGTTAACTTTCGGTATGTATCACAGATTCTGGAGTAAATGTTCCAGTGTTAACTTTCGGTCTGTATCACAGATTCTGGAGTTAATGTTCCAGTGTTAACTTTCGGTATGTATCACAGATTCTGGAGTAAATGTTCCAGTGTTAACTTTCGGTATGTATCACAGATTCTGGAGTAAATGTTCCAGTGTTAACTTTCGGTATGTATCACAGATTCTGGAGTAAATGTTCCGGTGTTAACTTTCAGTGTGTATCACAGATTCTGGAGTAAATGTTCCAGTGTTAACTTTCAGTATGTATCACAGATTCTGGAGTAAATGTTCCAGTGTTAACTTTCAGTATGTATCACAGATTCTGGAGTAAATGTTCCGGTGTTAACTTTCAGTATGTATCACAGATTCTGGAGTAAATGTTCCAGTGTTAACTTTCAGTATGTATCACAGATTCTGGAGTAAATGTTCCAGTGTTAACTTTCAGTATGTATCACAGATTCTGGAGTAAATATTCCAGTGTTAACTTTCAGTATGTATCACCGATTCTGGAGTAAATGTTCCAGTGTTAACTTTCAGTATGTATCACAGATTCTGGAGTAAATATTCCAGTGTTAACTTTCGGTATGTATCACAGATTCTGGAGTAAATATTCCAGTGTTAACTTTCGGTATGTATCACAGATTCTGGAGTAAATGTTCCGGTGTTAAGTTTCAGTATGTATCACAGATTCTGGAGTAAATATTCCAGTGTTAACTTTCGGTATGTATCACAGATTCTGGAGTAAATATTCCAGTGTTAACTTTCGGTATGTATCACAGATTCTGGAGTAAATGTTCCGGTGTTAAGTTTCAGTATGTATCACAGATTCTGGAGTAAATGTTCCAGTGTTAACTTTCAGTGTGTATCACAGATTCTGGATGACAGATGTGCGTTAGTTACATGTACATGTATATGTTACACTTTTATGTTTCTTTGATGTCAGTGTCTTTCAAATTAGTATTTTTTTTTTTTGATTGAAAACATATTTTATTCTTTTAAGAAATGAATTGGGCACAAGTTGTGAAACTTATAGAAGCCCTCTCCAGGTAATCAACAACTATTTTACAAGGCTAGAATACATAACAAGAAAGTAAGAAATCTACAAGTGACGAAGTGGGTAAACATGTAATATACATTATTAAGGCAACACACAATTGGAAATGTTATTCTTATGACAAAATGCACTTTGAATATGGTAAATACGTACATTAGTATTAATGTATTATTTGAACCGTTGACTCTTTCCAATGAATTTATGAACATGGTGAAATATGTTTTCATTGACTGTTTGTGGAAGATTTGGGTTTCCATACAGGATTGTATTAATATCAAATTCTGCCTTTAAATTATAAAATCTTTGCTTTAATTCTAAACGAAGATCAGCATGTCTTGGACATCTCAAGAAAAAAATATAAACATCTTCAACTAAAGCACCACAAAAGCAAGATTTACTTTCAGATAAATTGACACGATACAGATCACCGTTTAGGGAACTACAAGAATTTCTTAACTTACTGTGTATAATGTTCATCTTCCTATCGCCGAATAGAAAATATTTTGGGATTTTACATTCTTTTTCAGATAATTTTGCTTTAAATGACGATAATGAATTTGAACATCTTAATTTCGAGGAAAGATTATTCCACAGATAAGCACAGTCATAAATAAAAGACTTTTGAAGGACTGCAGTTCGAAATTTTGGAATAGATAAATTTGATTTGTTACGCAAGTTGTAATGAGAAATAGTTTCAGTGGCTGGTGGAAGTAAATTAATCAGATAATTAATTAGTATTTTGAGTATATATAGATGGGACAGAAGTGTTGCCATGCATAGTTTCATGTTTATTTCATGAAGCTATAATGTATCATTATTTGACGTTAAAGCATATATTAAATGGGCGCGATGTCTGTAGAAGTTTGAGTTTTAAGTAAATGTACATATGCTCATTAATACTATAGTCAACGTCAGCTGTGAAACCAAATTATATCCTGAATAAAAAGCAATTATCCTCTGCCATTGCGATCCTGTGAACTATGATTGAGTTATTGCAATGATGACACCCAGCGTGCACCAGTTGTCGACACGACGTCACATGTGTTGGCAGCAGGGAGGTCTGCTGTCTCCTTCACTTTTCACTGCGTTTCGCCAAAAATTGTATGTTCACGCTTAGAATGGAAACGAAATTCAAGGGGGCATTCCTATTTATAGATAATAAATACACGTATCTGATACACCCCAGTTGAAAGATATTGTTAACGGTAAACTTTCGGCGACTTTAGGAATTGACAATTTCACAATCATACATACATTCCAAAATGAAAAAAGATGAGAAGTGAAATCATTTATCGATGTTCCGAGTGTGAAAAGCTTTGCTACGGCATAACTATTGCTGATCAGTACATTGCTACATTAGTTGTGTCTTTGTGTATATTCAACCATATACATGTTTTTTTTTGGTTAAAAAGTTAATCAGTGGAAATGCAGCGTTTTACTAATATCACGTAATGCACTAAAACAAAATGGAAGATTCTCCGATAGAAGCTCTCTTTAACAATGACCCAGGTAAATCCGTTTTATTTTTTATGATTTACAAACAACGAGGAACATATGTAAAAGGTCAATAAACTAAACCAAAAAAACTAAAAGCAGTAATATTGTCAGAGTGAATGTGGTTAAAGCGTCCCTGACTGACTCTGGTGTGGCAGATCCTTTCGTAAAAGTTGGCAATTAACATTTATTGCCTTGCTTTGTATGACCTTTAGTCAGTGAAAAAATGAACTGGTCTATTTTTTTTAAGAGATTAACAATAGTGAAGGTTAAGGAAGTACTTTAATTCAATGGAAGGAAATACAAAGACTGGAACGTGTTCTTTGATGTGATGTTTTAATTGATGTAAACAAGTAATCCTAATGCCTTAAGCTTACTAAGTTGAACTTTCTGATTATGTCATCACTTATATATACTCCCATATTAAAGTCGTTTTCAGTACGTTTCCAGTACGTTCTCACTACGTTCTCAGTATAAACTGGGTCGGGTTCAGCCTTCCTACAAACGGAATGGGGGTATTTATGACGTTCTATATTCGTTTGACCAACTCGGACGTGCTCGAAGGGGACCAACACTTCTAACTTTCTATCCAAAACAGAAATTCAAACGAGATAACACTAATGTTCGTAATAACATTGAAATGCATTTTCGGTGGTCTTTTTTTATGAGACAGGATACTTGAATATTCATTAGTCTGAAAAAAAACCCCACAAAACAAAAAAACCCACACAAAACAAGCAATGACAGCTCTGTTTTTTTCCGATCGCGTCCCATCCAAGGATTATGTTTCTAATTCATCATTCATTTCAAACATGTCGTCGGCCCTTGTAAATATACTGTCAGGTATATTCTTGGCTTAGCTAGAATAAGTTGACGTACAAACCTTTGTTCGGATGTGCCTCATTAACGCTATTCATTCACCTTTGACCTCTTAAAAGCAGGTTCTCCACGCATCATTAACCGCGACCTTCAACCCGAGCCGGTTGGTCATTGACCGATCTAGCCTAGTCACGTGACAAGTCACGTGATTTATGAGATTCGACTGGCGTGAAGCAGCAAGGGCAAACTTTATGACTTACTGTAATACCTACATTATCAGGTTGCCATGACAACCAATGATACCTCTTCTTATGAATTTCAAATATTGTTTTTTAAAGCTGAACGTAAAATATACTTGCACGACGTCATTTTAACAGCCGTTAGAAGTTGTAGCAGAACATACGACCTTCTTAATGGAATATCAACTTCTTTATTGTTTTCTTTAATTCTTGTTTTCTTTTTCAGCAAATGAATAAGACTGACATTCTTCAATCTAGTTAAAACTCTGTAGTGGTATACGCCCTCTAAGTGGTAATGGCGGACTTATGGAACGATGGTTAAACTGGATAGAAGAATATCAGCCTGGTTCATTTGGTGAAAACGGAAATGGGACATTATCAATTTATGAAAAGAAACACATGAATTCTTATGTATGTCATTAATGAACCGTTGCTGGCTCAAATCAAGTCTTGCTTTTCAGGTCCATATATTTTTTCGGCTTAGGGTGACATAAGGACTTGTATTAAATATGATAAATCCTTGGGTGTCGTAAGGACCTCCATCATATATACACGAGATCCTCGGGAGACGCTGGGACTAACATTATTTGTTATAAGTCCTTCAGACGCTAAGGAAAAATATGCGAGACGTGGACTAATTCTTGGTCGGGGTACAAAGGTACATGGGTACACAGGTATACATGTACATGGATACACATGTATACAGGTACATGGGTACACAGGTATACCGGTACATGGGTATACAGGTATACAGGTATACAGGTACATGGGTATACAGGTACACATGTATACAGGTACATGGGTACACAGGTATACAGGTACATGGGTATACAAGTATACAGGTACATGGGTACACAGGTATTCAGGTACATGGGTACACAGGTATACAGGTACATGGGTACACAGGTATACAGGTAAATGGGTACACAGGTATACAGGTACATGGGTACACAGGTATACAGGTACATGGGTACACAGGTGTACAGGTACATGGGTACACAGGTATACAGGTACATGGGTACACAGGTATACAGGTACATGGATACACATGTGTACAGGTACATGGGTACACAGGTATACAGGTACATGGGTACACAGGTATACAGGTACATGGGTACACTGGTATACAGGTACACAGGTATACAGGTACATGTATACACACGTATACAGGTGAATGGATACACAGGTATACAGGTACATGGGTACACAGGTATACAGGTACATGGGTACACAAGTATACAGGTACATGGGTACAAGAGGTATACAGGTACAAGGGTACACAGGTATACAGGTACATGGGTACAAAAGTATACAACAAGCTGATGTATTACCCAGAATCAGGATATGCATGCCAGGGATATTAGAAATATAAATATTGCTGATTATGCAGAAGACCTATGCCACAGTCGTACACAGACCCAGCTGATACGTTCAGATTGTACTGATCATAACACCTTTGTGTCAGGTGTTTCCGGGCATCAGCTGTCAAAAATCTATTTCATCTAAATTCATATCAATATGAACAGTAAAATGGCGTTGACAAGTAAATATAAATAACTTTCAGATGACATTGACCGCTGGTCGGACTTGAAGTGACCTGGAGTGGATGATGGATGTATATCAAGTGTTATAATTATGTTACTTCATCGAGAAGTACTGACAGTTGCAGAAATTACCTGATCGGTTCAGTATTGTACATGGCACTGTACAGATTACAAACATAATGATCGGTTCAGTATTGTACATGTCACTGTACAGATTACAAACATCATGATTGGTTCAGTATTGTACATGGCACTGTGCAGATTACAAACATCATGATCGTTCAGTATTGTACATGGCACTGTACAGATTACAAACATCATGAATGGTTCAGTATTGTACGTGGCACTGTACAGATTACAAACATCATGATCGGTTCAGTATTGTACGTGGCATTGTACAGATTACAAACATCATGATTGGTTCAGTATTGTACGTGGCACTGTACAGATTACAAACATCATGATCGTTCAGTATTGTACATGGCGCTGTACAGATTACAAACATTATGATTGGTTCAGTATTGTACATGGCACTGTACAGATTACAAACATCATGATTGGTTCAGTATTGTACATGGCACTGTACAGATTACAAACATCATGATCGTTCAGTATTGTACATGGCACTGTACAGATTACAAACATCATGATTGGTTCAGTATTGTACAAGGCACTGTACAGATTACAAACATCATGATCGGTTCAGTATTGTACGTGGCACTGTACAGATTACAAACATCATGATCGGTTCAGTATTGTACATGGCACTGTACAGATTACAAACATCATGATCGGTTCAGTATTGTACATGGCACTGTACAGATTACAAACATCATGATCGGTTCAGTATTGTACATGGCACTGTACAGATTACAAACATCATGATCGGTTCAGTATTGTACATGGCACTGTACAGATTACAAACATCATGATCGGTTCAGTATTGTACATGGCACTGTACAGATTACAAACATCATGATCGTTCAGTATTGTACATGGCACTGTACAGATTACAAACATCATGATTGGTTCAGTATTGTACATGGCACTGTACAGATTACAAACATCATGATCGGTTCAGTATTGTACATGGCACTGTACAGATTACAAACATCATGATCGGTTCAGTATTGTACATGGTACTGTACAGATTACAAACATCATGATCGGTTCAGTATTGTACATGGCACTGTACAGATTACAAACATCATGATCGGTTCAGTATTGTACATGGCACTGTACAGATTACAAACATCATGATCGGTTCAGTATTGTACATGGCACTGTACAGATTACAAACATCATGATCGGTTCAGTATTGTACATGGCACTGTACAGATTACAAACATCATGATCGGTTCAGTATTGTACATGGCACTGTACAGATTACAAACATCATGATCGTTCAGTATTGTACATGGCACTGTGCAGATTACAAACATCATGATTGGTTCAGTATTGTACATGGCACTGTACAGATTACAAACATCATGATCGTTCAGTATTGTACATGGCACTGTGCAGATTACAAACATCATGATTGGTTCAGTATTGTACGTGGCACTGTACAGATTACAAACATCATGATCGGTTCAGTATTGTACATGGCACTGTACAGATTACAAACATCATGATCGGTTCAGTATTGTACATGGCACTGTACAGATTACAAACATCATGATCGGTTCAGTATTGTACATGGCACTGTACAGATTACAAACATCATGATCGTTCAGTATTGTACATGGCACTGTACAGATTACAAACATCATGATTGGTTCAGTATTGTACATGGCACTGTACAGATTACAAACATCATGATCGGTTCAGTATTGTACATGGCACTGTACAGATTACAAACATCATGATTGGTTCAGTATTGTACATGGCACTGTACAGATTACAAACATCATGATCGGTTCAGTATTGTACATGGCACTGTACAGATTACAAACATCATGATCGGTTCAGTATTGTACATGGCACTGTACAGATTACAAACATCATGATCGTTCAGTATTGTACATGGCACTGTACAGATTACAAACATCATGATCGTTCAGTATTGTACATGGCACTGTACAGATTACAAACATCATGATCGGTTCAGTATTGTACATGGCACTGTACAGATTACAAACATCATGATCGGTTCAGTATTGTACGTGGCACTGTACAGATTACAAACATCATGATCGTTCAGTATTGTACATGGCACTGTACAGATTACAAACATCATGATTGGTTCAGTATTGTACATGGCACTGTACAGATTACAAACATCATGATCGTTCAGTATTGTACATGGCACTGTGCAGATTACAAACATCATGATTGGTTCAGTATTGTACATGGCACTGTACAGATTACAAACATCATGATCGTTCAGTATTGTACATGGCACTGTGCAGATTACAAACATCATGATTGGTTCAGTATTGTACGTGGCACTGTACAGATTACAAACATCATGATTGGTTCAGTATTGTACGTGGCATTGTACAGATTACAAACATCATGATTGGTTCAGTATTGTACGTGGCACTGTACAGATTACAAACATCATGATCGTTCAGTATTGTACATGGCACTGTACAGATTACAAACATCATGATCGGTTCAGTATTGTACATGTCACTGTACAGATTACAAACATCATGATCGTTCAGTATTGTACATGGCACTGTACAGATTACAAACATCATGATTGGTTCAGTATTGTACGTGGCACTGTGCAGATTACAAACATCATGATCGGTTCAGTATTGTACATGGCACTGTACAGATTAAAAACATCATGATCGTTCAGTATTGTACATGGCACTGTGCAGATTACAAACATCATGATTGGTTCAGTATTGTACGTGGCACTGTACAGATTACAAACATCATGATTGGTTCAGTATTGTACATGGCACTGTAAGATTACAAACATCATGATCGTTCAGTATTGTACATGGCACTGTACAGATTACAAACATCATGATCGGTTCAGTATTGTACATGGCACTGTACAGATTACAAACATCATGATCGTTCAGTATTGTACATGGCACTGTACAGATTACAAACATCATGAATGGTTCAGTATTGTACATGGTACTGTACAGATTACAAACATCATGATCGTTCAGTATTGTACATGGCACTGTGCAGATTACAAACATCATGATCGTTCAGTATTGTACAAGGCACTGTACAGATTACAAACATCATGATCGGTTCAGTATTGTACAAGGCACTGTACAGATTACAAACATCATGATCGTTCAGTATTGTACATGGCACTGTGCAGATTACAAACATCATGATTGGTTCAGTATTGTACATGGCACTGTACAGATTACAAACATCATGATCGGTTCAGTATTGTACATGGCACTGTACAGATTACAAACATCATGATCGTTCAGTATTGTACATGGCGCTGTACAGATTACAAACATCATGATCGTTCAGTATTGTACATGGCACTGTACAGATTACAAACATCATGATCGGTTCAGTATTGTACATGGCACTGTACAGATTACAAACATCATGATTGGTTCAGTATTGTACATGGCACTGTACAGATTACAAACATCATGATTGGTTCAGTATTGTACATGGCGCTGTACAGATTACAAACATCATGATTGGTTCAGTATTGTACATGGCACTGTACAGATTACAAACATCATGATCGGTTCAGTATTGTACATGGCACTGTACAGATTACAAACATCATGATCGTTCAGTATTGTACATGGCACTGTGCAGATTACAAACATCATGATCGGTTCAGTATTGTACATGGCACTGTACAGATTACAAACATCATGATTGGTTCAGTATTGTACATAGCACTGTACAGATTACAAACATCATGATCGTTCAGTATTGTACATGGCGCTGTACAGATTACAAACATCATGATTGGTTCAGTATTGTACATGGCACTGTACAGATTACAAACATCATGATTGGTTCAGTATTGTACATGGCACTGTACAGATTACAAACATCATGATCGGTTCAGTATTGTACATGGCACTGTACAGATTACAAACATCATGATTGGTTCAGTATTGTACATGGCACTGTACAGATTACAAACATCATGATTGGTTCAGTATTGTACATGGCGCTGTACAGATTACAAACATCATGATCGGTTCAGTATTGTACATGGCACTGTACAGATTACAAACATCATGATTGGTTCAGTATTGTACATGGCACTGTACAGATTACAAACATCATGATCGTTCAGTATTGTACATGGCGCTGTACAGATTACAAACATCATGATCGTTCAGTATTGTACATGGCACTGTGCAGATTACAAACATCATGATTGGTTCAGTATTGTACATGGCACTGTACAGATTACAAACATCATGATCGGTTCAGTATTGTACATGGCACTGTACAGATTACAAACATCATGATCGGTTCAGTATTGTACGTGGCACTGTGCAGATTACAAACATCATGATCGGTTCAGTATTGTACATGTCACTGTACAGATTACAAACATCATGATCGTTCAGTATTGTACATGGCATTGTACAGATTACAAACATCATGATCGGTTCAGTATTGTACGTGGCGCTGTACAGATTACAAACATCATGATTGGTTCAGTATTGTAAATGGCACTGTACAGATTACAAACATCATGATCGGTTCAGTATTGTACATGGCACTGTACAAATTAAAAACATAATGATCGGTTCAGTATTGTACATGGCGCTGAACAGATTACAAACATCATGATCGGTTCAGTATTGTACATGGCACTGTAAGATTACAAACATCATGATCGGTTCAGTATTGTACATGGCACTGTACAGATTACAAACATCATGATTGGTTCAGTATTGTACATAGCACTGTACAGATTACAAACATCATGATTGGTTCAGTATTGTACGTGGCACTGTACAGATTACAAACATCATGATTGGTTCAGTGTTGTACATAGCACTGTACAGATTACAAACATCATGATTGGTTCAGTATTGTACATGGCACTGTACAGATTACAAACATCATGATTGGTTCAGTATTGTACAAGGCACTGTACAGATTACAAACATCATGATCGGTTCAGTATTGTACAAGGCACTGTACAGATTACAAACATCATGATCGGTTCAGTATTGTACGTGGCACTGTACAGATTACAAACATCATGATCGGTTCAGTATTGTACATGGCACTGTACAGATTACAAACATCTTGATTGGTTCAGTATTGGACATGGCACTGTGCAGATTACAAACATCATGATCGGTTCAGTATTGTACGTGGCACTGTACAGATTACAAACATCATGATTGGTTCAGTATTGTACATGGCACTGTACAGATTACAAACATCATGATCGGTTCAGTATTGTACGTGGCACTGTACAGATTACAAACATCATGATTGGTTCAGTATTGTACATGGCACTGTAAGATTACAAACATCATGATCGGTTCAGTATTGTACATGGCAATGTACAGATTACAAACATCATGATCGGTTCAGTATTGTACGTGGCACTGTACAGATTACAAACATCATGATCGGTTCAGTATTGTACAAGGCACTGTACAGATTACAAACATCATGATCGGTTCAGTATTGTACATGGCACTGTGCAGATTACAAACATCATGATCGGTTCAGTATTGTACATGGTACTGTACAGATTACAAACATCATGATTGGTTCAGTATTGTACATGGCACTGTACAGATTACAAACATCATGATCGGTTCAGTATTGTACATGGCACTGTACATATTACAAACATCATGATTGGTTCAGTATTGTACATGGCGCTGTACAGATTACAAACATCATGATTGGTTCAGTATTGTACATGGCACTGTACAGATTACAAACATCATGATCGGTTCAGTATTGTACATGGCACTGTACAGATTACAAACATCATGATCGGTTCAGTATTGTACATGGCACTGTACAGATTACAAACATTATGATTGGTTCAGTATTGTACATGGCACTGTGCAGATTACAAACATCATGATCGGTTCAGTATTGTACATGGCACTGTACAGATTACAAACATCATGATCGGTTCAGTATTGTACATGGCACTGTACAGATTACAAACATCATGATCGGTTCAGTATTGTACATGGCACTGTGCAGATTACAAACATCATGATCGGTTCAGTATTGTACATGGCACTGTACAGATTACAAACATCATGATCGGTTCAGTATTGTACATGGCACTGTACAGATTACAAACATCATGATCGGTTCAGTATTGTACATGGCACTGTACAGATTACAAACATCATGATCGGTTCAGTATTGTACATGGCACTGTACAGATTACAAACATCATGATCGGTTCAGTATTGTACATGGCACTGTACAGATTACAAACATCATGATCGGTTCAGTATTGTACATGGCACTGTACAGATTACAAACATCATGATCGGTTCAGTATTGTACATGGCACTGTGCAGATTACAAACATCATGATTGGTTCAGTATTGTACATGGCACTGTACAGATTACAAACATCATGATCGGTTCAGTATTGTACGTGGCACTGTACAGATTACAAACATCATGATTGGTTCAGTATTGTACAAGGCACTGTACAGATTACAAACATCATGATCGGTTCAGTATTGTACAAGGCACTGTACAGATTACAAACATCATGATCGGTTCAGTATTGTACATGGCACTGTACAGATTAAAAACATCATGATCGGTTCAGTATTGTACATGGCACTGTGCAGATTACAAACATCATGATCGGTTCAGTATTGTACAAGGCACTGTACAGATTACAAACATCATGATCGGTTCAGTATTGTACATGGCACTGTGCAGATTACAAACATCATGATCGGTTCAGTATTGTACAAGGCACTGTACAGATTACAAACATCATGATTGGTTCAGTATTGTACATGGCACTGTACAGATTACAAACATCATGATTGGTTCAGTATTGTACATGGCACTGTGCAGATTACAAACATCATGATTGGTTCAGTATTGTACAAGGCACTGTACAGATTACAAACATCATGATCGGTTCAGTATTGTACATGGCACTGTACAGATTAAAAACATCATGATCGGTTCAGTATTGTACGTGGCGCTGTACAGATTACAAACATCATGATTGGTTCAGTATTGTACATGTCACTGTACAGATTACAAACATCATGATCGGTTCAGTATTGTACATGGCACTGTACAGATTACAAACATCATGATTGGTTCAGTATTGTACAAGGCACTGTACAGATTACAAACATCATGATCGGTTCAGTATTGTTCATGGCGCTGTGCAGATTACAAACATCATGATCGGTTCAGTATTGTACAAGGCACTGTACAGATTACAAACATCATGATCGGTTCAGTATTGTACATGGCACTGTACAGATTACAAACATCATGATCGGTTCAGTATTGTACATGTCACTGTACAGATTACAAACATCATGATCGGTTCAGTATTGTACATGGCACTGTACAGATTACAAACATCATGATTGGTTCAGTATTGTACATGGCACTGTACAGATTACAAACATTATGATTGGTTCAGTATTGTACATGGCACTGTGCAGATTACAAACATCATGATCGGTTCAGTATTGTTCATGGCGCTGTGCAGATTACAAACATTATGATTGGTTCAGTATTGTACATGGCGCTGTACAGATTACAAACATCATGATCGGTTCAGTATTGTTCATGGCGCTGTGCAGATTACAAACATTATGATTGGTTCAGTATTGTACAAGGCACTGTACAGATTACAAACATCATGATCGGTTCAGTATTGTACAAGGCACTGTACAGATTACAAACATCATGATCGGTTCAGTATTGTACATGGCACTGTGCAGATTACAAACATCATGATCGGTTCAGTATTGTACAAGGCACTGTACAGATTACAAACATCATGATCGGTTCAGTATTGTACATGGCACTGTGCAGATTACAAACATCATGATCGGTTCAGTATTGTACATGGCACTGTGCAGATTAAAAACATCATGATCGGTTCAGTATTGTACATGGCACTGTACAGATTACAAACATCATGATCGGTTCAGTATTGTACATGTCACTGTACAGATTACAAACATCATGATCGGTTCAGTATTGTACATGGCACTGTACAGATTACAAACATCATGATTGGTTCAGTATTGTACGTGGCACTGTACAGATTACAAACATCATGATTGGTTCAGTATTGTACGTGGCACTGTACAGATTACAAACATCATGATCGGTTCAGTATTGTACATGGCACTGTACATATTACAAACATCATGATTGGTTCAGTATTGTACATGTCACTGTACATATTACAAACATCATGATTGGTTCAGTATTGTACATGGCACTGTACAGATTACAAACATCATGATCGGTTCAGTATTGTACGTGGCACTGTACAGATTACAAACATCATGATTGGTTCAGTATTGTACATGGCACTGTACAGATTACAAACATCATGATCGGTTCAGTATTGTACGTGGCACTGTACAGATTACAAACATCATGATCGGTTCAGTATTGTACATGGCACTGTACATATTACAAACATCATGATTGGTTCAGTATTGTACATGGCGCTGTACAGATTACAAACATCATGATCGGTTCAGTATTGTACGTGGCACTGTACATATTACAAACATCATGATCGGTTCAGTATTGTACATGGCACTGTACAGATTACAAACATTATGATCGGTTCAGTATTGTTCATGCCGCTGTGCAGATTACAAACATTATGATTGGTTCAGTATTGTACAAGGCACTGTACAGATTACAAACATCATGATCGGTTCAGTATTGTACAAGGCACTGTACAGATTACAAACATCATGATCGGTTCAGTATTGTACAAGGCACTGTGCAGATTACAAACATCATGATTGGTTCAGTATTGTACATGGCGCTGTACAGATTACAAACATCATGATCGGTTCAGTATTGTACATGGCACTGTACATATTACAAACATCATGATTGGTTTAGTATTGTACATGTCACTGTGCAGATTACAAACATCATGATTGGTTCAGTATTGTACATGGCACTGTACAGATTACAAACATCATGATCGGTTCAGTATTGTACGTGGCACTGTACATATTACAAACATCATGATTGGTTCAGTATTGTACATGGCGCTGTACAGATTACAAACATCATGATCGGTTCAGTATTGTACATGGCACTGTACAGATTACAAACATCATGATTGGTTCAGTATTGTACATGGCGCTGTACAGATTACAAACATTATGATTGGTTCAGTATTGTACATGGCACTGTACAGATTACAAACATCATGATTGGTTCAGTATTGTACATGGCGCTGTACAGATTACAAACATCATGATCGGTTCAGTATTGTACATGGCACTGTACAGATTACAAACATCATGATTGGTTCAGTATTGTACATGGCACTGTACAGATTACAAACATCATGAATGGTTCAGTATTGTACATGGCAATGTACAGATTACAAACATCATGATTGGTTCAGTATTGTACGTGGCACTGTACAGATTACAAACATCATGATTGGTTCAGTATTGTACATGGCGCTGTACAGATTACAAACATCATGATTGGTTCAGTATTGTACGTGGCACTGTACAGATTACAAACATCATGATTGGTTCAGTATTGTACATGGCAATGTACAGATTACAAACATCATGATTGGTTCAGTATTGTACGTGGCACTGTACAGATTACAAACATCATGATTGGTTCAGTATTGTACATGGCGCTGTACAGATTACAAACATCATGATCGGTTCAGTATTGTACGTGGCACTGTACATATTACAAACATCATGATTGGTTCAGTATTGTACATGGCGCTGTACAGATTACAAACATCATGATCGGTTCAGTATTGTACATGGCACTGTACATATAACAAACATCATGATTGGTTCAGTATTGTACATGGCGCTGTACAGATTACAAACATCATGATCGGTTCAGTATTGTACGTGGCACTGTACATATTACAAACATCATGATTGGTTCAGTATTGTACATGGCGCTGTACAGATTACAAACGTCATGATCGGTTCAGTATTGTACGTGGCACTGTACAGATTACAAACATCATGATTGGTTCAGTATTGTACATGGCGCTGTACAGATTACAAACATCATGATCGGTTCAGTATTGTACGTGGCACTGTACATATTACAAACATCATGATTGGTTCAGTATTGTACATGGCGCTGTACAGATTACAAACATCATGATCGGTTCAGTATTGTACATGGCACTGTACAGATTACAAACATCATGATCGGTTCAGTATTGTACATGGCACTGTACAGATTACAAACATCACGATCGGTTCAGTATTGTACATGGCACTGTGCAGATTACAAACATCATGATTGGTTCAGTATTGTACATGGCACTGTACAGATTACAAACATCATGATCGGTTCAGTATTGTACATGGCACTGTGCAGATTACAAACATCATGATTGGTTCAGTATTGTACAAGGCACTGTACAGATTACAAACATCATGATCGGTTCAGTATTGTACATGGCACTGTACAGATTACAAACATCATGATTGGTTCAGTATTGTACATGGCACTGTACAGATTACAAACATCATGATTGGTTCAGTATTGTACATGGCACTGTGCAGATTACAAACATTATGATTGGTTCAGTATTGTACGTGGCACTGTACATATTACAAACATCATGATTGGTTCAGTATTGTACATGGCGCTGTACAGATTACAAACATCATGATCGGTTCAGTATTGTACATGGCACTGTACAGATTACAAACATCATGATCGGTTCAGTATTGTACATGGCACTGTACAGATTACAAACATCATGATCGGTTCAGTATTGTACATGGCACTGTGCAGATTACAAACATCATGATTGGTTCAGTATTGTACATGGCACTGTACAGATTACAAACATCATGATCGGTTCAGTATTGTACATGGCACTGTACAGATTACAAACATCATGATCGGTTCAGTATTGTACATGGCACTGTGCAGATTACAAACATCATGATTGGTTCAGTATTGTACATGGCACTGTACAGATTACAAACATCATGATCGGTTCAGTATTGTACATGGCACTGTGCAGATTACAAACATCATGATTGGTTCAGTATTGTACAAGGCACTGTACAGATTACAAACATCATGATCGGTTCAGTGTTGTACATGGCACTGTACAGATTACAAACATCATGATTGGTTCAGTATTGTACATGGCACTGTACAGATTACAAACATCATGATTGGTTCAGTATTGTACATGGCACTGTGCAGATTACAAACATTATGATTGGTTCAGTATTGTACATGGCACTGTACAGATTACAAACATCATGATTGGTTCAGTATTGTACATGGCACTGTACAGATTACAAACATCATGATCGGTTCAGTATTGTACGTGGCACTGTACATATATCAAACATCATGATTGGTTCAGTATTGTACATGGCACTGTACAGATTACAAACATCATGATTGGTTCAGTATTGTACGTGGCGCTGTACAGATTACAAACATCATGATCGGTTCAGTATTGTACGTGGCACTGTACATATTACAAACATCATGATCGGTTCAGTATTTTACATGGCGCTGTACAGATTACAAACATAATGATCGGTTCAGTATTGTTCATGGCGCTGTGCAGATTACAAACATTATGATTGGTTCAGTATTGTACATGGCACTGTACAGATTACAAACATCATGATCGGTTCAGTATTGTACAAGGCACTGTACAGATTACAAACATCATGATCGGTTCAGTATTGTACATGGCACTGTGCAGATTACAAACATCATGATCGGTTCAGTATTGTACAAGGCACTGTACAGATTACAAACATCATGATCGGTTCAGTATTGTACATGGCACTGTGCAGATTACAAACATCATGATCGGTTCAGTATTGTACATGGCACTGTGCAGATTAAAAACATCATGATCGGTTCAGTATTGTACATGGCACTGTACAGATTACAAACATCATGATCGGTTCAGTATTGTACATGGCACTGTACAGATTACAAACATCATGATCGGTTCAGTATTGTACATGGCACTGTACAGATTACAAACATCATGATCGGTTCAGTATTGTACATGGCGCTGTACAGATTACAAACATCATGATCGGTTCAGTATTGTACGTGGCACTGTACAGATTACAAACATCATGATTGGTTCAGTATTGTACATGGCGCTGTACAGATTACAAACATCATGATCGGTTCAGTATTGTACATGGCACTGTACATATTACAAACATCATGATCGGTTCAGTATTGTACGTGGCACTGTACATATTACAAACATCATGATTGGTTCAGTATTGTACATGGCGCTGTACAGATTACAAACATCATGATCGGTTCAGTATTGTACATGGCACTGTACAGATTACAAACATCATGATTGGTTCAGTATTGTACATGGCGCTGTACAGATTACAAACATCATGATCGGTTCAGTATTGTACGTGGCACTGTACATATTACAAACATCATGATTGGTTCAGTATTGTACATGGCGCTGTACAGATTACAAACATCATGATCGGTTCAGTATTGTACATGGCACTGTACATATTACAAACATCATGATTGGTTCAGTATTGTACATGGCGCTGTACAGATTACAAACATCATGATCGGTTCAGTATTGTACGTGGCACTGTACATATTACAAACATCATGATTGGTTCAGTATTGTACATGGCGCTGTACAGATTACAAACGTCATGATCGGTTCAGTATTGTACGTGGCACTGTACAGATTACAAACATCATGATTGGTTCATTATTGTACATGGCGCTGTACAGATTACAAACATCATGATCGGTTCAGTATTGTACATGTCACTGTGCAGATTACAAACATCATGATTGGTTCAGTATTGTACGTGGCACTGTACAGATTACAAACATCATGATTGGTTCAGTATTGTACATGGCGCTGTACAGATTACAAACATCATGATCGGTTCAGTATTGTACATGGCGCTGAACAGATTACAAACATCATGATCGGTTAAGTATTGTACATGGCACTGTGCAGATTACAAACATCATGATCGGTTCAGTATTGTACGTGGCACTGTACAGATTACAAACATCATGATTGGTTCAGTATTGTACATGGCACTGTACAGATTACAAACATCATGATCGGTTCAGTATTGTACGTGGCACTGTGCAGATTACAAACATCATGATTGGTTCAGTATTGTACATGGCACTGTACAGATTACAAACATCATGATTGGTTCAGTATTGTACATGGCGCTGTACAGATTACAAACATCATGATTGGTTCAGTATTGTACATGGCACTGTACAGATTACAAACATCATGATTGGTTCAGTATTGTACGTGGCACTGTGCAGATTACAAACATCATGATTGGTTCAGTATTGTACATGGCACTGTACAGATTACAAACATCATGATTGGTTCAGTATTGTACATGGCGCTGTACAGATTACAAACATCATGATCGGTTAAGTATTGTACATGGCACTGTGCAGATTACAAACATCATGATCGGTTCAGTATTGTACGTGGCACTGTACAGATTACAAACATCATGATTGGTTCAGTATTGTACATGGCACTGTACAGATTACAAACATCATGATTGGTACAGTATTGTACATGGCGCTGTACAGATTACAAACATCATGATTGGTTCAGTATTGTACATGGCGCTGAACAGATTACAAACATCATGATTGGTTCAGTATTGTACGTGGCACTGTGCAGATTACAAACATCATGATTGGTTCAGTATTGTACATGGCACTGTACAGATTACAAACATCATGATTGGTTCAGTATTGTACATGGCGCTGTACAGATTACAAACATCATGATCGGTTCAGTATTGTACATGGCGCTGAACAGATTACAAACATCATGATTGGTTCAGTATTGTACGTGGCACTGTGCAGATTACAAACATCATGATTGGTTCAGTATTGTACATGGCACTGTACAGATTACAAACATCATGATTGGTTCAGTATTGTACATGGCGCTGTACAGATTACAAACATCATGATCGGTTCAGTATTGTACATGGCGCTGAACAGATTACAAACATCATGATTGGTTCAGTATTGTACATGGCACTGTACAGATTACAAACATCATGATTGGTTCAGTATTGTACATGGCGCTGTACAGATTACAAACATCATGATCGGTTCAGTATTGTACATGGCACTGTGCAGATAACAAACATCATGATTGGTTCAGTATTGTACATGGCGCTGTACAGATTACAAACATCATGATTGGTTCAGTATTGTACGTGGCACTGTGCAGATTACAAACATCATGATCGGTTCAGTATTGTACATGGCACTGTGCAGATTACAAACATCATGATCGGTTCAGTATTGTACATGGCGCTGTACAGATTACAAACATCATGATCGGTTCAGTATTGTACATAGCACTGTGCAGATAACAAACATCATGATTGGTTCAGTATTGTACATGGCACTGTACAGATTACAAACATCATGATTGGTTCAGTATTGTACGTGGCACTGTGCAGATTACAAACATCATGATCGGTTCAGTATTGTACATGGCACTGTGCAGATTACAAACATCATGATCGGTTCAGTATTGTACATGGCACTGTACAGATTACAAACATCATGATTGGTTCAGTATTGTACATGGCGCTGAACAGATTACAAACATCATGATTGGTTCAGTATTGTACGTGGCACTGTGCAGATTACAAACATCATGATCGGTTCAGTATTGTACATGGCGCTGTACAGATAACAAACATCATGATTGGTTCAGTATTGTACATGGCGCTGTACAGATTATAAACATCATGATCGGTTCAGTATTGTACATGGCACTGTGCAGATAACAAACATCATGATTGGTTCAGTATTGTACATGGCGCTGTACAGATTACAAACATCATGATTGGTTCAGTATTGTACATGGCGCTGTACAGATTACAAACATCATGATTGGTTCAGTATTGTACATGGCACTGTACAGATTACAAACATCATGA
This sequence comes from Gibbula magus, assembly GCA_936450465.1. NCBI lineage: Eukaryota > Metazoa > Mollusca > Gastropoda > Trochida > Trochidae > Gibbula > Gibbula magus. The sequence goes on along the minus strand of OW388293.1, from coordinate 978,876 downwards.
TTGGTTCAGTATTGTACATGGCGCTGAACAGATTACAAACATCATGATTGGTTCAGTATTGTACGTGGCACTGTGCAGATTACAAACATCATGATTGGTTCAGTATTGTACATGGCGCTGTACAGATTACAAACATCATGATTGGTTCAGTATTGTACATGGCACTGTACAGATTACAAACATCATGATTGGTTCAGTATTGTACGTGGCACTGTGCAGATTACAAACATCATGATTGGTTCAGTATTGTACATGGCGCTGTACAGATTACAAACATCATGATTGGTTCAGTATTGTACATGGCACTGTACAGATTACAAACATCATGATTGGTACAGTATTGTACATGGCGCTGAACAGATTACAAACATCATGATCGGTTAAGTATTGTACATGGCACTGTGCAGATTACAAACATCATGATTGGTTCAGTATTGTACATGGCGCTGTACAGATTACAAACATCATGATTGGTTCAGTATTGTACATGGCACTGTACAGATTACAAACATCATGATTGGTTCAGTATTGTACATGGCACTGTGCAGATTACAAACATCATGATTGGTTCAGTATTGTACATGGCACTGTACAGATTACAAACATCATGATTGGTTCAGTATTGTACTTGGCATTGTACAGATTACAAACATCATGATTGGTTCAGTATTGTACATGGCGCTGTACAGATTACAAACATCATGATTGGTTCAGTATTGTACATGGCGCTGTACAGATTACAAACATCATGATTGGTTCAGTATTGTACATGGCACTGTGCAGATTACAAACATCATGATTGGTTCAGTATTGTACATGGCAATGCACAGATTACAAACATCATGATTGGTTCAGTATTGTACATGGCGCTGTACAGATTACAAACATCATGATTGGTTTGGATATGACAACGTCCCCACTAATGCCAAACGTGATTAGCAGTCCCGACTAAGTCTAAATCGGGGCTAGGCTGCTATCAGGTTTTTTTTAGCAGTATCATCGCCGCCGCCGCCACCGCCCCGTTTTATATTGGCTATAACTTTTTTCCAAGAAGGTTTTGAGAATTCTGAATTTTGGTCATATAGAATGGCTGTGAATGTTTGGTCATATAGAATGGCCGTGAATGTTTGGTCATATAGAATGGCTGTGCATGTTTGGTCATATAGAATATAGAATGGCTGTGAATGTTGGTCATATAGAATGGATGTGCATGTTTGGTCATATAGAATGGCTGTGAATGTTTGGTCATATAGAATGGCTGTGCATGTTTGGTCATATAGAATGGATGTGACTGTTTGGTCATATAGAATGGATGTGACTGTTTGGTCATATAGAATGGCTGTGCATGTTTGGTCATATAGAATGGCTGTGCATGTTTGGTCATATAGAATGGCTGTGCATGTTTGGTCATATAGAATGGCTGTGAATTTTGGTCATATAGAATGGCTGTGCATGTTGGGTCATATAGAATGACTGTGAATGTTGGTCATATAGAATGGCTGTGCATGTTGGGTCATATAGAATGGATGTGCATGTTTGGTCATATAGAATGGCTGTGCATGTTTGGTCATATAGAATGGCGGTGCATGTTTGGTCATATAGAACGGCTGTGAATGTTTGGTCATATAGAATGGCTGTGAATTTTGGTCATATAGAATGGCTGTGCATGTTGGGTCATATAGAATGACTGTGAATTTTGGTCATATAGAATGGCTGTGCATGTTGGGTCATATAGAATGGATGTGCATGTTTGGTCATATAGAATGGCTGTGCATGTTTGGTCATATAGAATGGCGGTGCATGTTTGGTCATATAGAATGGCTGTGAATGTTTGGTCATATAGAATGGATGTGCATGTTTGGTCATATAGAATGGCTGTGAATTTTGGTCATATAGAATGGCTGTGAATGTTGGTCATATAGAATGGATGTGCATGTTTGGTCATATAGAATGGCTGTGCATGTTGGTCATATAGAATGGCTGTGAATGTTTGGTCATATAGAATGGCGGTGCATGTTTGGTCATATAGAACGGCTGTGAATGTTTGGTCATATAGAATGGATGTGCATGTTTGGTCATATAGAATGGCTGTGAATTTTGGTCATATAGAATGGCTGTGAATGTTTGGTCATATAGAATGGCTGTGCATGTTTGGTCATATAGAATGGCTGTGCATGTTGGTCATATAGAATGGCTGTGAATGTTTGGTCATATAGAATGGCTGTGAATGTTTGGTCATATAGAATGGATGTGCATGTTTGGTCATATAGAATGGATGTGACTGTTGGTCATATAGAATGGCTGTGACTGTTGGTCATATAGAATGGCTGTGAATGTTTGGTCATATAGAATGGCTGTGCATGTTTGGTCATATAGAATGGATGTGACTGTTTGGTCATATAGAATGGCTGTGCATGTTTGGTCATATAGAATGGCTGTGCATGTTTGGTCATATAGAATGGCTGTGCATGTTTGGTCATATAGAATGGCTGTGAATTTTGGTCATATAGAATGGCTGTGCATGTTGGGTCATATAGAATGGCTGTGAATGTTGGTCATATAGAATGGCTGTGCATGTTTGGTCATATAGAATGGATGTGCATGTTTGGTCATATAGAATTGCTGTGAATGTTGGTCATATAGAATGGCTGTGCATGTTTGGTCATATAGAATGGCTGTGCATGTTTGGTCATATAGAATGGATGTGCATGTTTTGTCATATAGAATGGATGTGAATGTTTGGTCATATAGAATGGCTGTGAATGTTGGTCATATAGAATGGCTGTGAATGTTGGTCATATAGAATGGCTGTGAATGTTTGGTCATATAGAATGGCTGTGAATGTTGGTCATATAGAATGGCTGTGAATGTTTGGTCATATAGAATGGATGTGCATGTTTGGTCATATAGAATGGCTGTGAATGTTGGTCATATAGAATGGCTTTGCATGTTTGGTCATATAGAATGGCTGTGAATGTTGGTCATATAGAATGGCTGTGCATGTTAGGTCATATAGAATGGCTGTGCATGTTGGTCATATAGAATGGCTGTGAATGTTTGGTCATATAGAATGGCTGTGAATTTTGGTCATATAGAATGGCTGTGCATGTTGGGTCATATAGAATGACTGTGAATGTTGGTCATATAGAATGGCGGTGCATGTTTGGTCATATAGAACGGCTGTGAATGTTTGGTCATATAGAATGGATGTGCATGTTTGGTCATATAGAATGGCTGTGAATTTTGGTCATATAGAATGGCTGTGAATGTTTGGTCATATAGAATGGCTGTGCATGTTTGGTCATATAGAATGGCTGTGCATGTTGGTCATATAGAATGGCTGTGAATGTTTGGTCATATAGAATGGCTGTGAATGTTTGGTCATATAGAATGGATGTGCATGTTTGGTCATATAGAATGGCTGTGACTGTTGGTCATATAGAATGGCTGTGACTGTTGGTCATATAGAATGGCTGTGAATGTTTGGTCATATAGAATGGCTGTGCATGTTTGGTCATATAGAATGGCTGTGCATGTTTGGTCATATAGAATGGCTGTGCATGTTTGGTCATATAGAATGGCTGTGCATGTTTGGTCATATAGAATGGCTGTGAAAGTTTGGTCATATAGAATGGATGTGCATGTTTGGTCATATAGAATGGCTGTGAATGTTTGGTCATATAGAATGGCTGTGAATGTTTGGTCATATAGAATGGATGTGCATGTTTGGTCATATAGAATTGCTGTGAATGTTGGTCATATAAAATGGCTGTGCATGTTTGGTCATATAGAATGGCTGTGCATGTTTGGTCATATAGAATGGATGTGCATGTTTGGTCATATAGAATTGCTGTGAATGTTGGTCATATAGAATGGCTGTGCATGTTTGGTCATATAGAATGGCTGTGCATGTTTGGTCATATAGAATGGATGTGCATGTTTGGTCATATAGAATGGATGTGAATGTTTGGTCATATAGAATGGATGTGAATGTTGGTCATATAGAATGGCTGTGAATGTTGGTCATATAGAATGGCTGTGCATGTTTGGTCATATAGAATGGCTGTGAATGTTGGTCATATAGAATGGCTGTGCATGTTAGGTCATATAGAATGGCTGTGCATGTTGGTCATATAGAATGGCTGTGAATGTTTGGTCATATAGAATGGCTGTGAATTTTGGTCATATAGAATGGCTGTGCATGTTGGGTCATATAGAATGACTGTGAATGTTGGTCATATAGAATGGCTGTGACTGTTGGTCATATAGAATGGCTGTGAATGTTTGGTCATATAGAATGGCTGTGAATTTTGGTCATATAGAATGGCTGTGCATGTTTGGTCATATAGAACGGCTGTGAATGTTTGGTCATATAGAATGGATGTGCATGTTTGGTCATATAGAATGGCTGTGAATTTTGGTCATATAGAATGGCTGTGAATGTTTGGTCATATAGAATGGCTGTGCATGTTTGGTCATATAGAATGGCTGTGCATGTTGGTCATATAGAATGGCTGTGAATGTTTGGTCATATAGAATGGCTGTGAATGTTTGGTCATATAGAATGGATGTGCATGTTTGGTCATATAGAATGGCTGTTACTGTTGGTCATATAGAATGGCTGTGACTGTTGGTCATATAGAATGGCTGTGAATGTTTGGTCATATAGAATGGCTGTGCATGTTTGGTCATATAGAATGGCTGTGCATGTTTGGTCATATAGAATGGCTGTGCATGTTTGGTCATATAGAATGGCTGTGAATGTTTGGTCATATAGAATGGATGTGCATGTTTGGTCATATAGAATGGCTGTGAATGTTTGGTCATATAGAATGGCTGTGAATGTTTGGTCATATAGAATGGATGTGCATGTTTGGTCATATAGAATTGCTGTGAATGTTGGTCATATAGAATGGCTGTGCATGTTTGGTCATATAGAATGGATGTGCATGTTTGGTCATATAGAATGGATGTGAATGTTTGGTCATATAGAATGGCTGTGAATGTTGGTCATATAGAATGGCTGTGAATGATGGTCATATAGAATGGCTGTGAATGTTTGGTCATATAGAATGGCTGTGAATGTTGGTCATATAGAATGGCTGTGAATGTTTGGTCATATAGAATGGATGTGCATGTTTGGTCATATAGAATGGCTGTGAATGTTGGTCATATAGAATGGCTGTGCATGTTTGGTCATATAGAATGGCTGTGAATGTTTGGTCATATAGAATGGCTGTGCATGTTTGGTCATATAGAATGGCTGTGCATGTTTGGTCATATAGAATGGCTGTGAATGTTGGTCATATAGAATGGCTGTGCATGTTGGGTCATATAGAATGGCTGTGCATGTTGGTCATATAGAATGGCTGTGCATGTTTGGTCATATAGAATTGCTGTGAATGTTGGTCATATAGAATGGCTGTGCATGTTTGGTCATATAGAATGGCTGTGCATGTTTGGTCATATAGAATGGCTGTGAATGTTTGGTCATATAGAATGGATGTGCATGTTTGGTCCTATAGAATGGCTGTGAATTTTGGTCATATATAATGGCTGTGAATGTTTGGTCATATAGAATGGATGTGAATGTTTGGTCATATAGAATGGCTGTGAATGTTGGTCATATAGAATGGCTGTGCATGTTTGGTCATATAGAATGGCTGTGAATGTTTGGTCATATAGAATGGATGTGCATGTTTGGTCATATAGAATGGCTGTGAATTTTGGTCATATAGAATGGCTGTGAATGTTTGGTCATATAGAATGGATGTGCATGTTTGGTCATATAGAATGGCTGTGCATGTTTGGTCATATAGAATTTATGTGCATGTTTGGTCATATAGAATGGCTGTGAATGTTGGTCATATAGAATGGCTGTGCATGTTTGGTCATATAGAATGGCTGTGCATGTTTGGTGATATAGAATGGATGTGAATGTTTGGTCATATAGAATGGCTGTGAATGTTGGTCATATAGAATGGCTGTGAATGTTGGTCATATAGAATGGCTGTGAATGTTTGGTCATATAGAATGGCTGTGAATGTTGGTCATGTAGAATGGCTGTGAATGTTTGGTCATATAGAATGGCTGTGCATGTTGGTCATATAGAATGGCTGTGAATGTTTGGTCATATAGAATGGATGTGAATGTTTGGTCATATAGAATGGCTGTGCATGTTTGGTCATATAGAATGGCTGTGCATGTTTGGTCATATAGAATGGCTGTGAATGTTGGTCATATAGAATGGCTGTGCATGTTTGGTCATATAGAATGGCTGTGCATGTTAGGTCATATAGAATGGATGTGCATGTTTGGTCATATAGAATGGATGTGCATGTTTGGTCATATAGAATGGATGTGACTGTTTGGTCATATAGAATGGCTGTGCATGTTTGGTCATATAGAATGGATGTGACTGTTTGGTCATATAGAATGGCTGTGCATGTTTGGTCATATAGAATGGCTATGAATGTTGGTCATATAGAATGGCTGTGCATGTTTGGTCATATAGAATGGATGTGAATGTTTGATCATATAGAATGGATGTGAATGTTGGTCATATAGAATGGCTGTGCATGTTTGGTCATATAGAATGGCTGTGCATGTTTGGTCATATAGAATGGCTGTGCATGTTTGGTCATATAGAATGGCTGTGAATGTTGGTCATATAGAATGGCTGTGCATGTTTGGTCATATAGAATGGCTGTGCATGTTAGGTCATATAGAATGGCTGTGAATGTTGGTCATATAGAATGGCTGTGCATGTTTGGTCATATAGAATGGCTGTGAATGTTGGTCATATAGAATGGCTGTGCATGTTTGGTCATATAGAATGGCTGTGCATGTTTGGTCATATAGAATGGCTGTGAATGTTGGTCATATAGAATGGCTGTGCATGTTTGGTCATATAGAATGGCTGTGCATGTTTGGTCATATAGAATGGCTGTGAATGTTTGGTCATATAGAATGGATGTGCATGTTTGGTCATATAGAATGGCTGTGAATTTTGGTCATATATAATGGCTGTGAATGTTTGGTCATATAGAATGGATGTGAATGTTTGGTCATATAGAATGGCTGTGAATGTTGGTCATATAGAATGGCTGTGCATGTTTGGTCATATAGAATGGCTGTGAATGTTTGGTCATATAGAATGGATGTGCATGTTTGGTCATATAGAATGGCTGTGAATTTTGGTCATGTAGAATGGCTGTGAATGTTTGGTCATATAGAATGGCTGTGCATGTTGGTCATATAGAATGGCTGTGAATGTTTGGTCATATAGAATGGATGTGAATGTTTGGTCATATAGAATGGCTGTGCATGTTTGGTCATATAGAATGGCTGTGCATGTTTGGTCATATAGAATGGCTGTGAATGTTGGTCATATAGAATGGCTGTGCATGTTTGGTCATATAGAATGGCTGTGAATGTTTGGTCATATAGAATGGATGTGCATGTTTGGTCATATAGAATGGCTGTGAATTTTGGTCATGTAGAATGGCTGTGAATGTTTGGTCATATAGAATGGATGTGAATGTTTGGTCATATAGAATGGCTGTGAATGTTGGTCATATAGAATGGCTGTGCATGTTTGGTCATATAGAATGGCTGTGAATGTTTGGTCATATAGAATGGATGTGCATGTTTGGTCATATAGAATGGCTGTGAATTTTGGTCATGTAGAATGGCTGTGAATGTTTGGTCATATAGAATGGCTGTGCATGTTGGTCATATAGAATGGCTGTGAATGTTTGGTCATATAGAATGGATGTGAATGTTTGGTCATATAGAATGGCTGTGCATGTTTGGTCATATAGAATGGCTGTGCATGTTTGGTCATATAGAATGGCTGTGAATGTTGGTCATATAGAATGGCTGTGCATGTTTGGTCATATAGAATGGCTGTGCATGTTAGGTCATATAGAATGGATGTGCATGTTTGGTCATATAGAATGGATGTGCATGTTTGGTCATATAGAATGGATGTGACTGTTTGGTCATATAGAATGGCTGTGCATGTTTGGTCATATAGAATGGATGTGACTGTTTGGTCATATAGAATGGCTGTGAATGTTTGGTCATATAGAATGGCTGTGAATGTTGGTCATATAGAATGGCTGTGCATGTTTGGTCATATAGAATGGCTGTGCATGTTAGGTCATATGGAATGGATGTGAATGTTTGGTCATATAGAATGGCTGTGAATGTTGGTCATATAGAATGGCTGTGCATGTTTGGTCATATAGAATGGCTGTGCATGCTAGGTCATATAGAATGGCTGTGCATGTTTGGTCATATGGAATGGATGTGAATGTTTGGTCATATAGAATGGCTGTGAATGTTGGTCATATAGAATGGCTGTGCATGTTTGGTCATATAGAATGGCTGTGAATGTTTGGTCATATAGAATGGATGTGCATGTTTGGTCATATAGAATGGATGTGAATGTTTGGTCATATAGAATGGCTGTGAATGTTGGTCATATAGAATGGCTGTGCATGTTTGGTCATATAGAATGGCTGTGAATGTTTGGTCATATAGAATGGATGTGCATGTTTGGTCATATAGAATGGCTGTGAATTTTGGTCATGTAGAATGGCTGTGAATGTTTGGTCATATAGAATGGCTGTGCATGTTGGTCATATAGAATGGCTGTGAATGTTTGGTCATATAGAATGGATGTGAATGTTTGGTCATATAGAATGGCTGTGCATGTTTGGTCATATAGAATGGCTGTGCATGTTTGGTCATATAGAATGGCTGTGAATGTTGGTCATATAGAATGGCTGTGCATGTTTGGTCATATAGAATGGCTGTGCATGTTAGGTCATATAGAATGGATGTGCATGTTTGGTCATATAGAATGGATGTGCATGTTTGGTCATATAGAATGGATGTGACTGTTTGGTCATATAGAATGGCTGTGCATGTTTGGTCATATAGAATGGATGTGACTGTTTGGTCATATAGAATGGCTGTGAATGTTTGGTCATATAGAATGGCTGTGAATGTTGGTCATATAGAATGGCTGTGCATGTTTGGTCATATAGAATGGCTGTGCATGTTAGGTCATATGGAATGGATGTGAATGTTTGGTCATATAGAATGGCTGTGAATGTTGGTCATATAGAATGGCTGTGCATGTTTGGTCATATAGAATGGCTGTGCATGCTAGGTCATATAGAATGGCTGTGCATGTTTGGTCATATAGAATGGCTGTGAATGTTGGTCATATAGAATGGCTGTGCATGTTTGGTCATATAGAATGGCTGTGCATGTTAGGTCATATAGAATTAGAATGGCTGTGAATGTTGGTCATATAGAATGGCTGTGCATGTTTGGTCATATAGAATGGCTGTGAATGTTGGTCATATAGAATGGCTGTGCATGTTTGGTCATATAGAATGGCTGTGCATGTTTGGTCATATAGGATGGCTGTGAATGTTGGTCATATAGAATGGCTGTGCATGTTTGGTCATATAGAATGGCTGTGCATGTTAGGTCATATAGAATGGCTGTGAATGTTGGTCATATAGAATGGCTGTGCATGTTTGGTCATATAGAATGGCTGTGAATGTTTGGTCATATAGAATGGCTGTGCATGTTTGGTCATATAGAATGGCTGTGCATGTTTGGTCATATAGAATTTATGTGCATGTTTGGTCATATAGAATGGCTGTGAATGTTGGTCATATAGAATGGCTGTGCATGTTTGGTCATATAGAATGGCTGTGCATGTTTGGTGATATAGAATGGATGTGAATGTTTGGTCATATAGAATGGCTGTGAATGTTGGTCATATAGAATGGCTGTGAAATTTGGTCATATAGAATGGCTGTGAATGTTTGGTCATATAGAATGGCTGTGAATGTTGGTCATGTAGAATGGCTGTGAATGTTTGGTCATATAGAATGGCTGTGCATGTTGGTCATATAGAATGGCTGTGAATGTTTGGTCATATAGAATGGATGTGAATGTTTGGTCATATAGAATGGCTGTGCATGTTTGGTCATATAGAATGGCTGTGCATGTTTGGTCATATAGAATGGCTGTGAATGTTGGTCATATAGAATGGCTGTGCATGTTTGGTCATATAGAATGGCTGTGCATGTTAGGTCATATAGAATGGATGTGCATGTTTGGTCATATAGAATGGATGTGCATGTTTGGTCATATAGAATGGATGTGACTGTTTGGTCATATAGAATGGCTGTGCATGTTTGGTCATATAGAATGGATGTGACTGTTTGGTCATATAGAATGGCTGTGCATGTTTGGTCATATAGAATGGCTGTGAATGTTGGTCATATAGAATGGCTGTGCATGTTTGGTCATATAGAATGGCTGTGCATGTTAGGTCATATAGAATGGATGTGAATGTTTGGTCATATAGAATGGCTGTGAATGTTGGTCATATAGAATGGCTGTGCATGTTTGGTCATATAGAATGGCTGTGCATGCTAGGTCATATAGAATGGCTGTGCATGTTTGGTCATATAGAATGGCTGTGCATGTTTGGTCATATAGAATGGCTGTGAATGTTGGTCTTATAGAATGGCTGTGCATGTTTGGTCATATAGAATGGCTGTGCATGTTAGGTCATATAGAATGGCTGTGAATGTTGGTCATATAGAATGGCTGTGCATGTTTGGTCATATAGAATGGCTGTGCATGTTTGGTCATATAGAATGGCTGTGCATGTTTGGTCATATAGAATGGCGGTGAATGTTGGTCATATAGAATGGCTGTGCATGTTTGGTCATATAGAATGGCTGTGCATGTTAGGTCATATAGAATGGCTGTGAATGTTGGTCATATAGAATGGCTGTGCATGTTTGGTCATATAGAATGGCTGTGAATGTTGGTCATATAGAATGGCTGTGCATGTTTGGTCATATAGAATGGCTGTGCATGTTTGGTCATATAGAATGGCTGTGAATGTTGGTCATATAGAATGGCTGTGCATGTTTGGTCATATAGAATGGCTGTGCATGTTAGGTCATATAGAATGGATGTGCATGTTTGGTCATATAGAATGGATGTGCATGTTTGGTCATATAGAATGGATGTGACTGTTTGGTCATATAGAATGGCTGTGCATGTTTGGTCATATAGAATGGATGTGACTGTTTGGTAATATAGAATGGCTGTGCATGTTTGGTCATATAGAATGGCTGTGCATGTTGGTCATATAGAATGGCTTTGAATGTTTGGTCATATAGAATGGATGTGAATGTTTGGTCATATAGAATGGCTGTGCATGTTTGGTCATATAGAATGGCTGTGCATGTTTGGTCATATAGAATGGCTGTGAATGTTGGTCATATAGAATGGCTGTGCATGTTTGGTCATATAGAATGGCTGTGCATGTTAGGTCATATAGAATGGATGTGCATGTTTGGTCATATAGAATGGATGTGCATGTTTGGTCATATAGAATGGATGTGAATGTTTGGTCATATAGAATGGCTGTGCATGTTTGGTCATATAGAATGGCTGTGCATGTTTGGTCATATAGAATGGCTGTGAATGTTGGTCATATAGAATGGCTGTGCATGTTTGGTCATATAGAATGGCTGTGCATGTTAGGTCATATAGAATGGATGTGCATGTTTGGTCATATAGAATGGATGTGCATGTTTGGTCATATAGAATGGATGTGACTGTTTGGTCATATAGAATGGCTGTGCATGTTTGGTCATATAGAATGGCTGTGCATGTTGGTCATATAGAATGGCTGTGAATGTTTGGTCATATAGAATGGATGTGAATGTTTGGTCATATAGAATGGCTGTGAATGTTTGGTCATATAGAATGGCTGTGCATGTTTGGTCATATAGAATGGATGTGAATGTTTGGTCATATAGAATGGCTGTGAATGTTTGGTCATATAGAATGGCTGTGAATGTTTGGTCATATAGAATGGATGTGAATGTTTGGTCATATAGAATGGCTGTGCATGTTTGGTCATATAGAATGACTGTGAATGCTTTGTCATATAGAATGGCTGTGAATGTTTGGTCATATAGAATGGCTGTGAATGTTTGGTCATATAGAATGGCTGTGCATGTTTGGTCATATAGAATGGCTGTGCATGTTTGGTCATATAGAATGGCTGTGCATGTTTGGTCATATAGAATGGCTGTGAATGTTTGGTCATATAGAATGGCTGTGCATGTTTGGTCATAAAGAATGGCTGTGAATGTTTGGTCATATAGAATGGCTGTGCATGTTTGGTCATATAGAATGGATGTGAATGTTTGGTCATATAGAATGGCTGTGAATGTTTGGTCATATAGAATGGCTGTGAATGTTTGGTCATATAGAATGGATGTGCATGTTTGGTCATATAGAATGGATGTGACTGTTTGGTCATATAGAATGGCTGTGCATGTTTGGTCATATAGAATGGATGTGACTGTTTGGTCATATAGAATGGCTGTGCATGTTTGGTCATATAGAATGGCTGTGAATGTTGGTCATATAGAATGGCTGTGCATGTTTGGTCATATAGAATGGCTGTGCATGTTAGGTCATATAGAATGGATGTGAATGTTTGGTCATATAGAATGGCTGTGAATGTTGGTCATATAGAATGGCTGTGCATGTTTGGTCATATAGAATGGCTGTGCATGCTAGGTCATATAGAATGGCTGTGCATGTTTGGTCATATAGAATGGCTGTGCATGTTTGGTCATATAGAATGGCTGTGAATGTTGGTCTTATAGAATGGCTGTGCATGTTTGGTCATATAGAATGGCTGTGCATGTTAGGTCATATAGAATGGATGTGAATGTTTGGTCATATAGAATGGCTGTGAATGTTTGGTCATATAGAATGGCTGGGAATGTTTGGTCATATAGAATGGCTGTGAATGTTTGGTCATATAGAATGGCTGTGCATGTTTGGTCATATAGAATGGCTGTGCATGTTTGGTCATATAGAATGGCTGTGAATGTGAGTTCCCTCCAGTGTCATCCCTAACCCTAACCCATCGGGTTTAATAACAAACACGTCCGTGACAGGATGTTACAGCATCTATCTTACATCGACTACAGTCAAACTTCCAGGGCCTTGGCTGTCAAAGTTCTCTTAATGCTATGGTAGACTATAATAACTACCATATACTGACGTCCAAAAGAAACTTCCCACTTTTGGAAAAACTAGTATCCCAAACATTCGCCAAAGCGGTAGCTATATAGGGCGAGCATTGCTGGGAAAATCTCAAGACGTCCGAGGAATTTCACAAAAAAGTAGATTTCTTAAATCGTATTTTTTTTCTATTAGCCTTCAAATTGAGTGAACATTTCTTTTGAACGTCATTATACATCGATATTCGCCTACGACTGTCTTAGTACTAAGAGGCTAAAGGCTTTGTAAAGATTGAACATGTTAAAAGCATTTTAGCCGTACGTCATATGAAATATGAATAACTTTGCTGCTTATGTTCTTGACTCTAATGCTTTCGTATTTCTTATTGAGAAAAATTAATTCTTGTTCTAAAATTCTCTATAATGTTCCATTTATAAATATATATGATCAAGTGTCCTATATTTTTGTGATGAAAACGCTATTACTGTCTAAAATAAATCCGATGATACGTTTTTTTAAATCTTTTGGATAAATATGAATAGCTTTATTGCTAATTTTGGTTTGAGTCACAAGAACCTTTTCAGTAACTCGAGATCTGGGTTTTTTTCTTGGACAATACACCGAGTTGTTTTTCAAACAAATGTCATCAACGTATTCTTTTATCGTAAGTTAATGAAAGCACGACATCATCTAACGTGAAATATTAATGAATTTGTTGCTAAATCCGTAAAATGAACTTGCGACATATTTCAATGGCTTTCAATTTCCGTTAAAGAAACTTGTTTTTAGCTTTTAATGGCATGTTGAGATATTTTGTAGATCAGATTTTTAATACGATTTCAAGACTATCAAAATTTCAAGAAATATCATACCAAGAGAAAAGGTATTTTACACCGAACCCTTTTTCAAAAACTAAGACGGTTGTCTTCTTCTTCTTACTACTACTACTACTACTACTACTACTACTACTACTACTACTACTACTACTACTACTACTACTACTACTACTACTACTACTACTACTACTACTACTACTACTACTACTACTACTACTACTACTACTGCTGCTGCTGCTGCTGCTGCTACTTCTACCGCTACTTCTACTACTGCTGCTGCTGCTACTTCTACCGCTACTTCTACTACTGCTGCTGCTGTTGCTACTTCCACTTATACTACTACTACTACTACTGCTGCTGCTACTACCAGTACTACTGCTACTTTTACTACTACTTCTACTACTACCAACCACTGCTACTACTACTACTACTACTACTACTACAACATCTACTGCGGCTACTACTACTACTATTATTGAACTTACACTAACTACCACTACTTCTACTACTACCAACCACTGCTACTACTACTACTACTACTACTACTACTACAACATCTACTGCGGCTACTACTACTACTATTATTGAACTTACACTAACTACCGCTACTTCTACTACTGCTGCTGCTGCTACTTCTGCCGCTACTTCTACTACTGCTGCTGCTGTTGCTACTTCCACTTATACTACTTCTACTACTGCTGCTGCTGCTACTACCAGTACTACTGCTACTTTTACTACTACTTCTACTACTACCAACCACTGCTACTACTACTACTACTACTACTACAACATCTACTGCGGCTACTACTACTACTATTATTGAACTTACACTAACTACCACTACTTCTGCTACTATTGCTACACGCACACTAACTACTACGTACCACTAATGAAATAACTGCTATTACTGCAACAGTTGAATGCAACCACCCGCTCCGTCTGTCCGTGCTCTATGACTTCGTCGGCTGTGACTTTCACTTTTTACATTTAATGCGACCAGTACAATTATGCAATAACGATTCTCACGTTTTTCATAATGTTATTGACTTTTCTGTAATTTTCAGTTATCTTAAAACAATAGATGATCATATCTCAATGGCCTAACTTCCTAGCTTCAAACTAACCTCGGTTATATACAGAGGTTACTACTTACAGGGATAGATGCACATTTTGAAATAATAAATGTTGCTGTATTTATTCATTGACCCACTGATGAAATATAATGATAATCAGAATATCTCGAAGTTGTGTTGTCCAGTGACAATGGTGATATTTTGTCATATTATTCCATCTGTATACATCTAAAGATCTCTTTTACAAAAAAAATCGTATAATAATAATACAAATGGGTGTTCTTAATCTGGAGCTCTTAATCTGAATGGCTCTTCCCAGAACCCCTGGTTGTGGTGATGTCCACTACAGTACGTAGCGAGATGGAAGCAAGACGACATGTAGACAGACAGACAGACCGACCGGGGTATCCAGGGACTCGATCCCTGCTGTCGGGTCCTGGTCGCGCCCCTCAGGTTCCAAAGACGATGGGGCGAGAGACAGGGAGACGGCCCAGGAGAGGATTGAAGACGTACGTCCGTCTCCCCGAGAGACGCTGCTGAACCCCAGGTGAGGGGGCAGGTATGCGCCGCCTCTCTCGCACCTGCTGCGTCTCCTGGACCACACCTGTCGGATCTACAGGTGATCTCTTTGATGTCGGATAATAGCGCTCGGGGACAGGTAGTGACCGCTGCTTTTGTTTGGGGTCATCGAGAAGAATGTGAAAGGGACAGTGATAGGGGATCTGTGGATCGTTTCCTGTAGATTGATATATACTTCGAACTGAGATGAGCGCTGGCCCATTGCTAGAGTCGTTCTCCACCTGCAACGGCGACCAGTTGGCCTTGTGGCTCAATACAACCCACGTGTTAAGCAGGTGTGCCGGTTGGTGATGTAACATCCCCCTATCTAGGTCACCTCGTAGGCGGTCAGACGTTGACCTACTTTCAGTTGCGAGATATGTACATGTACATGTAGGTAGATAGGTATGCCAGCGCCGCGATTGGGTACATATCAGTCACTCGTGACGTCACGGCCGACACTCACTCCTCCCACTGACATTTCACCCAGGCGCTGCTGGGAGTTTACTACGTTGATATTCCATTCATAGCTGTAGACAATAGTATAGACTAGTCTACATATACACCTCGCGTAGTGTAGGCTGGGCGGTAAGTATATAGGTAACTCGGTGTGTACATATTGATGGCTTGTGTTCAGCGGATCGATGGACCGACGGACGGCGCTTAAGACAACTCCCAACTGACGTACGTCCTCTCTCCTACGCCCGGACCTGCTTGTGACTTTCATCTGACACATATTCACTCAATTGGCGTCATACGCTTAGTGCACTTTAATAGTAGACCTACGTATATACACACACACATATATATATATATATATATATATATATTCTCATCTTTCAAGTTCACCCTTTGGCTTGGAGAACTTTATAATTACTGTCCAGGTAAGGACATAGGCCTATATGTCAAGTATTAACTTGCCCAGATGTTTGGTAACGGTGAACTTATTGATGGACTAAGTAAGGGTGGCTTTGTGTTGTACATATGTTTACATAATCCATATGTACAACACCTTAGCACCTATCAGGGAGGATCTGTGTAGCGACAACAAGTTATACGAGTTGTTTATCTCACAAATAGACACAATTGGACCAATATACTGTGTATGGGCTGTAGTTAAGTATCTGGGGCACATGGATAGTTCGTTATCATTTGATTTAACACACTTTCGTTTAATAGTTATCATAAAGTTGGAGTGTATTGAGTAGGCCTATATAGTATACAGGTACTTCATAGATTAAAAGGCCATTTCAGACATACGTTTACAGCTGTTTTTTTACCATTTGATAAACACGCCTGTACCATAGATCGTCACTTGTCCCAGTGAAAATATCAGATATATTCACTGTAGCTTGACAGACAGTTTATTTCCCTTATCAATCCTAATATGTTATTCCTTATTATGCAATACATGTAACTGTTTATACCATTGTGTCACCTGCTCACTTTACATTGGAATTGATGGTGTATCCTCATACGGGGATCGCGCTTTCACCTCGACAGGTAACCGCCTGTGTCGTCCCAGGGTGAACATTCCTTGCATACCTGGGGCATAAGTAAATAGTTCACATTCCGATATCCTCGTGACCTACTCTCCCGGGGGTGAGGAACTGACCATGACGAGTGTGGGGCACAGGGACAGAACGTGACTCCCGTCACAGAGTTGTGCAGGGGAAATATTGAGCTGCTCACTCTAGTGTTAGCTACCTTCGTATCATCCCTTGACTGGCCGGCGGCATTTACATATTTTGAATACTGGGAGACATACTTTACTTCTTGTGTTTTTTGTTTGTTTTTGATATCAATCAATCTTTATTCAATACTTAAAGGCCACAGGCCTATAGTACATTTCATTAAATCCTGTCTGTACAAGGAGGCGTAATACATGAACATAGAAAGGTTTTACGGAACTATTTGTGTTCGATATCAGGGCAGAATATTTAATAATATTTGGGTATTTATGATAATATGCTTGTAGATATGTTTCTCTAAGATGTGAATACACAGTGCATATAAGTAAAAAAAGTTATCCGTCTTCTATTATATCTAAGCGACAAGGCTTACAGATTCACTGTAAGATTCACTTCTTGTGTTAAAATACATGTCCCTCCCTTTGAATGATAACGGCCATTTTGAAAATCCCAATTGTCAATTTCAGATGCGGTAGGCTATATAGTATGATGGCCGGGAGGGGCCATTTCAATTTCGTGTCAAATTCAAGCACGAAATCGCAAAATCGCGAAAATATCATAACGAAATCGCGAAACAGAGACACGAAATTGACATAGTTACAGGCAAGACGAATCAACTTTTGTCAAACAGACGTTACATATTGCTCAGTTGGAAACAACGTCCCTGATTGCACAACTAACTTCTGATGAGACCAATCAGGACTCTCAATTACTTGTCGAGAAAGTAGCCGATAAATAACAGAGGTCACGATAGAAAGTCTGAAGGGGGTAACCTGTGTGGGAAGAGAATGGCAACTTTACATAATGTACAAAGCAAATAAACCCCGATAGAACACTTTCATAATGCTACAAGTAAGCGTACACTAAAGGGTTGGGAGCTCTGCTATTCGGTATAGCACGTACACTAAAGGGTTGGGAGCTCTGCTATTCGGTATATATAGCACGTACACTAAAGGGTTGGGAGCTCTGCTATTCGGTATATATAGCACGTACACTAAAGGGTTGGGAGCTCTGCTATTCGGTATATATTACACGTACACTAAAGGGTTGGGAGCTCTGCTATTCGGTATATATAGCACGTACACTAAAGGGTTGGGAGCTCTGCTATTCGGTATATATAGCACGTACACTAAAGGGTTGGGAGCTCTGCTATTCGGTTTATATAGCACGTACACTAAAGGGTTGGGAGCTCTGCTATTCGGTATATATAGCACGTACACTAAAGGGTTGGGAGCTCTGCTATTCGGTATAGCACGTACACTAAAGGGTTGGGAGCTCTGCTATTCGGTATAGCACGTACACTAAAGGGTTGGGAGCTCTGCTATTCGGTATATATAGGACGTACACTAAAGGGTTGGGAGCTCTGCTATTCGGTATATATAGGACGTACACTAAAGGGTTGGGAGCTCTGCTATTCGGTATAGCACGTGCTGCATGTCAGAGAAACACACTCCCTCTCCCAGACATCGGAAATAAACCCTAGATGAAGTTAGTAGTAGCCGACACACAACTCGTAATATCATAATTATATAAACTGCGTATTAACCTCAACTATGGTGTAACGACCGCGGAGCTTGACCACACCAGTTTAAAGATCGCTCTTTTCATTAACTATAACGTAAACAAGCAAATGCTACACACTCTTCTGTCTTCACATTGGGTATAGTTCTTGTACATGTTGATATATGAATAGAGATAATTCAGGAGAGACATTCACATTGGGGTTTATATTTTCATAAGGTGCCCTTGGCCAACATATCATGTTGTCATGAACAGTGCTTTGACGTCATCTTTCGTCTATAATATATAGATGACGTTGCGATCTAAATGTGGCAACCGTGGGTAATCGGTCTATTCGTGAAGTAGATTTTGACGTTTTGTCCTGAATTCCACGACTTCGGTAATAAGTAAAACATTATATGAATGCACTTGTTTCGCTTTGTTGACCGCCCTTTAGCCTGAAGATCAGTATATATACGCCTTGACGAGCACACTGTACAACGACACTAACTCTGGACATGGAATAAAATATAAATAATTAACTAACAAAAACTTCCTTTCAACCATTTGCTAGTGTTTTATCTCTAACACGAGTAAGTATAACGCACTTGACAAGCGTCACCATGGCTACCTACACGCGTCAGGCGACAGCTCAGAGCTGAGAATTATCTTTCATGTCTAAATATGTTTGACCCGAGGACCAACATGTCAATTTCCTGATCGAACTGACTGGAGATTATGCGGGCTGCATCCCAGCTAACACACAACGTAATCCTGACGTTGTGGGGAGGTCGTATTTTGGTAACGTAATTTCTTGACTTGGTACAACGTATTTAGTACGTAGGCCTAACACCTAACGTAAATTACCAACGTTGGGACGACGTTGTAGGTGACGTACCTATCACGTCACTAAAACGTAGAAATGAAACGTTGAGATTTACGTCCTCACAACGTGATAATAACGTACTTATCTCACAATATAACATCACAAAATAATTCAATAACATTAAACATAGGCCTATGTTCAAATTCATTCTTTAAACACACATATGAATCAATATAAAAAGTAATAACACACCAAACGGTCTGTAAAGTCCTTATTCTGGTAAAGTGATTTCTCGACGTCGCTGCGACGTGATTATCACGTAATCCCTAACGTATTTTCTCAACGTTGTGACGACGTTGGTATTGACATATTTATGACGTAAGGACAACGTAAAGCTGACGTTATGACAACGTTATCACTACGTAGATTTGTTAGCTGGGATGTCGCTGTCACCAATCACTCTCATGGTGGTTGTTATGATTATTATTTGCCGTTATTTGTGACTAATCCGTGGTGATGACGTGGTGATGATTGTCTTTAAGAATCCACTAATCATTGACAGTCAACTAGGGGGTCATGTTTTGGAATGTTCATTAAAGCCTGGCTTAACCAAGTAGGCTACGTCTTTTAAGAATGGTGGATTTGTCGTGGTAAATATCTGAAAAGGATATATAAAATAGGACAAGTATATTTCTGTAGTACAGGAGCCAGGATTCGAACATACAACCCTTCGTTCGTAAGCTCAGCACTTTTATTCATAAGCCCAAGAAAATCTGTTAGATCCGATATGAGTGTTTGTCAGTAGGAAACTTGTGTTCTCCACTATATAGACGGGGAACGCCCAAACACTGGTACACAACATGGGGTACGTTGTGAAAGTCATGGCGGTGGAAGATTTGAACTAAAGACATTTACTTACATTTGAGGCAAATGTAGTCTTTAAACGTGCGTTTTTTTGTAAACTCGAGTTTCATAAAAATTCAGTTGATCTGTTTGTTGGCTCTAAATTGATCAGATGTTAACTGAGAATGTTACCCGTCAGTTGTAAATATAACCTTGACAGAAGAACATCACGTGCACACAGAGCACGTGCCTTGAGTATATCCACGCATGTGTCAGTGTAGTTATGCAACATTTCTTGCTTATCAATCCTATTTTTGTTGTACTTGTTACAAAAACAGATTAACTAATGCTAACAGATGTTGTTTTTGGTGATAGGAAGGATGTTTTTATAAGAAGAGTTTTATAAGTCGTTGATAATTATGAAAACTATAAACAGATCATTTCAAATCACACGCTAACATTAGACTATACTGCTATACCGATATTAATAAAGTGATTAGACAATATGAAATACATCAATATCTAAAATATGAAATCTTCTTCTGGTTTTCGGAAATTCTTTAGTCAAATTGAAATCTATCAGCATATTTTTAGAAAAAAACATTGTCACGAAGTTGTCGCTCAACATTGTTACAATGTAGGTCTACGGAAACTATCAATGTTTGACGACCTTTCCTTTGGTTTTTCAGTCACGAGCAGTGCGACGTGACGTCATTCAAACTGACGTCATTAAACGAGTTTGACAAAGAAACACATATATGGATAATGTTCATTAATGGAAAACGTTTACACGGATTCTACACTATGTTCATTTGCTACTAGGAATCACTGCAAACCGGGAATGCTGTTGTAGACACATAAATACGGTTATATGTAGATATCTGTGATTAGATTCAGGGGGTGGAAACGATTAATGTTTAATGATGTTCTAATTAATATGATGATACTTATATATATATATATATATATTTACATTACATACGCTGTCCCTATGTATAAAACCATGAACGTTTTATCTGCTATGTTGTCCCATGACCCGGAAGTAAAATCATTTTTATGAAGTTGACGTGTTTCTACGTGACGCGACAACCCCGCCCACCACAGTGTGTACATGTCGGTGTACCTGAAATAGACACGAGATGTATCCCACTGGTTTCCCAGTGCAGGACGTGACAACACGACGTCATTATCTGTGTCACTTAAATATGGACCGTTATTTCTGTCTCTACTGTTTTATTT
This sequence comes from Gibbula magus, assembly GCA_936450465.1. Lineage (NCBI taxonomy): Eukaryota > Metazoa > Mollusca > Gastropoda > Trochida > Trochidae > Gibbula > Gibbula magus. Next base: position 957,212 of record OW388293.1, on the reverse strand, counting down.
TAACCAAAAAGGCCAAGCCCTGTATCGACTCGTACCCTGTTTACAACATATACCCTGTATACAACTCGTACCCTGTACATGTATACAACTCGTACCTTGTATACAACTCGTACCCTGTATACAACTCGTACCCTGTACATGTATACAACTCGTACCTTGTATACAACTCGTACCCTGTATACAACTCGTACCCTGTACATGTATACAACTCGTACCTTGTATACAACTCGTACCCTGTGTACAACTCGTACACTGTATACAACTCGTACCCTGTATACAACTCGTACCTTGTATACAACTCGTACCATGTATACAACTCGTACACTGTATACAACTCGTACACTGTATACAACTCGTACCCTGTTTACAACATATACCCTGTATACAACTCGTACCCTGTATACAACTCGTACCCTGTATACAACTCGTACTCTGTATACAACTCGTACCTTGTATACAACTCGTACCCTGTACATGTATACAACTCGTACCCTGTATACAACTCGTACTCTGTATACAACTCGTACCTTGTATACAACTCGTACCCTGTATACAACTCGTACCCTGTACATGTATACAACTCGTACCCTGTGTACAACTCGTACACTGTATACAACTCGTACCCTGTATACAACTCGTACCTTGTATACAACTCGTACCATGTATACAACTCGTACCCTGTATGCAACTCGTACACTGTATACAACTCGTACCCTGTATACAACTCGTACCTTGTATGAAACTCGTACCTTGTATACAACTCGTACCCTGTATACAACTCGTACCATGTATACAACTCGTACCCTGTATACAACTCGTACCCTGTACATGTATACAACTCGTACCCTGTATACAACTCGTACCCTGTATACAACTCGTACTCTGTATACAACTCGTACCTTGTATACAACTCGTACCCTGTATACAACTCGTACCCTGTACATGTATACAACTCGTACCCTGTGTACAACTCGTACACTGTATACAACTCGTACCCTGTATACAACTCGTACCTTGTATACAACTCGTACCATGTATACAACTCGTACCCTGTATACAACTCGTACACTGTATACAACTCGTACCCTGTATACAACTCGTACCTTGTATGAAACTCGTACCTTGTATACAACTCGTACCCTGTATTCAACTCGTACCCTGTATACAACTCGTACCTTGTATACAACTCGTACCTTGTATACAACTCGTACCCTGTATACAACTCGTACCCTGTATACAACTCGTACCCTGTATACAACTCGTACCTTGTATACAACTCGTACCCTGTATACAACTCGTACCCTGTATACAACTCGTACCCTGTATACAACTCGTACCTTGTATACAACTCGTACCCTGTATACAACTCGTACACTGTATACAACTCGTACCTTGTATACAACTCGTACCCTGTATACAACTCGTACCTTGTATACAACTCGTACCCTGTATACAACTCGTACCCTGTATACAACTCGTACCCTGTATACAACTCGTACCCTGTATACAACTCGTACCCTGTATACAACTCGTACCCTGTATACAACTCGTACCTTGTATCCAACTCGTACCCTGTATACAACTCGTACCCTGTATACAACTCGTACCCTGTATACAACTCGTACCCTGTAAACAACTCGTACCTTGTATACAACTCATACCCTGTATACAACTCGTACCCTGTATACAACTCGTACCCTGTATACAACTCGTACCCTGTATACAACTCGTACCTTGTATACAACTCGTACCCTGTATACAACTCGTACCCTGTATACAACTCGTACCTTGTATACAACTCGTACCCTGTATACAACTCGTACCTTGTATACAACTCGTACCTTGTATACAACTCGTACCCTGTATACAACTCGTACCCTGTATACAACTCTTACCTTGTATACAACTCATACCCTGTATACAACTCGTACACTGTATACAACTCGTACCCTGTATACAACTCGTACCTTGTATACAACTCGTACCTTGTATACAACTCGTACCCTGTATACAACTCGTACCTTGTATACAACTCGTACCCTGTACATGTATACAACTCGTACCCTGTATACAACTCGTACCCTGTATACAACTCGTACCCTGTATACAACTCGTACCTTGTATACAACTCGTACCCTGTATACAACTCGTACCCTGTATACAACTCGTACCTTGTATACAACTCGTACCCTGTATACAACTCGTACCTTGTATACAACTCGTACCCTGTATACAACTCGTACCTTGTATACAACTCGTACCCTGTATACAACTCGTACCCTGTACATGTATACAACTCGTACACTGTATACAACTCGTATCCTGTATACAACTCGTACCCTGTGTACAACTCGTACCCTGTATACAACTCGTACCCTGTATACAACTCGTACCTTGTATACAACTCGTACCCTGTATACAACTCGTACCCTGTACATGTATACAACTCGTACCCTGTATACAACTCGTACCCTGTATACAACTCGTACCTTGTATACAACTCGTACACTGTATACAACTCGTACCCTGTATACAACTCGTACCTTGTATACAACTCGTACCCTGTATACAACTCGTACCCTGTACATGTATACAACTCGTACCCTGTATACAACTCGTACCCTGTATACAACTCGTACCCTGTATACAACTCGTACCCTGTATACAACTCGTACCCTGTATACAACTCGTACCTTTTATACAACTTGTACCCTGTATACAACTCGTACCCTGTATACAACTCGTACCCTGTATACAACTCGTACACTGTATACAACTCGTACCTTGTATACAACTCGTACCCTTTACATGTATACAACTCGTACCCTGTATACAACTCGTACCCTGTATACAACTCGTACCCTGTATACAACTCGTACCTTGTATACAACTCGTACCCTGTATACAACTCGTACCCTGTATACAACTCGTACCCTGTATACAACTCGTACCCTGTATACAACTCGTACACTGTATACAACTCGTACCTTGTACATGTATACAACTCGTAACCTGTATACAACTCGTACCCTGTATACAACTCGTACCCTGTATACAACTCGTACCCTGTATACAACTCGTACCCTGTACATGTATACAACTCGTAACCTGTATACAACTCGTACCTTGTATACAACTCGTACCATGTATACAACTCGTACCCTGTATACAACTCGTACACTGTATACAACTCGTACCCTGTATACAACTCGTACCTTGTATGAAACTCGTACCTTGTATACAACTCGTACCCTGTATACAACTCGTACCCTGTATACAACTCGTACCTTGTATACAACTCGTACCTTGTATACAACTCGTACCCTGTATACAACTCGTACCCTGTATACAACTCGTACCCTGTATACAACTCGTACCTTGTATACAACTCGAACCCTGTATACAACTCGTACCCTGTATACAACTCGTACCCTGTATACAACTCGTACCTTGTATACAACTCGTACCCTGTATACAACTCGTACACTGTATACAACTCGTACCTTGTATACAACTCGTACCCTGTATACAACTCGTACCTTGTATACAACTCGTACCCTGTATACAACTCGTACCTTGTATCCAACTCGTACCCTGTATACAACTCGTACCCTGTATACAACTCGTACCCTGTATACAACTCGTACCCTGTATACAACTCGTACCCTGTATACAACTCGTACCCTGTATACAACTCGTACCTTGTATCCAACTCGTACCCTGTATACAACTCGTACCCTGTATACAACTCGTACCCTGTATACAACTCGTACCCTGTATACAACTCGTACCTTGTATACAACTCATACCCTGTATACAACTCGTACCCTGTATACAACTCGTACCCTGTATACAACTCGTACCCTGTATACAACTCGTACCCTGTATACAACTCGTACCTTGTATACAACTCGTACCCTGTATACAACTCGTACCTTGTATACAACTCGTACCTTGTATACAACTCGTACCCTGAATACAACTCGTACCCTGTATACAACTCTTACCTTGTATACAACTCATACCCTGTATACAACTCGTACACTGTATACAACTCGTACCCTGTATACAACTCGTACCTTGTATACAACTCGTACCTTGTATACAACTCGTACCCTGTATACAACTCGTACCTTGTATACAACTCGTACCCTGTACATGTATACAACTCGTACCCTGTATACAACTCGTACCCTGTATACAACTCGTACCCTGTATACAACTCGTACCTTGTATACAACTCGTTCCTTGTATACAACTCGTACCCTGTATACAACTCGTACCTTGTATACAACTCGTACCCTGTATACAACTCGTACCCTGTACATGTATACAACTCGTACACTGTATACAACTCGTATCCTGTATACAACTCGTACCCTGTGTACAACTCGTACCCTGTATACAACTCGTACCCTGTATACAACTCGTACCTTGTATACAACTCGTACCCTGTATACAACTCGTACCCTGTACATGTATACAACTCGTACCCTGTATACAACTCGTACCCTGTATACAACTCGTACCTTGTATACAACTCGTACACTGTATACAACTCGTACCCTGTATACAACTCGTACCTTGTATACAACTCGTACCCTGTATACAACTCGTACCCTGTACATGTATACAACTCGTACCCTGTATACAACTCGTACCCTGTATACAACTCGTACCCTGTATACAACTCGTACCCTGTATACAACTCGTACCCTGTATACAACTCGTACCTTTTATACAACTTGTACCCTGTATACAACTCGTACCCTGTATACAACTCGTACCCTGTATACAACTCGTACACTGTATACAACTCGTACCTTGTATACAACTCGTACCCTGTACATGTATACAACTCGTACCCTGTATACAACTCGTACCCTGTATACAACTCGTACCCTGTATACAACTCGTACCTTGTATACAACTCGTACCCTGTATACAACTCGTACCCTGTATACAACTCGTACCCTGTATACAACTCGTACCCTGTATACAACTCGTACACTGTATACAACTCGTACCTTGTATACAACTCGTACCCTGTACATGTATACAACTCGTAACCTGTATACAACTCGTACCCTGTATACAACTCGTACCCTGTATACAACTCGTACCCTGTATACAACTCGTACACTGTATACAACTCGTACCTTGTATACAACTCGTACCTTGTATACAACTCGTACCTTGTATACAACTCGTACCTTGTATACAACTCGTACCCTGTATACAACTCGTACCTTGTATACAACTCGTACCCTGTGTACAACTCGTACCCTGTATACAACTCGTACACTGTATACAACTCGTACCTTGTATACAACTCGTACCTTGTATACAACTCGTACCTTGTATACAACTCGTACCTTGTATACAACTCGTACCCTGTATACAACTCGTACCCTGTATACAACTCGTACCTTGTATACAACTCGTACCCTGTATACAACTCGTACCTTGTATACAACTCGTACCTTGTATACAACTCGTACCCTGTATACAACTCGTACCCTGTATACAACTCGTACCTTGTATACAACTCGTACCCTGTATACAACTCGTACCCTGTATACAACTCGTACCTTGTATACAACTCGTACCTTGTATACAACTCGTACCTTGTATACAACTCGTACCCTGTACATGTATACAACTCGTACCCTGTATACAACTCGTACCCTGTATACAACTCGTACCCTGTATACAACTCGTACCCTGTATACAACTCGTACCTTGTATACAACTCGTACCCTGTATACAACTCGTACCCTGTATACAACTCGTACCCTGTATACAACTCGTACCTTGTATACAACTCGTACCCTGTATACAACTCGTACATTGTATACAACTCGTACCTTGTATACAACTCGTACCCTGTACATGTATACAACTCGTACCCTGTATACAACTCGTACCCTGTATACAACTCGTACCTTGTATACAACTCGTACCCTGTATACAACTCGTACATTGTATACAACTCGTACCTTGTATACAACTCGTACCCTGTATACAACTCGTACCCTGTATACAACATGTTCCCTGTATACAACTCGTACCTTGTATACAACTCGTACCCTGTATACAACTCGTACCTTGTATACAACTCGTACCCTGTATACAACTCGTACCTTGTATACAACTCGTACCCTGTATACAACTCGTACCCTGTATACAACTCGTACCTTGTATACAACTCGTACCCTGTATACAACTCGTACCTTGTATACAACTCGTACCCTGTATACAACTCGTACCCTCTATACAACTCGTACCCTGTATACAACTCGTACCTTGTATACAACTCGTACCTTGTATACAACTCGTACCCTGTATTCAACTCGTACCCTGTATACAACTCGTACCCTGTATACAACTCGTACCCTGTATACAACTCATACCCTGTATACAACTCGTACCCTGTGTACAACTCGTACCCTGTATACAACTCGTACTCTGTATGCAACTCGTACCCTGTGTACAACTCGTACCCTGTATACAACTCGTACCCTGTATACAACTCGTACCCTGTGTACAACTCGTACCCTGTATACAACTCGTACCCTGTATACAACTCGTACCTTGTATACAACTCGTACCCTGTATACAACTCGTACTCTGTATACAACTCGTACCCTGTGTACAACTCGTACCCTGTATACAACTCGTACCTTGTATACAACTCGTACCTTGTATACAACTCGTACCCTGTATACAACTCGTACATTGTATACAACTCGTACATTGTATACAACTCGTACCTTGTATACAACTCGTACTCTGTATACAACTCGTACCCTGTACATGTATACAACTCGTACCCTGTATACAACTCGTACCCTGTATACAACTCGTACCCTGTATACAACTCGTACCCTGTATACAACTCGTACTCTGTATACAACTCGTACTCTGTATACAACTCGTACCCTGTATACAACTCGTACCTTGTATACAACTCGTACCTTGTATACAACTCGTACCCTGTATACAACTCGTACATTGTATACAACTCGTACCTTGTATACAACTCGTACCCTGTATACAACTCGTACCCTGTATACAACATGTTCCCTGTATACAACTCGTACCTTGTATACAACTCGTACCATGTATACAACTCGTACCTTGTATACAACTCGTACCCTGTATCCAACTCGTACCCTGTATACAACTCGTACCCTGTATACAACTCGTACCTTGTATACAACTCGTACCTTGTATACAACTCGTACCCTGTATACAACTCGTACCTTGTATACAACTCGTACCCTGTATACAACATGTTCCCTGTATACAACTCGTACCTTGTATACAACTCGTACCATGTATACAACTCGTACCTTGTATACAACTCGTACCCTGTATACAACTCGTACCCTGTATACAACTCGTACCCTGTATACAACTCGTACCCTGTATACAACTCGTACCTTGTATACAACTCGTACCCTGTACATGTATACAACTCGTACCCTGTATACAACTCGTACCCTGTATACAACTCGTACCTTGTATACAACTCGTACCTTGTATACAACTCGTACCCTGTATACAACTCGTACATTGTATACAACTCGTACCTTGTATACAACTCGTACCCTGTATACAACTCGTACCCTGTATACAACATGTTCCCTGTATACAACTCGTACCTTGTATACAACTCGTACCATGTATACAACTCGTACCTTGTATACAACTCGTACCCTGTATACAACTCGTACCCTGTATACAACTCGTACCTTGTATACAACTCGTACCCTGTATACAACTCGTACCCTGTATACAACATGTTCCCTGTATACAACTCGTACCTTGTATACAACTCGTACCCTGTGTGCAACTCGTACCCTGTATACAACTCGTACCCTGTATACAACTCGTACCTTGTATACAACTCGTACCCTGTATACAACTCGTACCTTGTATACAACTCGTACACTGTATACAACTCGTACACTGTATACAACTCGTACCATGTATACAACTCGTACCCTGTATACAACTCGTACCCTGTATACAACTCGTACCCTGTATACAACTCGTACCTTGTATACAACTCGTACACTGTATACAACTCGTACCCTGTATACAACTCGTACCTTGTATACACCTCGTACCCTGTATACAACTCGTACCCTGTACATGTATACAACTCGTACCCTGTTTACAACTCGTACCCTGTATACAACTCGTACCCTGTATACAACTCGTACCCTGTATACAACTCGTACCCTGTATACAACTCGTACCTTTTATACAACTTGTACCCTGTATACAACTCGTACCCTGTATACAACTCGTACCCTGTATACAACTCGTACACTGTATACAACTCGTACCTTGTATACAACTCGTACCCTGTACATGTATACAACTCGTACCCTGTATACAACTCGTACCCTGTATACAACTCGTACCCTGTATACAACTCGTACCTTGTATACAACTCGTACCCTGTATACAACTCGTACCCTGTACATGTATACAACTCGTACCCTGTATACAACTCGTACCCTGTATACAACTCGTACCTTGTATACAACTCGTACACTGTATACAACTCGTACCCTGTATACAACTCGTACCTTGTATGCAACTCGTACCCTGTATACAACTCGTACCCTGTACATGTATACAACTCGTACCCTGAATACAACTCGTACCCTGTATACAACTCGTACCCTGTATACAACTCGTACCCTGTATACAACTCGTACCCTGTATACAACTCGTACCTTTTATACAACTTGTACCCTGTATACAACTCGTACCCTGTATACAACTCGTACCCTGTATACAACTCGTACACTGTATACAACTCGTACCTTGTATACAACTCGTACCCTGTACATGTATACAACTCGTACCCTGTATACAACTCGTACCCTGTATACAACTCGTACCCTGTATACAACTCGTACCTTGTATACAACTCGTACCCTGTATACAACTCGTACACTGTATACAACTCGTACCCTGTATACAACTCGTACACTGTATACAACTCGTACCTTGTATACAACTCGTACCCTGTACATGTATACAACTCGTAACCTGTATACAACTCGTACCCTGTATACAACTCGTACCCTGTATACAACTCGTACCCTGTATACAACTCGTACACTGTATACAACTCGTACCTTGTATACAACTCGTACCTTGTATACAACTCGTACCTTGTATACAACTCGTACCTTGTATACAACTCGTACCCTGTATACAACTCGTACCCTGTATACAACTCGTACCCTGTACATGTATACAACTCGTACCCTGTATACAACTCGTACCCTGTATACAACTCGTACCCTGTATACAACTCGTACCCTGTATACAACTCGTACCCTGTATACAACTCGTACCCTGTATACAACTCGTACCTTTTATACAACTTGTACCCTGTATACAACTCGTACCCTGTATACAACTCGTACCCTGTATACAACTCGTACACTGTATACAACTCGTACCTTGTATACAACTCGTACCCTGTACATGTATACAACTCGTACCCTGTATACAACTCGTACCCTGTATACAACTCGTACCCTGTATACAACTCGTACCTTGTATACAACTCGTACCCTGTATACAACTCGTACCCTGTACATGTATACAACTCGTACCCTGTATACAACTCGTACCCTGTATACAACTCGTACCTTGTATACAACTCGTACACTGTATACAACTCGTACCCTGTATACAACTCGTACCTTGTATACAACTCGTACCCTGTATACAACTCGTACCCTGTACATGTATACAACTCGTACCCTGAATACAACTCGTACCCTGTATACAACTCGTACCCTGTATACAACTCGTACCCTGTATACAACTCGTACCCTGTATACAACTCGTACCTTTTATACAACTTGTACCCTGTATACAACTCGTACCCTGTATACAACTCGTACCCTGTATACAACTCGTACACTGTATACAACTCGTACCTTGTATACAACTCGTACCCTGTACATGTATACAACTCGTAACCTGTATACAACTCGTACCCTGTATACAACTCGTACCCTGTATACAACTCGTACCCTGTATACAACTCGTACACTGTATACAACTCGTACCTTGTATACAACTCGTACCTTGTATACAACTCGTACCTTGTATACAACTCGTACCTTGTATACAACTCGTACCCTGTATACAACTCGTACCCTGTATACAACTCGTACCCTGTGTACAACTCGTACCTTGTATACAACTCGTACCTTGTATACAACTCGTACCCTGTACATGTATACAACTCGTACCCTGTATACAACTCGTACCCTGTATACAACTCGTACCCTGTATACAACTCGTACCCTGTATACAACTCGTACCTTGTATACAACTCGTACCCTGTATACAACTCGTACCCTGTATACAACTCGTACCCTGTATACAACTCGTACCCTGTATACAACTCGTACCTTGTATACAACTCGTACCCTGTATACAACTCGTACCTTGTATACAACTCGTACCCTGTATACAACTCGTACCCTGTATACAACTCGTACCTTGTATACAACTCGTACCCTGTATACAACTCGTACCTTGTATACAACTCGTACCCTGTATACAACTCGTACCCTCTATACAACTCGTACCCTGTATACAACTCGTACCTTGTATACAACTCGTACCTTGTATACAACTCGTACCCTGTATACAACTCGTACCTTGTATACAACTCGTACCCTGTATACAACTCGTACCTTGTATACAACTCGTACCCTGTATACAACTCGTACCCTCTATACAACTCGTACCCTGTATACAACTCGTACCTTGTATACAACTCGTACCTTGTATACAACTCGTACCCTGTATGCAACTCGTACCCTGTATACAACTCGTACCCTGTATACAACTCGTACCCTGTATACAACTCATACCCTGTATACAACTCGTACCCTGTGTACAACTCGTACCCTGTATACAACTCGTACTCTGTATACAACTCGTACCCTGTGTACAACTCGTACCCTGTATACAACTCGTACCCTGTATACAACTCGTACCCTGTGTACAACTCGTACCCTGTATACAACTCGTACTCTGTATACAACTCGTACCCTGTATACAACTCGTACCCTGTATACAACTCATACCCTGTATACAACTCGTACCCTGTGTACAACTCGTACCCTGTATACAACTCGTACCTTGTATACAACTCGTACCCTGTATACAACTCGTACCCTGTATACAACTCGTACCTTGTATACAACTCGTACCTTGTATACAACTCGTACCCTGTATACAACTCGTACATTGTATACAACTCGTACCTTGTATACAACTCGTACCCTGTATACAACTCGTACCCTGTATACAACATGTTCCCTGTATAAAACTCGTACCTTGTATACAACTCGTACCATGTATACAACTCGTACCTTGTATACAACTCGTACCCTGTATCCAACTCGTACCCTGTATACAACTCGTACCCTGTATACAACTCGTACCTTGTATACAACTCGTACCTTGTATACAACTCGTACCCTGTATACAACTCGTACCTTGTATACAACTCGTACCCTGTATACAACATGTTCCCTGTATACAACTCGTACCTTGTATACAACTCGTACCATGTATACAACTCGTACCTTGTATACAACTCGTACCCTGTATACAACTCGTACCCTGTATACAACTCGTACCCTGTATACAACTCGTACCCTGTATACAACTCGTACCTTGTATACAACTCGTACCCTGTACATGTATACAACTCGTACCCTGTATACAACTCGTACCCTGTATACAACTCGTACCTTGTATACAACTCGTACCTTGTATACAACTCGTACCCTGTATACAACTCGTACATTGTATACAACTCGTACCTTGTATACAACTCGTACCCTGTATACAACTCGTACCCTGTATACAATATGTTCCCTGTATACAACTCGTACCTTGTATACAACTCGTACCATGTATACAACTCGTACCTTGTATACAACTCGTACCCTGTATACAACTCGTACCCTGTATACAACTCGTACCTTGTATACAACTCGTACCCTGTATACAACTCGTACCCTGTATACAACATGTTCCCTGTATACAACTCGTACCTTGTATACAACTCGTACCCTGTATACAACTCGTACCCTGTATACAACTCGTACCTTGTATACAACTCGTACCCTGTATACAACTCGTACCTTGTATACAACTCGTACACTGTATACAACTCGTACACTGTATACAACTCGTACCATGTATACAACTCGTACCCTGTATACAACTCGTACCCTGTATACAACTCGTACCCTGTATACAACTCGTACCTTGTATACAACTCGTACACTGTATACAACTCGTACACTGTATACAACTCGTACCATGTATACAACTCGTACCTTGTATACAACTCGTACCCTGTATACAACTCGTACCCTGTATACAACTCGTACCCTGTATACAACTCGTACCTTGTATACAACTCGTACCCTGTATACAACTCGTACCTTGTATACAACTCGTACCCTGTATACAACTCGTACCCTGTATACAACTCGTACCCTGTATACAACTCGTACCTTGTATACAACTCGTACCCTGTATACAACTCGTACCTTGTATACAACTCGTACCCTGTATACAACTCGTACCCTGTATACAACTCGTACCCTGTATACAACTCGTACCTTGTATACAACTCGTACCCTGTATACAACTCGTACCCTGTATACAACTCGTACCCTGTATACAACTCGTACCCTGTATACAACTCGTACCCTGTATACAACTCGTACCCTGTATACAACTCGTACCTTGTATACAACTCGTACCCTGTATACAACTCGTACCCTGTATACAACTCGTACCCTGTATACAACTCGTACCCTGTATACAACTCGTACCTTGTATACAACTCGTACCCTGTATACAACTCGTACCCTGTATACAACTCGTACCTTGTATACAACTCGTACCTTGTATACAACTCGTACCCTGTAAACAACTCGTACCTTGTATACAACTCGTACTCTGTATACAACTCGTACCCTGCATACAACTCGTACCCTGTATACAACTCGTACCCTGTATACAACTCGTACCTTGTATACAACTCGTACCCTGTAAACAACTCGTACCTTGTATACAACTCGTACCCTGTATACAACTCGTACCCTGTATACAACTCGTACACTGTATACAACTCGTACCTTGTATACAACTCATACCCTGTATACGACTCGTACCTTGTATACAACTCGTACCCTGTATACAACTCGTACCCTGTATACAACTCGTACCCTGTATACAACTCGTACCTTGTATACAACTCGTACCTTGTATACAACTCGTACCCTGTATACAACTCGTACCTTGTATACAACTCGTACCCTGTATGCAACTCGTACCCTGTATACAACTCGTACCCTGTATACAACTCGTACCCTGTATATTACTCGTACCCTGTATACAACTCGTACCTTGTATACAACTCGTACCCTGTATACAACTCGTACCCTGTATACAACTCGTACCCTGTATACAACTCGTACACTGTATACAACTCGTACTTTGTATACAACTCGTACCCTGTACATGTATACAACTCGTACCCTTGTATACAACTCGTACCCTGTATACAACTCGTACCCTGTATACAACTCGTACACTGTATACAACTCGTACCCTGTATACAACTCGTACCCTGTATACGACTCGTACCTTGTATACAACTCGTACCCTGTATACAACTCGTACCTTGTATACAACTCGTACCTTGTATACAACTCGTACCCTGTATACAACTCGTACCCTGTATACAACTCGTACCCTGTATACAACTCGTACCCTGTATACAACTCGTAACCTGTATACAACTCGTACCCTGTATACAACTCGTACCCTGTATACAACTCGTACCCTGTATACAACTCGTACACTGTATACAACTCGTACCCTGTATACAACTCGTACCCTGTATACAACTCGTACCTTGTATACAACTCGTACCCTGTACATGTATACAACTCGTACACTGTATACAACTCGTACCTTGTATACAACTCGTACCCTGTACATGTATACAACTCGTACCCTGTATACAACTCGTACCCTGTATACAACTCGTACCCTGTATACAACTCGTACCTTGTATACAACTCGTACCCTGTATACAACTCGTACCCTCTATACAACTCGTACCCTGTATACAACTCGTACCTTGTATACAACTCGTACCTTGTATACAACTCGTACCCTGTATGCAACTCGTACCCTGTATACAACTCGTACCCTGTATACAACTCGTACCCTGTATACAACTCATACCCTGTATACAACTCGTACCCTGTGTACAACTCGTACCCTGTATACAACTCGTACTCTGTATACAACTCGTACCCTGTGTACAACTCGTACCCTGTATACAACTCGTACCCTGTATACAACTCGTACCCTGTGTACAACTCGTACCCTGTATACAACTCGTACTCTGTATACAACTCGTACCCTGTATACAACTCGTACCCTGTATACAACTCATACCCTGTATACAACTCGTACCCTGTGTACAACTCGTACCCTGTATACAACTCGTACCTTGTATACAACTCGTACTCTGTATACAACTCGTACCCTGTATACAACTCGTACCTTGTATACAACTCGTACCTTGTATACAACTCGTACCCTGTATACAACTCGTACATTGTATACAACTCGTACCTTGTATACAACTCGTACCCTGTATACAACTCGTACCCTGTATACAACATGTTCCCTGTATACAACTCGTACCTTGTATACAACTCGTACCATGTATACAACTCGTACCTTGTATACAACTCGTACCCTGTATCCAACTCGTACCCTGTATACAACTCGTACCCTGTATACAACTCGTACCTTGTATACAACTCGTACCTTGTATACAACTCGTACCCTGTATACAACTCGTACCTTGTATACAACTCGTACCCTGTATACAACATGTTCCCTGTATACAACTCGTACCTTGTATACAACTCGTACCATGTATACAACTCGTACCATGTATACAACTCGTACCCTGTATACAACTCGTACCCTGTATACAACTCGTACCCTGTATACAACTCGTACCCTGTATACAACTCGTACCTTGTATACAACTCGTACCCTGTACATGTATACAACTCGTACCCTGTATACAACTCGTACCCTGTATACAACTCGTACCTTGTATACAACTCGTACCTTGTATACAACTCGTACCCTGTATACAACTCGTACATTGTATACAACTCGTACCTTGTATACAACTCGTACCCTGTATACAACTCGTACCCTGTATACAACATGTTCCCTGTATACAACTCGTACCTTGTATACAACTCGTACCATGTATACAACTCGTACCTTGTATACAACTCGTACCCTGTATACAACTCGTACCCTGTATACAACTCGTACCTTGTATACAACTCGTACCCTGTATACAACTCGTACCCTGTATACAACATGTTCCCTGTATACAACTCGTACCTTGTATACAACTCGTACCCTGTATACAACTCGTACCCTGTATATTACTCGTACCCTGTATACAACTCGTACCTTGTATACAACTCGTACCCTGTATACAACTCGTACCCTGTATACAACTCGTACCCTGTATACAACTCGTACACTGTATACAACTCGTACTTTGTATACAACTCGTACCCTGTACATGTATACAACTCGTACCCTTGTATACAACTCGTACCCTGTATACAACTCGTACCCTGTATACAACTCGTACCCTGTATACAACTCGTACCCTGTATACAACTCGTACCCTGTATACGACTCGTACCTTGTATACAACTCGTACCCTGTATACAACTCGTACCTTGTATACAACTCGTACCTTGTATACAACTCGTACCCTGTATACAACTCGTACCCTGTATACAACTCGTACCCTGTATACAACTCGTACCCTGTATACAACTCGTAACCTGTATACAACTCGTACCCTGTATACAACTCGTACCCTGTATACAACTCGTACCCTGTATACAACTCGTACCCTGTATACAACTCGTACCCTGTATACAACTCGTACCCTGTATACAACTCGTACCTTGTATACAACTCGTACCCTGTACATGTATACAACTCGTACACTGTATACAACTCGTACCTTGTATACAACTCGTACCCTGTACATGTATACAACTCGTACCCTGTATACAACTCGTACCCTGTATACAACTCGTACCCTGTATACAACTCGTACCTTGTATACAACTCGTACCCTGTATACAACTCGTACCCTCTATACAACTCGTACCCTGTATACAACTCGTACCTTGTATACAACTCGTACCATGTATACAACTCGTACCCTGTATGCAACTCGTACCCTGTATACAACTCGTACCCTGTATACAACTCGTACCCTGTATACAACTCATACCCTGTATACAACTCGTACCCTGTGTACAACTCGTACCCTGTATACAACTCGTACTCTGTATACAACTCGTACCCTGTATACAACTCGTACCCTGTATACAACTCGTACCCTGTATACAACTCGTACCCTGTGTACAACTCGTACCCTGTATACAACTCGTACTCTGTATACAACTCGTACCCTGTATACAACTCGTACCCTGCATACAACTCATACCCTGTATACAACTCGTACCCTGTGTACAACTCGTACCCTGTATACAACTCGTACCTTGTATACAACTCGTACTCTGTATACAACTCGTACCCTGTATACAACTCGTACCTTGTATACAACTCGTACCTTGTATACAACTCGTACCCTGTATACAACTCGTACATTGTATACAACTCGTACCTTGTATACAACTCGTACCCTGTATACAACTCGTACCCTGTATACAACATGTTCCCTGTATACAACTCGTACCTTGTATACAACTCGTACCATGTATACAACTCGTACCTTGTATACAACTCGTACCCTGTATACAACTCGTACCCTGTATACAACTCGTACCCTGTATACAACTCGTACCTTGTATACAACTCGTACCTTGTATACAACTCGTACCCTGTATACAACTCGTACCTTGTATACAACTCGTACCCTGTATACAACATGTTCCCTGTATACAACTCGTACCTTGTATACAACTCGTACCATGTATACAACTCGTACCTTGTATACAACTCGTACCCTGTATACAACTCGTACCCTGTATACAACTCGTACCCTGTATACAACTCGTACCCTGTATACAACTCGTACCTTGTATACAACTCGTACCCTGTACATGTATACAACTCGTACCCTGTATACAACTCGTACCCTGTATACAACTCGTACCTTGTATACAACTCGTACCTTGTATACAACTCGTACCCTGTATACAACTCGTACATTGTATACAACTCGTACCTTGTATACAACTCGTACCCTGTATACAACTCGTACCCTGTATACAACATGTTCCCTGTATACAACTCGTACCTTGTATACAACTCGTACCATGTATACAACTCGTACCTTGTATACAACTCGTACCCTGTATACAACATGTTCCCTGTATACAACTCGTACCTTGTATACAACTCGTACCATGTATACAACTCGTACCCTGTATACAACTCGTACCTTGTATACAACTCGTACACTGTATACAACTCGTACACTGTATACAACTCGTACCATGTATACAACTCGTACCTTGTATACAACTCGTACCCTGTATACAACTCGTACCCTGTATACAACTCGTACCCTGTATACAACTCGTACCTTGTATACAACTCGTACCCTGTATACAACTCGTACCTTGTATACAACTCGTACCCTGTATACAACTCGTACCCTGTATACAACTCGTACCCTGTATACAACTCGTACCTTGTATACAACTCGTACCCTGTATACAACTCGTACCTTGTATACAACTCGTACCCTGTATACAACTCGTACCCTGTATACAACTCGTACCCTGTATACAACTCGTACCTTGTATACAACTCGTACCCTGTATACAACTCGTACCCTGTATACAACTCGTACCCTGTATACAACTCGTACCTTGTATACAACTCGTACCCTGTATACAACTCGTACCCTGTATACAACTCGTACCCTGTATACAACTCGTACCCTGTATACAACTCGTACCTTGTATACAACTCGTACCCTGTATACAACTCGTACCCTGTATACAACTCGTACCTTGTATACAACTCGTACCTTGTATACAACTCGTACCCTGTAAACAACTCGTACCTTGTATACAACTCGTACTCTGTATACAACTCGTACCCTGCATACAACTCGTACCCTGTATACAACTCGTACCCTGTATACAACTCGTACCTTGTATACAATTCGTACCTTGTATACAACTCGTACCCTGTAAACAACTCGTACCTTGTATACAACTCGTACCCTGTATACAACTCGTACCCTGTATACAACTCGTACCCTGTATACAACTCGTACCCTGTATACAACTCGTACCCTGTATACAACTCGTACCTTGTATACAACTCGTACCCTGTATACAACTCGTACCCTGTATACAACTCGTACCCTGTATACAACTCGTACCTTGTATACAACTCGTACCTTGTATACAACTCGTACCCTGTATACAACTCGTACCTTGTATACAACTCGTACCCTGTATGCAACTCGTACCCTGTATACAACTCGTACCCTGTATACAACTCGTACCCTGTATATTACTCGTACCCTGTATACAACTCGTACCTTGTATACAACTCGTACCCTGTATACAACTCGTACCCTGTATACAACTCGTACCCTGTATACAACTCGTACACTGTATACAACTCGTACTTTGTATACAACTCGTACCCTGTACATGTATACAACTCGTACCCTTGTATACAACTCGTACCCTGTATACAACTCGTACCCTGTATACAACTCGTACCCTGTATACAACTCGTACCCTGTATACAACTCGTACCCTGTATACGACTCGTACCTTGTATACAACTCGTACCCTGTATACAACTCGTACCTTGTATACAACTCGTACCTTGTATACAACTCGTACCCTGTATACAACTCGTACCCTGTATACAACTCGTACCCTGTATACAACTCGTACCCTGTATACAACTCGTAACCTGTATACAACTCGTACCCTGTATACAACTCGTACCCTGTATACAACTCGTACCCTGTATACAACTCGTACCCTGTATACAACTCGTACCCTGTATACAACTCGTACCCTGTATACAACTCGTACCTTGTATACAACTCGTACCCTGTACATGTATACAACTCGTACCCTGTATACAACTCGTACCTTGTATACAACTCGTACCCTGTACATGTATACAACTCGTACCCTGTATACAACTCGTACCCTGTATACAACTCGTACCCTGTATACAACTCGTACCCTGTATACAACTCGTACCCTGTATACAACTCGTACCCTGTATACAACTCGTACCCTGTACATGTATACAACTCGTACCCTGTATACAACTCGTACCCTGTATACAACTCGTACCCTGTATACAACTCGTACCCTGTATACAACTCGTACCTTGTATACAACTCGTACCCTGTATACAACTCGTACCCTGTATACAACTCGTACCCTGTATACAACTCGTACACTGTATACAACTCGTACCTTGTATACAACTCGTACCCTGTACATGTATACAACTCGTACCCTGTATACAACTCGTACCCTGTATACAACTCGTACCCTGTATACAACTCGTACCCTGTATACAACTCGTACCTTGTATACAACTCGTACCCTGTATACAACTCGAACCCTGTATACAACTCGTACCTTGTATACAACTCGTACACTGTATACAACTCGTACACTGTATACAACTCGTACCCTGTATACAACTCGTACCCTGTGTACAACTCGTACCTTGTATACAACTCGTACCTTGTATACAACTCATACCCTGTATACAACTCGTACACTGTATACAACTCGTACCTTGTATACAACTCGTACCCTGTATACAACTCGTACCCTGTATACAACTCGTACACTGTATACAACTCGTACCCTGTATACAACTCGTACCTTGTATACAACTCGTACCCTGTATACAACTCGTACCCTGTATACAACTCGTACCCTGTATACAACTCGTACACTGTATACAACTCGTACTTTGTATACAACTCGTACCCTGTACATGTATACAACTCGTACCCTTGTATACAACTCGTACCCTGTATACAACTCGTACCCTGTATACAACTCGTACCCTGTATACAACTCGTACCCTGTATACAACTCGTACCCTGTATACGACTCGTACCTTGTATACAACTCGTACCCTGTATACAACTCGTACCTTGTATACAACTCGTACCTTGTATACAACTCGTACCCTGTATACAACTCGTACCCTGTATACAACTCGTACCCTGTATACAACTCGTACCCTGTATACAACTCGTAAACTGTATACAACTCGTACCCTGTATACAACTCGTACCCTGTATACAACTCGTACCCTGTATACAACTCGTACCCTGTATACAACTCGTACCCTGTATACAACTCGTACCCTGTATACAACTCGTACCTTGTATACAACTCGTACCCTGTACATGTATACAACTCGTACCCTGTATACAACTCGTACCTTGTATACAACTCGTACCCTGTACATGTATACAACTCGTACCCTGTATACAACTCGTACCCTGTATACAACTCGTACACTGTATACAACTCGTACCTTGTATACAACTCGTACCCTGTATACAACTCGTACCTTGTATACAATTCGTACCCTGTATACAACTCGTACCCTGTATACAACTCGTACCCTGTATACAACTCGTACACTGTATACAACTCGTACCTTGTATACAACTCGTACCCTGTACATGTATACAACTCGTACCCTGTATACAACTCGTACCCTGTATACAACTCGTACCCTGTATACAACTCGTACCCTGTATACAACTCGTACCTTGTATACAACTCGTACCCTGTATACAACTCGAACCCTGTATACAACTCGTACCTTGTATACAACTCGTACACTGTATACAACTCGTACACTGTATACAACTCGTACCTTGTATACAACTCGTACCCTGTATACAACTCGTACCTTGTATACAACTCGTACCCTGTATACAACTCGTACCCTGTACATGTATACAACTCGTACCCTTGTATACAACTCGTACCCTGTATACAACTCGTACCCTGTATACAACTCGTACCCTGTATACAACTCGTACCCTGTATACAACTCGTACCCTGTATACAACTCGTACCTTGTATACAACTCGTACCTTGTATACAACTCATACCCTGTATACAACTCGTACACTGTATACAACTCGTATCTTGTATACAACTCGTACCCTGTATACAACTCGTACCCTGTATACAACTCGTACACTGTATACAACTCGTACCTTGTATACAACTCGTACACTGTATACAACTCGTACCCTGTATACAACTCGTACCTTGTATACAACTCGTACACTGTATACAACTCGTACCCTGCATACAACTCGTACCCTGTATAAAACTCGTACCCTGTATACAACTCGTACCCTGTATACAACTCGTACCCTGTACATGTATACAACTCGTACCCTGTATACAACTCGTACCCTGTATACAACTCGTACCCTGTATACAACTCGTACCCTGTATACAACTCGTACCTTGTATACAACTCGTACCCTGTATACAACTCGTACCCTGTATACAACTCGTACCCTGTATACAACTCGTACACTGTATACAACTCGTACCTTGTATACAACTCGTACCCTGTACATGTATACAACTCGTACCCTGTATACAACTCGTACCCTGTATACAACTCGTACCCTGTATACAACTCGTACCCTGTATACAACTCGTACCTTGTATACAACTCGTACCCTGTATACAACTCGAACCCTGTATACAACTCGTACCTTGTATACAACTCGTACACTGTATACAACTCGTACACTGTATACAACTCGTACCCTGTATACAACTCGTACCCTGTGTACAACTCGTACCTTGTATACAACTCGTACCTTGTATACAACTCATACCCTGTATACAACTCGTACACTGTATACAACTCGTACCTTGTATACAACTCGTACCCTGTATACAACTCGTACCCTGTATACAACTCGTACACTGTATACAACTCGTACCTTGTATACAACTCGTACACTGTATACAACTCGTACCCTGTGTACAACTCGTACCTTGTATACAACTCGTACCTTGTATACAACTCATACCCTGTATACAACTCGTACACTGTATACAACTCGTATCTTGTATACAACTCGTACCCTGTATACAACTCGTACCCTGTATACAACTCGTACACTGTATACAACTCGTACCTTGTATACAACTCGTACACTGTATACAACTCGTACCCTGTATACAACTCGTACCTTGTATACAACTCGTACACTGTATACAACTCGTACCTTGTATACAACTCGTACCCTGTATAAAACTCGTACCCTGTATACAACTCGTACCCTGTATACAACTCGTACCCTGTATACAACTCGTACCTTGTATACAATTCGTACCCTGTATACAACTCGTACCCTGTATACAACTCGTACCCTGTATACAACTCGTACACTGTATACAACTCGTACCTTGTATACAACTCGTACCCTGTACATGTATACAACTCGTACCCTGTATACAACTCGTACCCTGTATACAACTCGTACCCTGTATACAACTCGTACCCTGTATACAACTCGTACCTTGTATACAACTCGTACCCTGTATACAACTCGAACCCTGTATACAACTCGTACCTTGTATACAACTCGTACACTGTATACAACTCGTACACTGTATACAACTCGTACCTTGTATACAACTCGTACCCTGTATACAACTCGTACCTTGTATACAACTCGTACCCTGTATACAACTCGTACCCTGCATACAACTCGTACCCTGTATACAACTCGTACCCTGTATACAACTCGTACCTTGTATACAACTCATACCCTGTATACAACTCGTACACTGTATACAACTCGTACCTTGTATACAACTCGAACCCTGTATACAACTCGTACCTTGTATACAACTCGTACCCTGTATACAACTCGTACCTTGTATACAACTCGTACCCTGTATACAACTCGTACCCTGTATACAACTCGTACCCTGTATACAACTCGTACCCTGTGTACAACTCGTACCTTGTATACAACTCGTACCTTGTATACAACTCATACCCTGTATACAACTCGTACACTGTATACAACTCGTACCTTGTATACAACTCGTACCCTGTATACAACTCGTACCCTGTATACAACTCGTACACTGTATACAACTCGTACCTTGTATACAACTCGTACACTGTATACAACTCGTACCCTGTATACAACTCGTACCTTGTATACAACTCGTACCCTGTATACAACTCGTACCTTGTATACAACTCGTACCTTGTATACAACTCGTACCCTGTATACAACTCGTACACTGTATACAACTCGTACCCTGTATACAACTCGTACCTTGTATACAACTCGTACCCTGTGTACAACTCGTACCTTGTATACAACTCGTACCCTGTATCCAACTCGTACCCTGTATACAACTCGTACCCTGTATACAACTCGTAGCTTGTATACAACTCGTACCCTGTATACAACTCGTACCCTGTATACAACTCGTACCCTGTATACAACTCGTACCTTGTATACAATTCGTACCCTGTATACAACTCGTACCCTGTATACAACTCGTACCCTGTGTACAACTCGTACCCTGTACATGTATACAACTCGTACCTTGTATACAACTCGTACCCTGTATACAACTCGTACCCTGTATACAACTCGTACCCTGTATACAACTCGTAGCTTGTATACAACTCGTACCCTGTATACAACTCGTACCCTGTATACAACTCGTACCCTGTATACAACTCGTACCTTGTATACAATTCGTACCCTGTATACAACTCGTACCCTGTATACAACTCGTACCCTGTGTACAACTCGTACCCTGTACATGTATACAACTCGTACCTTGTATACAACTCGTACCTTGTATACAACTCGTACCCTGTATACAACTCGTACCCTGTATACAACTCGTAGCTTGTATACAACTCGTACCCTGTATACAACTCGTACCCTGTATACAACTCGTACCTTGTATACAACTCGTACCCTGTATCCAACTCGTACCCTGTATACAACTCGTACCCTGTATACAACTCGTACCTTGTTTACAACTCGTACCTTGTATACAACTCGTACCCTGTATACAACTCGTACCCTGTATACGACTCGTACCTTGTATACAACTCGTACCCTGTATACAACTCGTACCTTGTATACAACTCGTACCCTGTATACAACTCGTACCCTATATACAACTCGTACCCTGTATACAACTCGTACACTGTATACAACTCGTACCCTGTATACAACTCATACCCTGTATACAACTCGTACCCTGTACATGTATACAACTCGTACCTTGTATACAACTCGTACCTTGTATACAACTCGTACCCTGTATACAACTCGTACCCTGTATACAACTCGTAGCTTGTATACAACTCGTACCCTGTATACAACTCGTACCCTGTATACAACTCGTACCTTGTATACAACTCGTACCCTGTATCCAACTCGTACCCTGTATACAACTCGTACCCTGTATACAACTCGTACCTTGTATACAACTCGTACCTTGTATACAACTCGTACCCTGTATACAACTCGTACCCTGTATACGACTCGTACCTTGTATACAACTCGTACCCTGTATACAACTCGTACCTTGTATACAACTCGTACCCTGTATACAACTCGTACCCTATATACAACTCGTACCCTGTATACAACTCGTACCCTGTATACAACTCATACCCTGTATACAACTCGTACCTTGTATACAACTCGTACAGTGTATACAACTCGTACCCTGTATACAACTCGTACCCTGTATACAACTCGTACCCTGTATACAACTCGTACCTTGTATACAACTCGTACCTTGTATACAACTCGTACCCTGTATACAACTCGTACCTTGTATACAACTCGTACCTTGTATACAACTCGTACCCTGTATACAACTCGTACATTGTATACAACTCGTACCTTGTATACAACTCGTACCCTGTATACAACTCGTACCCTGTATACAACTCGTACCTTGTATACAACTCGTACCCTGTGTACAACTCGTACACTGTATACAACTCGTACCCTGTATACAACTCGTACCTTGTATACAACTCGTACCATGTATACAACTCGTACCCTGTATACAACTCGTACCTTGTATACAACTCGTACCCTGTATACAACTCGTACCTTGTATACAACTCGTACCCTGTATACAACTCGTACCTTGTATACAACTCGTACCCTGTATACAACTCGTACCCTATATACAACTCGTACCCTGTATACAACTCGTACACTGTATACAACTCGTACCCTGTATACAACTCATACCCTGTATACAACTCGTACCTTGTATACAACTCGTACAGTGTATACAACTCGTACCCTGTATACAACTCGTACCTTGTATACAACTCGTACCCTGTATACAACTCGTACCCTGTATACAACTCGTACCTTGTATACAACTCGTACACTGTATACAACTCGTACCTTGTATACAACTCGAACCCTGTATACAACTCGTACCCTGTATACAACTCGTACCCTGTATACAACTCGTACCATGTATACAACTCGTACCTTGTATACAACTCGTATCCTGTATACAACTCGTACCTTGTATACAACTCGTATCCTGTATACAACTCGTACCTTGTATACAACTCGTACCCTGTATACAACTCGTACCCTGTATACAACTCGTACCCTGTACATGTATACAACTCGTACCCTGTATACAACTCGTACCTTGTATACAACTCGTACCCTGTATACAACTCGTACCTTGTATACAACTCGTACCCTGTATACAACTCGTACCATGTATACAACTCGTACCTTGTATACAACTCGTACCTTGTATACAACTCGTACCCTGTATACAACTCGTACCTTGTATACAACTCGTACCTTGTATACAACTCGTACACTGTATACAACTCGTACACTGTATACAACTCGTACCTTGTATACAACTCGTACACTGTATACAACTCGTACCCTGTATACAACTCGTACCTTGTATACAACTCGTACACTGTATACAACTCGTACCCTGTATACAACTCGTACCTTGTATACAACTCGTACACTGTATACAACTCGTACCTTGTATACAACTCGTACCCTGTATACAACTCGTACCCTGTATACAACTCGTACCCTGTATACAACTCGTACCCTGTATACAACTCATACCCTGTATACAACTCGTACCTTGTATACAACTCGTACAGTGTATACAACTCGTACCCTGTATACAACTCGTACCTTGTATACAACTCGTACCCTGTATACAACTCGTACCTTGTATACAACTCGTACCTTGTATACAACTCGTACCCTGTATACAACTCGTACCTTGTATACAACTCGTACCCTGTATACAACTCGTACCCTGTATACAACTCGTACCCTGTATACAACTCGTACCTTGTATACAACTCGTACCCTGTATACAACTCGTACCTTGTATACAACTCGTACTCTGTATACAACTCGTACCTTGTATACAACTCGTACCCTGTATACAACTCGTACCCTGTATACAACTCGTACCTTGTATACAACTCGTACCCTGTATACAACTCGTACCTTGTATACAACTCGTACCTTGTATACAACTCGTACACTGTATACAACTCGTACACTGTATACAACTCGTACCTTGTATACAACTCGTACCCTGTATACAACTCGTACCCTGTATACAACTCGTACCTTGTATACAACTCGTACCCTGTATACAACTCGTACCTTGTATACAACTCGTACCCTGTACATGTATACAACTCGTACCCTGTGTACAACTCGTACCCTGTATACAACTCATACCCTGTATACAACTCGTACCCTGTATACAACTCGTACCTTGTATACAACTCGTACCCTGTATACAACTCGTACCTTGTATACAACTCGTACCCTGTATACAACTCGTACCCTGTACATGTATACAACTCGTACCCTGTATACAACTCGTACCCTGTATACAACTCGTACCCTGTATACAACTCGTACCCTGTGTACAACTCGTACCCTGTATACAACTCATACCCTGTATACAACTCGTACCCTGTATACAACTCGTACCTTGTATACAACTCGTACCCTGTATACAACTCGTACCCTGTATACAACTCGTACCCTGTATACAACTCATACCCTGTATACAACTCGTACCCTGTATACAACTCGTACCCTGTATACAACTCGTACCCTGTATACAACTCATACCCTGTATACAACTCGTACCCTGTATACAACTCATGCCCTGTATACAACTCGTACCCTGTATACAACTCGTACCTTGTATACAACTCATACCCTGTATACAACTCGTACCCTGTATACAACTCGTACCTTGTATACAACTCGTACCCTGTATACAACTCGTTCCCTGTATACAACTCATACCCTGTATACAACTCGTACCCTGTATACAACTCGTACCTTGTATACAACTCGTACCCTGTATACAACTCGTACCCTGTATACAACTCGTACCTTGTATACAACTCGTACCCTGTATACAACTCGTACCTTGTATACAACTCGTACCTTGTATACAACTCGTACACTGTATACAACTCGTACCTTGTATACAACTCGTACCCTGTATACAACTCGTACCTTGTATACAACTCGTACCTTGTATACAACTCGTACACTGTATACAACTCGTACACTGTATACAACTCGTACCTTGTATACAACTCGTACCCTGTATACAACTCGTACCTTGTATACAACTCGTACCTTGTATACAACTCGTACCCTGTACCCTGTATACAACTCGTACCTTGTATACAACTCGTACCCTGTATACAACTCGTACCCTGTATACAACTCGTACCTTGTATACAACTCGTACACTGTATACAACTCGTACCTTGTATACAACTCGTACCTTGTATACAACTCGTACCTTGTATACAACTCGTACCCTGTATACAACTCGTACCCTGTATACAACTCGTACCTTGTATACAACTCGTACCTTGTATACAACTCGTACACTGTATACAACTCGTACCTTGTATACAACTCGAACCCTGTATACAACTCGTACCCTGTATACAACTCGTACCCTGTATACAACTCGTACACTGTATACAACTCGTACCCTGTATACAACTCATACCCTGTATACAACTCGTACCTTGTATACAACTCGTACAGTGTATACAACTCGTACCCTGTATACAACTCGTACCTTGTATACAACTCGTACCCTGTATACAACTCGTACCCTGTATACAACTCGTACCTTGTATACAACTCGTACCCTGTATACAACTCGTACCTTGTATACAACTCGTTCCCTGTATACAACTCGTGCCATGTATACAACTCGTACCTTGTATACAACTCGTACCCTGTATACAACTCGTACCTTGTATACAACTCGTACCCTGTATACAACTCGTACCTTGTATACAACTCGTACCCTGTGTACAACTCGTACACTGTATACAACTCGTACCCTGTATACAACTCGTACCTTGTATACAACTCGTACCATGTATACAACTCGTACCCTGTATACAACTCGTACCTTGTATACAACTCGTACCCTGTATACAACTCGTACCTTGTATACAACTCGTACCCTGTATACAACTCGTACACTGTATACAACTCGTACCTTGTATACAACTCGAACCCTGTATACAACTCGTACCCTGTATACAACTCGTACCCTGTATACAACTCGTACCCTGTATACAACTCGTACCCTGTATACAACTCGTACCTTGTATACAACTCGTACCTTGTATACAACTCGTACCCTGTATACAACTCGTACCCTGTATACAACTCGTACCCTGTATACAACTCGTACCCTGTATACAACTCGTACCTTGTATACAACTCGTACCTTGTATACAACTCGTACCCTGTATACAACTCGTACCCTGTATACAACTCGTACCTTGTATACAACTCGTACCTTGTATACAACTCGTACACTGTATACAACTCGTACCTTGTATACAACTCGAACCCTGTATACAACTCGTACCCTGTATACAACTCGTACCCTGTATACAACTCGTACCATGTATACAACTCGTACCTTGTATACAACTCGTATCCTGTATACAACTCGTACCTTGTATACAACTCGTATCCTGTATACAACTCGTACCTTGTATACAACTCGTACCCTGTATACAACTCGTACCCTGTATACAACTCGTACCCTGTACATGTATACAACTCGTACCCTGTATACAACTCGTACCTTGTATACAACTCGTACCCTGTATACAACTCGTACCTTGTATACAACTCGTACCCTGTATACAACTCGTACCATGTATACAACTCGTACCTTGTATACAACTCGTACCTTGTATACAACTCGTACCCTGTATACAACTCGTACCTTGTATACAACTCGTACCTTGTATACAACTCGTACACTGTATACAACTCGTACACTGTATACAACTCGTACCTTGTATACAACTCGTACACTGTATACAACTCGTACCCTGTATACAACTCGTACCTTGTATACAACTCGTACACTGTATACAACTCGTACCCTGTATACAACTCGTACCTTGTATACAACTCGTACACTGTATACAACTCGTACCTTGTATACAACTCGTACCCTGTATACAACTCGTACCCTGTATACAACTCGTACCCTGTGTACAACTCGTACCCTGTATACAACTCGTACCCTGTATACAACTCGTACCCTGTATACAATTCGTACCTTGTATACAACTCGTACCTTGTATACAACTCGTACCCTGTATACAACTCGTACCTTGTATACAACTCGTACCTTGTATACAACTCGTACCCTGTATACAACTCGTACCTTGTATACAACTCGTACCCTGTATACAACTCGTACCCTGTATACAACTCGTACCCTGTATACAACTCGTACCTTGTATACAACTCGTACCCTGTATACAACTCGTACCTTGTATACAACTCGTACTCTGTATACAACTCGTACCTTGTATACAACTCGTACCCTGTATACAACTCGTACCCTGTATACAACTCGTACCTTGTATACAACTCGTACCCTGTATACAACTCGTACCTTGTATACAACTCGTACCTTGTATACAACTCGTACACTGTATACAACTCGTACACTGTATACAACTCGTACCTTGTATACAACTCGTACCCTGTATACAACTCGTACCTTGTATACAACTCGTACCTTGTATACAACTCGTACCCTGTATACAACTCGTACCTTGTATACAACTCGTACCCTGTACATGTATACAACTCGTACCCTGTGTACAACTCGTACCCTGTATACAACTCATACCCTGTATACAACTCGTACCCTGTATACAACTCGTACCTTGTATACAACTCGTACCCTGTATACAACTCGTACCTTGTATACAACTCGTACCCTGTATACAACTCGTACCCTGTACATGTATACAACTCGTACCCTGTATACAACTCGTACCCTGTATACAACTCGTACCCTGTATACAACTCGTACCCTGTATACAACTCATACCCTGTATACAACTCGTACCCTGTATACAACTCGTACCCTGTATACAACTCGTACCTTGTATACAACTCGTACCCTGTATACAACTCGTACCCTGTATACAACTCGTACCCTGTATACAACTCGTACCCTGTATACAACTCGTACCTTGTATACAACTCGTACACTGTATACAACTCGTACACTGTATACAACTCGTACCTTGTATACAACTCATACCCTGTATACAACTCGTACCCTGTATACAACTCGTACCTTGTATACAACTCGTACCCTGTATACAACTCGTACCCTGTATACAACTCGTACCTTGTATACAACTCGTACCCTGTATACAACTCGTACCTTGTATACAACTCGTACCTTGTATACAACTCGTACACTGTATACAACTCGTACACTGTATACAACTCGTACCTTGTATACAACTCGTACCCTGTATACAACTCGTACCTTGTATACAACTCGTACCTTGTATACAACTCGTACCCTGTATACAACTCGTACCTTGTATACAACTCGTACCCTGTACATGTATACAACTCGTACCCTGTGTACAACTCGTACCCTGTATACAACTCATACCCTGTATACAACTCGTACCCTGTATACAACTCGTACCTTGTATACAACTCGTACCCTGTATACAACTCGTACCTTGTATACAACTCGTACCCTGTATACAACTCGTACCCTGTACATGTATACAACTCGTACCCTGTATACAACTCGTACCCTGTATACAACTCGTACCCTGTATACAACTCGTACCCTGTATACAACTCGTACCCTGTGTCCAACATGTAGATACACCGCCCATCATCAGCATCTGTGTGCTTCTTCCTGTATGTTATCATTCAATCTACATTGATATTCCACTCTACAAGAAGAGTTGCTACAGTCTACATTGATATTCCACTCTACAAGAAGAGATGCTACAGTCTACATTGATATTCCACTCTACAAGAAGAGGTGCTACAGTCTCCATTGATATTCCACTCTACAAGAAGAGGTGCTACAGTTTACATTGATATTCCACTCTACAAGAAGAGTTGCTACAGTCTACATTGATATTCCACTCTACAAGAAGAGATGCAACAGTCTACATTGATATTCCACTCTACAAGAAGATGTGCTACAGTCTACATTGATATCCACCCTACAAGAAGAGGTGCTACAGTCTACATTGATATTCCACTCTACAAGAAGAGATGCGACAGTCTACATTGATATTCCACTCTACAAGAAGAGATGCTACAGTCTACATTGATATTCCACTCTACAAGAAGAGGTGCTACAGTCTCCATTGATATTCCACTCTACAAGAAGAGGTGCTACAGTTTACATTGATATTCCACTCTACAAGAAGAGTTGCTACAGTCTACATTGATATTCCACTCTACAAGAAGAGATGCGACAGTCTACATTGATATTCCACTCTACAAGAAGATGTGCTACAGTCTACATTGATATCCATCCTACAAGAAGAGGTGCTACAGTCTACATTGATATTCAACTCTACAAGAAGAGGTGCTACAGCCTACATTGATATTCCACTCTACAAGAAGAGTTGCTACAGTCTACATTGATATTCCACTCTACAAGAAGAGGTAAAGCCTAATTGATCCATCTGCAGTGAGCACGTGTCACATATAGACACATGTGTAATGGCGCCGTCTCAAGGCCGAGGTGTTTGTCCACTTGTTTTGCAAGTTCTGTTTGCTGCATACAGTTGTCAACAATCTCCTTATCTGGTTGTCAATCAAGCGTACGGGATGAAATAACAAGGCTTGTTTGTACCGAGGATCTCCTAAACATTGTAGCTATAATGATGTCACCGTGTTTTTAAATGTATTTGGAATGCAGTTAGCTTATATATTCTAATGTAAACAGACAGAACAGTTACGTGTATTCCTCGCCGTGCAGGGAAGTAGGAATATAATGAACAGTTACGTGTATTCCTCGCCGTGCAGGGAAGTAGGAATATAATGAACAGTTACGTGTATTCCTCGCCGAGCAGGGAAGTAGGAATATAATGAACAGTTACGTGTATTCCTCGCCGAGCAGGGAAGTAGGAATATAATGAACAGTTACGTGTATTCCTCGCCGAGCAGGGAAGTAGGAATAAAATGAACAGTTACGTGTATTCCTCGCCGAGCAGGGAAGTAGGAATATAATGAACAGTTACGTGTATTCCTCGCCGAGCAGGGAAGTAGGAATATAATGAACAGTTACGTGTATTCCTCGCCGAGCAGGGAAGTAGGAATATAATGAACAGTTACGTGTATTCCTCGCCGTGCAGGGAAGTAGGAATATAATGAACAGTTACGTGTATTCCTCGCCGTGCAGGGAAGTAGGAATATAATGAACAGTTACGTGTATTCCTCGCCGTGCAGGGAAGTAGGAATATAATGAACAGTTACGTGTATTCCTCGCCGAGCAGGGAAGTAGGAATATAATGAACAGTTACGTGTATTCCTCGCCGAGCAGGGAAGTAGGAACATAATGAACAGTTACGTGTATTCTCGCCGTGCAGGGAAGTAGGAGTATAATGAACAGTTACGTGCATTCCTCGCCGAGCAGGGAAGTAGGAATATAATGAACAGTTACGTGTATTCCTCGCCGAGCAGGGAAGTAGGAATATAATGAACAGTTACGTGTATTCCTCGCCGTGCAGGGAAGTAGGAATATAATGAACAGTTACGTGTATTCCTCGCCGTGCAGGGAAGTAGGAATATAATGAACAGTTACGTGTATTCCTCGCCGAGCAGGGAAGTAGGAATATAATGAACAGTTACGTGTATTCCTCGCCGTGCAGGGAAGTAGGAGTATAATGAACAGTTACGTGTATTCCTCGCCGGGCAGGGAAGTAGGAATATAATGAACAGTTACGTGTATTCCTCGCCGAGCAGGGAAGTAGGAATATAATGAACAGTTACGTGTATTCCTCGCCGTGCAGGGAAGTAGGAGTATAATGAACAGTTACGTGTATTCCTCGCCGTGCAGGGAAGTAGGAATATAATGAACAGTTACGTGTATTCCTCGCCGAGCAGGGAAGTAGGAATATAATGAACAGTTACGTGTATTCCTCGCCGAGCAGGGAAGTAGGAATATAATGAACAGTTACGTGTATTCCTCGCCGTGCAGGGAAGTAGGAATATAATGAACAGTTACGTGTATTCCTCGCCGAGCAGGGAAGTAGGAATATAATGAACAGTTACGTGTATTCCTCGCCGAGCAGGGAAGTAGGAATATAATGAACAGTTACGTGTATTCCTCGCCGTGCAGGGAAGTAGGAATATAATGAACAGTTACGTGTATTCCTCGCCGAGCAGGGAAGTAGGAATATAATGAACAGTTACGTGTATTCCTCGCCGAGCAGGGAAGTAGGAATATAATGAACAGTTACGTGTATTCCTCGCCGAGCAGGGAAGTAGGAATATACTGAACAGTTACGTGTATTCCTCGCCGTGCAGGGAAGTAGGAGTATAATGAACAGTTACGTGTATTCCTCGCCGTGCAGGGAAGTAGGAATATAATGAACAGTTACGTGTATTCCTCGCCGTGCAGGGAAGTAGGAATATAATGAACAGTTACGTGTATTCCTCGCCGAGCAGGGAAGTAGGAATATAATGAACAGTTACGTGTATTCCTCGCCGAGCAAGGAAGTAGGAATATAATGAACAGTTACGTGTATTCCTCGCCGAGCAGGGAAGTAGGAATATAATGAACAGTTACGTGTATTCCTCGCCGAGCAGGGAAGTAGGAATATAATGAACAGTTACGTGTATTCCTCGCCGAGCAGGGAAGTAGGAATATAATGAACAGTTACGTGTATTCCTCGCCGAGCAAGGAAGTAGGAATATAATGAACAGTTACGTGTATTCCTCGCCGAGCAGGGAAGTAGGAATATAATGAACAGTTACGTGTATTCCTCGCCGAGCAGGGAAGTAGGAATATAATGAACAGTTACGTGTATTCCTCGCCGAGCAGGGAAGTAGGAATATAATGAACAGTTACGTGTATTCCTCGCCGAGCAGGGAAGTAGGAATATAATGAACAGTTACGTGTATTCCTCGCCGAGCAGGGAAGTAGGAATATAATGAACAGTTACGTGTATTCCTCGCCGTGAAGGGAAGTAGGAATATAATGAACAGTTACGTGTATTCCTCGCCGTGCAGGGAAGTAGGAATATAATGAACAGTTACGTGTATTCCTCGCCGAGCAGGGAAGTAGGAATATAATGAACAGTTACGTGTATTCCTCGCCGTGCAGGGAAGTAGGAATATAATGAACAGTTACGTGTATTCCTCGCCGAGCAGGGAAGTAGGAATATAATGAACAGTTACGTGTATTCCTCGCCGAGCAGGGAAGTAGGAATATAATGAACAGTTACGTGTATTCCTCGCCGAGCAGGGAAGTAGGAATATAATGAACAGTTACGTGTATTCCTCGCCGTGCAGGGAAGTAGGAATATAATGAACAGTTACGTGTATTCCTCGCCGAGCAGGGAAGTAGGAATATAATGAACAGTTACGTGTATTCCTCGCCGAGCAGGGAAGTAGGAGTATAATGAACAGTTACGTGTATTCCTCGCCGTGCAGGGAAGTAGGAATATAATGAACAGTTACGTGAATTCCTCGCCGAGCAGGGAAGTAGGAATATAATGAACAGTTACGTGTATTCCTCGCCGAGCAGGGAAGTAGGAATATAATGAACAGTTACGTGTATTCTCGCCGTGCAGGGAAGTAGGAATATAATGAACAGTTACGTGTATTCCTCGCCGTGTAGGGAAGTAGGAATATAATGAACAGTTACGTGTATTCCTCGCCGTGCAGGGAAGTAGGAATATAATGAACAGTTACGTGTATTCCTCGCCGTGCAGGGAAGTAGGAATATAATGAACAGTTACGTGTATTCCTCGCCGAGCAGGGAAGTAGGAATATAATGAACAGTTACGTGTATTCCTCGCCGTGCAGGGAAGTAGGAATATAATGAACAGTTACGTGTATTCCTCGCCGAGCAGGGAAGTAGGAATATAATGAACAGTTACGTGTATTCCTCGCCGAGCAGGGAAGTAGGAATATAATGAACAGTTACGTGTATTCCTCGCCGAGCAGGGAAGTAGGAATATAATGAACAGTTACGTGTATTCTCGCCGTGCAGGGAAGTAGGAATATAATGAACAGTTACGTGTATTCCTCGCCGTGTAGGGAAGTAGGAATATAATGAACAGTTACGTGTATTCCTCGCCGTGCAGGGAAGTAGGAATATAATGAACAGTTACGTGTATTCCTCGCCGTGCAGGGAAGTAGGAATATAATGAACAGTTACGTGTATTCCTCGCCGAGCAGGGAAGTAGGAATATAATGAACAGTTACGTGTATTCCTCGCCGTGCAGGGAAGTAGGAGTATAATGAACAGTTACGTGTATTCCTCGCCGGGCAGGGAAGTAGGAATATAATGAACAGTTACGTGTATTCCTCGCCGAGCAGGGAAGTAGGAATATAATGAACAGTTACGTGTATTCCTCGCCGTGCAGGGAAGTAGGAGTATAATGAACAGTTACGTGTATTCCTCGCCGTGCAGGGAAGTAGGAATATAATGAACAGTTACGTGTATTCCTCGCCTAGCAGGGAAGTAGGAATATAATGAACAGTTACGTGTATTCCTCGCCGAGCAGGGAAGTAGGAATATAATGAACAGTTACGTGTATTCCTCGCCGTGCAGGGAAGTAGGAATATAATGAACAGTTACGTGTATTCCTCGCCGTGCAGGGAAGTAGGAATATAATGAACAGTTACGTGTATTCCTCGCCGAGCAGGGAAGTAGGAATATAATGAACAGTGATAGTGAAATTGTTCTTTTACTGACCATATATCACCCAGACTTTGAGTTGAAAAATGTCAAAAACTATTCAAATAAAATAAAATAAAATCTTCTGGGATTAAAGGCACTGTAGCACGCCGTTCTTACTGAAGTAAAGTGATCTAACGAAAAGTTAAACAAGTGTTAATAATGGCTTGATAATATTAACATTAAAATGGCGGCTCGAAGGTAGTTCAAGTGATCTGACTGATTTAGCGATACCTAAACACTCATAGTACAAATTTGATTATGGCACCGTGATGGAATGGTCATTCACGTTGCTGTCTTGAATCTCAAATTCGCATCAGACCTACAAATATACCTCCTAAACACAGTCGCTTTATACGGAGAACCATTCTCTATGGGTACGGTTTATCGGGTCGTGTAATGAGATGTTTTACCATCTAACGTAAAAATATAATGTATAAACTTTAATGATAAATAGAAAAATTGAGAAAACAAAATTTGCTACAGCTCCTTTAAAAGAGCTAACTTAGTTAGACTGCCATGACCCAGTCTCCAGTCTCCAGTCTCCTGTACCAATACAAGATGATTGTTTACTGTTTACACGCATATTGGAAATTAATGATGAATTTATGAAGCATTTGAAGAACATATGGATATATATAATATATAATAGAACACTACATAGCCCCATTTCCTGCTTAAAAGTGTCCGCCATTTTGTCTTTGTTCATTACATGATCTGAGAAAAACACTGTATGTTTGCTAATGCTACAACTACTTCAAAATAAAACACATATATTGATAGACTTTCCACTAAGTAACAACTAATTTACCATTAGACCTTCCACGTTCATAGCGCTGGCGAATGGCATAGTTCACTTGTTATTGTTTCAAGTTTAAATGAACGTGCGTTAGTCTTTGTAGAAGTGTTAAATCTAAAGCCACCAGAATGTTACCCTCAGGATCATGTTGTTATAAGTATTAATAACATCTATATAAATAATTTTGTTTCCTAAAAATATCCCGATCGAAGTCTCCCTTTAATGAGAATGTAACAGTGTGGATATTGATCGTTTTGAGGAGATTGATTGATATACGAGGTTATGTTCCTGTTGGTTAATAATGTATTTCATTAAATGCTTGAATTATATTGGTATCTCACTTCGAACCCGGGCCGTTGGCGTGAGAGGCAAGCATGCTAACCACTACACCACTGTGCTCGTAATTCTTATCAGGCAAAATTACAATGTATTAAATAATCTGATTTGATTTAAACAGTATTTTATTTCCAAATAACATATCACGTACATGAACTATGAGAAGTTAAATTGGAAGGAAAAGGATTAGCAAACAGGCAAACTAGCCTATACAATTCTTCTCCTAAAACAAACTTAAGACAAATCAGTTTGTAAATACATTTGTGAAAATACATTAGAGTTCAAACACTTGTTTAGTAAACTCGCAGTAGTTAAACATGAAAAGCATATGGTACCGAACTTTATGAAAAACGGTTAGTTTAATTCATTTATTAAATAATCTCATTTTAAAATGAGAAAACACTCGACGCTAGTGCCCTAGGTAAAGTAAATGGTTATGTTGTGTCGGTGCAGTAACCATATAACCTTGCTGTCAACCGTGTTTATCATTCCTGGACATTTACATCTCGTGTCATCTGTCAAAACATTATGAAATACGGCGATGTAATGTTATCAATCATAGATCTG
Source organism: Gibbula magus (assembly GCA_936450465.1). NCBI lineage: Eukaryota > Metazoa > Mollusca > Gastropoda > Trochida > Trochidae > Gibbula > Gibbula magus. Next base: position 918,968 of record OW388293.1, on the reverse strand, counting down.
GCATGACGCGTTACATAACAACCTGGCCAGCTTCGTGTTACAGTGGATTCTGATCGAGTGGGGTCCACTTGATTAGACGCGATGTCGCATTTGTCGTGACAAGGGGGCTGCGTCTTGCGTAATGTTGTGTTATGTCATGATTATTGCATTTCTAGTTTTTTAGAATCCAGATATATATATTTTCAACAACCTGATGTTAAACTTATCAACATTAACTTAATTATCTTAGTGTATCACATCTGGTTGAATGAATTGAGCGGGTTGCAGTCCGGAAGTACAGTTTCAAATGCAGAAAATATGACTTTGTACTTAAATCTATCAGCATCATGCAAACTCTAAGTGAATGAAATATTGATGACGACCCGGAAAAACGTAAATATCAGTTACGAATTTAACCACAAACCGCAGCAAAAATATTCATGTCATTCGATACTAAACTAGTTCTGAGTGATACATAATGTATAGATGTGAAGTGAATGAACTCTGCAGACTATATCCAGTATCTACCTGCTGTCGATACTACTTATGAAATATACAACACCTTACTGATATATAGCCTACCTTTACAGCGGATATCTTCTTACCTCACCTATCTCCAGTAAAAAGACAGTCTTTTAATGAGAGTAAGATAAATCGTTTTTATTTACCGCTTGTACGATGACAGTGAAATGGTTTTGAAGCTGGTTATTGGTTTTGAAGGCGTGCGTATTGGTTTTGAAGCTAGGTGTATTGGTTATGAAGCTAGGTGTATTAGTTTTGAAGCTAGGTGTATTAGTTTGTGTATTCGTATGGCTGACAGGATGGTTTTGAAGCTGCTAGGTGTATTGGTTTTGAAGCTGCTGGGTGTATTGGTTTTGAAGCTGCTAGGTGTATTGGTTTTGAAGCTGCTCGGTGTATTGGTTTTGAAGCTGCTGGGTGTATTGGTTTTGAAGCTGACAGGATGGTTTTGAAGCTGCTAGATGTATTGGTTTTGTAGCTGCTGGGTGTATTGGTTTTGAAGCTGCTAGGCGATTGGTTTTGAAGCTGCTAGGTGTATTGGTTTTGAAGCTGCTAGGTGTATTGGTTTTGAAGCTGCTAGGTGTATTGGTTTTGAAGCTGCTGGGTGTATTGGTTTTGAAGCTGCTGGGTGTATTGGTTTTGAAGCTGACAGGATTGTTTTGAAGCTGACAGGATGGTTTTGAAGCTGACAGGATGGTTTTGAAGCTGCTAGGTGTATTGGTTTTGAAGCTGCTGGGTGTATTCGTTTTGAAGCTGACAGGATGGTTTTGAAGCTGACAGGATGGTTTTGAAGCTGCTAGGTGTATTGGTTTTTAAGCTGCTGGGTGTATTGGTTTTGAAGCTAGATGTATTAGTTTTGAAGCTAGGTGTATTAGTTTGTGTATTCGTATGGCTGACAGGATAGTTTTGAAGCTGCTGGGTGTATTGGTTTTGAAGCTGCTGGGTGTATTGGTTTTGAAGCTGCTAGGTGTATTGGTTTTGAAGCTGCTCGGTGTATTGGTTTTGAAGCTGCTGGGTGTATTGGTTTTGAAGCTGCTAGGTGTATTGGTTTTGAAGCTGACAGAATGGTTTTGAAGCTGCTAGGTGTATTGGTTTTGAAGCTGCTAGGTGTATTGGTTTTGAAGCTGACAGGATGGTTTTGAAGCTGCTGGGTGTATTGGTTTTGAAGCTGCTAGGTGTATTGGTTTTGAAGCTGCTGGGTGTATTGGTTTTGAAGCTGCTGGGTGTATTGGTTTTGAAGCTGACAGGATGGTTTTGAAGCTAACAGGATGGTTTTGAAGCTGCTAGGTGTATTGGTTTTGAAGCTGCTAGGTGTATTGGTTTTGAAGCTGCTTGGTGTATTGGTTTTGAAGCTGCTAGGTGTATTGGTTTTGAAGCTGCTGGGTGTATTGGTTTTGAAGCTGCTAGGTGTATTGGTTTTGAAGCTGACAGAATGGTTTTGAAGCTGCTAGGTGTATTGGTTTTGAAGCTGCTAGGTGTATTGGTTTTGAAGCTGACAGGATGGTTTTGAAGCTGCTGGGTGTATTGGTTTTGAAGCTGCTAGGTTTATTGGTTTTGAAGCTGCTGGGTGTATTGGTTTTGAAGCTGCTGGGTGTATTGGTTTTGAAGATGCTCGGTGTATTGGTTTTGAAGCTGACAGGATGGTTTTGAAGCTGCTAGGTTTATTGGTTTTGAAGCTGCTAGGTTTATTGGTTTTGAAGCTGCTGGGTGTATTGGTTTTGAAGCTGCTAGGTGTATTGGTTTTGAAGCTGCTGGGTGTATTGGTTTTGAAGCTGACAGGATGGTTTTGAAGCTGCTGGGTGTATTGGTTTTGAAGCTGACAGGATGGTTTTGAAGCTGCTGGGTGTATTGGTTTTGAAGCTGACAGGATGGTGTTGAAGCTGCTGGGTGTATTGGTTTTGAAGCTTAATCTCTACAAATAGACAGATAACTGAACCCGTGTAATGCTAGTGTAACTTGTAGTGGGCTCAGATATAGATGAACACCGTCTCTATATATAGGCCGTACATTCAAACTTTAAATATATTTTGAATGAAGATCGTCTGTAATTTCAGGAGTATATTCTGCTCTCGTTGCCTGTTTATTCGACACTCGTGGCTGAGTATTCTAGACTTGATTACAGTCGTTATCAGTTCTTATGCCCACGATTTTCAACACGTTATAGCAGTCACTGGTTTTATTATATCCGTCCCAGGAGAAGTTAGTAATACGTGTGCAGTATCCCATTTACACCGCAATGTAAAGGACAGATATATCTAGAAGGTATGGAGTGTATTCTAGATATATCTAGAAGGTATGGAGTGTATTCTAGATATATCTAGAAGGTATGGAGTGTATTCTAGATATATCTAGAAGGTATGGAGTGTATTCTAGGCTTAATATGAGTCGTTAGCTGATGTCCACTGTGTTAAACAAGTTAGTATAGTCAACGGTTCATTCACATTTCATTCCCTTGGAATTATGTCTCGCCTGAAGGGTCGGGACATATTGTTTTTGGTTCAGTTGGTGCGGCGTCGGCGTCGGCGTCGGGGCTGAGGTTGGATTTGGCATCGGCGCTTCCGAAGCATAACTCCAAAACTACTTTACTTTTCCCCCCAACAAATCCGGTATACTGTCTCTCCATATCATGTTGATTTGAACTATGTTGGTAAAATCATATTACATGTATTGGTGAGAAATGTCAAGATACAGATAATGCTGATGTTCTTGTACAACACGTGTTTCGTACCTTGGTTTAATTTCAAACTCCACCTTCTGTTCAGTCGGTAATGTTCCAGTTGACGAACAAGCCCTATAAAAGGCAAGTTCTGCTGGTACGACTTGTAGTTACAACTTGTAGTGCTCAACTTCAAGTGCTGTGATGAGAACAGTGGTATCAACTGATCAAAAGAAGCGCATACAATGCCATGTTGGAGATGAGAATGGACCCGAATTCCACGTTAAGGTGTGTATTAATATAACATTTAGCCTCTGAAATGAATTATTGCATGAAATTTTTAAAATAAAATAAAATAAAATAAAATAAAATAAAATAAAATAAAATAAAAAGGAGCCTCTGAGATGTGTTCATTTTCAGAAAACTGAGCTCAGAGTCTTGTTTTAGACTTGCCTAGGCGCTTAAAAAATTAAGGGGTCTGGATGACAGACTAGGTGTGTATATGAACAAAGTTGAAAAGTTTTTTAATTGAAAATTATAAATGTGAATAATTCAAGTATATGCGATCAATGGGAACAGTACCTAGAAGCGTCTTCCTCTGGGTTGGTCCAATATGCAGTTTCTCCTCTGATGGTTTCTCAATCACATCAAGTTATCTTCCTCTCCAATATGCAGTTTCTCCTCTGATGGTTTCTCAATCACATCAAGTTATCTTCCTCTCCAATATGCAGTTTCTCCTCTGATGGTTTCTCAATCACATCAAGTTATCTTCCTCTCCAATATGCAGTTTCTTCTCTGATGGTTTCTCAATCACATCAAGTTATCTTCCTCTCCAATATGCAGTTTCTCCTCTGATGGTTTCTCAATCACATCAAGTTATCTTCCTCTCCAATATGCAGTTTCTTCTCTGATGGTTTCTCAATGACATCAAGTTATCTTCCTCTCCAATATGCAGTTTCTCCTCTGATGGTTTCTCAATCACATCAAGTTATCTTCCTCTCCAATATGCAGTTTCTTCTCTGATGGTTTCTCAATCACATCAAGTTATCTTCCTCTCCAATATGCAGTTTCTCCTCTGATGGTTTCTCAATCACATCAAGTTATCTTCCTCTCCAATATGCAGTTTCTTCTCTGATGGTTTCTCAATCACATCAAGTTTAAGGACATCTTTCTTGAAAAGTGTTTAAAGAAACACAAACATGTTTGAATTTGTATATACAATCTCCTTTATTCAATAGGACACCAACGCCCCATGCAAACAGAAAACTACACTTATCACGTGACAAGCTTCATATTCTACCTTTCACCAGTTCCATGCATGTTCTTGACTCGATGATGTACTCTGTCTTATCGACAATTTTGGGATGTTTTCAGTATAGATTATTTAAAAAAAATTGACAGATATTGACATACTTTTCTCTCTCAAATGAATAACATTGTTAATATTTTCCTAAAAAATGCAGATTTAATTAGTCCCGCACAACTTGCTCATATTGGTGTATAGAGACAGAGACAATGGCATAATTTGTTTGGTCTCTGGTAAAGGCTTGTTTGCAATTTTGGCACTTGATTTGCCGTGGCTGATACGATAGTTTCGATCAAAGTTAAGATTGTGTAACATGACTATTGAGTGGACTATCTGTTTCTTGTATAGTCTAATACGTGAGAAGATATGGAACCGAGCGAAGGGAAGAAAGAGAAGTTTGGCTTACACCTTCTGCGTGTAATGTTACTTTACATACAGGAGACTGTAGTTGATACGTAAATGTACATTCTCGGCGGTAACAATAAACTATTGATGCATGACATATATCAACTCATCAGAAAATAACATTAATAAAAGAGAAAAAAACCATTCACATTTAAAAATGGTATGTTTATAAGTAACAACGCATATTAGAAATGAAAAGCATATTGGTATTCTTTATGTTCCACTGAATTTAAGGCAACTGGTGATATGCGGTTAACAAACAATGGAACACAAAGCTGTCAGTATGCATCACGAGAACAAAGAACGATATAAAAGAGGTGAGTAAAGAAATACGAAATAAGAAGCAAAATATGATCAATAGCTCAATACTAAAGATGAATATAAAGATACAAATATGGAACAAAAAATTAATATGCTGGACCAAGAAACGCATTTAGTATATTTCATTATCTCACGAAGCATTCAATATATATTTCATTGTATAAATATACTGTACTCCCATAGTGGATTGTGGTTATGCTATTCCGCACTAGTTTACTGGGAACATGTCTCGATCAACCGCTCCTCGATTAGGTTAAATGAGGGTCTCTAGTGACGAGGGTGACATTACCTTTATAGTTCCCATTGTACTGGAGCAATCTGATAACTAGCATTAACCAGATAACCAGTATTAGCTACGCCGTCTAGTCATCTAAGTACGGGTCCTATAAGGACCTCTCGTAAAGATAGTGTATGATATCGCAATTCTCCAAGTACGTTATAGCATCTTATTCCCTAATGACTACCTTCACGTCCTGTTTCACATGCTTCTCTGTTTCATTCTCTTTCAGCTTTAAATCCCTTCAGTAAGACAAGTTTTAAGGAGAACATTTGCTTTCAAAGAGGAATGGATACTAATAGGTTTGGCAGATGATATTCTATATACATCTATAGTTATTAACGAGCATATACATAACATCATTTGACAACAATTAGTTATCGGAAACAAACTTACCTTAGCTTTAAAGAACCAATATTAAATTGTAATGACTGTAAGTTGTGATAAAAACAGGATGTTGGACACTTGATGAGAGACGTGTCTTTGAGTGTCAAAAGGAAGTGGAAGGCCGCTGATATAAGAATATATAAAATACAATAGATTATGGATGGTGAATAAATAAGGAACAAGGGACTCGGAGTTGCCTTGTCTCCTCTCACAAAAAGACTTGGGCGAAGTTTAGTCTCTTAATATAAGCTTACGTTGGTGTAATAATAAAGGATGTGAGTTAGGTTTACATTAGGTTGCTTTAAAGGGAGAGTTCGATTGGGGTAATTTTGTGGACACGATCTTCGAAGAGGCATTCCTGTTTATACATGTATTATAATTATAAGTTATTAATACATGATTATAACTCACCCCGGTTAATACATATTACCTAGGGTAATGTTTTGATGACTTTAGGTTTGACAATTTGACACAATAGCGCACAAAAAAACAACAACAACAAAACATAGTGAAGCCACTCATCGGTGCTACAAGTGTAGGTAACTTGATCAGTCTTATGGTCAATTATGTGTTACTTATTTGATATTATATCCTTATATATGCGTTGTTATTAAACACTGTTAAACTATTTAAGTACACACTACAGCGTTTAACTCATTTTCCATAAACTGTTTGTGAGGCATTCTAGAAGTTGGTGTGATGAAGAGGACAAATATTTTATGGATGATCAAATTCTTTATTAACAATATCGACGTTTCGGTATAGATCCTTATACCGTTATCAAGCATTTTATAGATGATTAACTTCTTTATTAACAATAGTGACGTTTCGGTATAGATCCGTATACCGTTATCAAGTAGCATCATTTTACATGATGCGCAAAAACCAAAACGGTGGGTAAAACTTCACTTTAAGAAAGGAGTCCAGTGGACCCTGTCGTGTTGGGTGTTCACAGAGCAACAATATGTTACCAGCTATCACATATATGTATCAGTGTTCAATCAGTATCATGTGTATCATACATGGTACACCAGTTCACTCTCCCATGATGCACTGGGTCACTCTCCCATGATGCACTGGGTCACTCTCCCATGATGCACCTGTGTTATCCCCAAGATGTGACCAGCCAGTGCATGTCAAGGTGCTGGTACATTTAGATCGATACACATAACACCCTAATATATCATCTTAATAGTCACGACTCAAGAGATGTTAAACCTCTTCCTCTCGGTTTCATGATAAATTAAATGCACTATGTAGAATCAAACTTACAAATTACTGCATTGACTTCACTGAAGTGGCCTGCCAATTGGCAGCCTGAGTACGATGCACCGGCTGAACACTATAATTAGACTATGAACCCCGGTAGTAACTCGCTCCACTGAGTTCAAACAATACAACAGAGCCGGGTCGATCTGCACTGAAGCGTCCCGAACCAAATCATCCTAATCCTGATTATACAGTCTCACCGGCAGGCGGAAGGAGACGGAGCAGCCCATGCGTGACACGATTGAACTGTCATGTTCACATGTCACTGGACGGAAGTGACGTCATAAACTGCCGTCTTGACTGCCAGAGGTCTGAAGTGTTTATTATATCTCGTGTAGAACTCAGGAAGCGATATGCCCCAACACGCAATCGTCTCGTGAAGTAGATCTGAGCCGAGGCCACCGTTAATAATCTGATACTCTCTAATTGTAGAAATGTTTTATGTTCCCGGTTCTCTATCATTGATGAACATTATCTTTTTAATGTAAAACGTGAAATTGTACTTGACTTTGATCTAAGCGAAATCTAGACTAACATTTAGTCTCTGAAATCCAGATTAGGGCAGAAAAATTAAAGACTTGAAAAAAAAAATAAAAAGGGGTCTCTCAGATTTCCCGATTTTCAGAGACCAAACAATTTGCAAAACCTTACATCGAGCCCTCTAGTCTTGTCATGTACTTGTCCAAGTTGTAACCGACTTGTCACACCGGAACAAGATTATCACACTTATTGCCCTGCAAAACCTATAATAATAATCTTGGATAATAATGAAATTACTACACCCACAATCATGTCCTTCGGGCAATAACAAAAGTCACGTGACACAATTGGTCAGGTAATTATATTTCAACATGAAAATCAATGTACAGTAAAGGCTAGAAACCATTTTTATAAAATTATATTTCTCCTTCGATATTCGTTTCCAATAAATCAGCACGGCTCCTTCATATTGAACATATTGAACATACTGACACACTACGAAGCCGTTATATGAACTAACGAGAGAATTTAAATCTAATTTCTGAGAAATTAGATTTAAAAAGGTCTGTCATGTTTTTTTTTACAAGAGAAATGGATGGTTTATAAGAAGAACTAGAGTTGGGCAAGTAGAAATAATATAATCAATAAAATCCGCCTGTTCCACCCTGACAGCAGGTACTTGTACCTACCTCCTACGGAATACCTACCTCCTGTTGTGCAGTACTCTCTACCTGTAGTTCTCGGATATTTAACAATTCAACCCTGTACATGAACTCAGTGATACCTGGATCAGACAGTCAGGTATTGAGGCTGGAGATGGTTTCAGAGTGCACTGATTGCGTAGAACCTGATTATGCATTATGCAGCTATTGACTGGAGCTCTGTTCACTGGAGTGCATCTGGCAGGCGGTGTCGGGGTCGGTGCAGTTGGTGCAGTTGGTGCAGTGGTGTGGAGCGCAGTGCACGCTGTCTGCATCTCGTGAACTGTGGCTGCACCGACCTATCGATTAAGTAAGAGATTCCTGAGTCGTCAGTTTTCTTTTTGTTAACCACAGAATGCCGGGTGGTTTGACATTAGGTGGCAATTTTAGAAGACACGGTTGAACCATATTTTAGTTTTTGGTAAAAATATGTTTTACTTGTTTCCAAACATCATTCTTGATAACTGGTGGGATGCAGTGCAACAGGATGACATTACTAATTTCAGAAAAATTAGAAATATGTATCATCTATGTGCGTTGTTAGTTTGTTTTCCTTGCCGTAAGCCATCTTGGTACTCTCCAGTGTCAGACTAAAAATTGAAGATTGAAATATGGAATGAATATTTCTTAAACTATCGACTATATAAATGAAAGAATTACTCCCAAGTTGTCATTGAATTCAGGAAATAGTCACTTAATGCCCATTCTTAATATCAACTACTCTTTCACTAACATAAAGCACTTGATGCCACATGTCAAGCTATAAGCGTACCCGTACCGAGAACCCGGAGTCATCATAATTAGAGACATGCTTGGTTGATCCCCTGATACGAGTTCCTCTAGACCGGCGCTGAGTCGCTAAGAGTAAAATAAAGATGGTTTCTGCAAACTCTCAAAGCCTGGAGAACTGTCTGGATTGTTACAATAACCAAACGTTGCGCTTTCTGGTAAACCGAGAACGTACATATTAAGGATTGTACAAACCACGGACTTCGATACATGTGATATAAGTCCGTAGGTAAACGTTCCCGGGCAAGGCGTGAATGAATGATAACGAGTAAGGAGACTGGAAGGCAGGCTATACCAGCTCCAGATGGGCTGCTCCGTTGTTTTGTAACCAGACTCGCCAGAGTGAACAAGATAAGATCAACTTGAATTTTTTATCAGATGAATTAATTAATTAATTGCACTCCAAGATGGTTGTATCCGCACTAAGTCACCAGTGCGTCCTGGAACGGTGTCACCAAACGGGTGATGCAAAATGTCATATACGTATTGGGTCGATGTCACCAAACGGGTGATGCAAAATGTCATATACGTATTGGGTCGATGTCACCAAACGGGTGATGCAAAATGTCATATACGTATTGGGTCGATGTCACCAAACGGGTGATGCAAAATGTCATATACGTATTGGGTCGATGTCACCAAACGGGTGATGCAAAATGTCATATACGTATTGGGTCGATGTCACCAAACGGGTGATGCAAAATGTCATATACGTATTGGGTCGATGTCACCATACGGGTGATGCAAAATGTCATATACGTATTGGGTCGATGTCACCAAACGGGTGATGCAAAATGTCATATACGTATTGGGTCGATGTCACCAAACGGGTGATGCAAAATGTCATATACGTATTGGGTCGATGTCACCAAACGGGTGATGCAAAATGTCATATACGTATTGGGTCGATGTCACCAAACGGGTGATGCAAAATGTCATATACGTATTGGGTCGATGTCACCAAACGGGTGATGCAAAATGTCATATACGTATTGGGTCGATGTCACCAAACGGGTGATGCAAAATGTCATATACGTATTGGGTCGATGTCACCAAACGGGTGATGCAAAATGTCATATACGTATTGGGTCGATGTCACCAAACGGGTGATGCAAAATGTCATATACGTATTGGGTCGATGTCACCAAACGGGTGATGCAAAATGTCATATACGTATTGGGTCGATGTCACCAAACGGGTGATGCAAAATGTCATATACGTATTGGGTCGATGTCACCAAAAGGGTGATGCAAAATGTAATATACGTATTGGGCCGGCGTCACAAAACGGGTGATGCAAAATGTCATATACGTATTGGGTCGATGTCACCAAACGGGTGATGCAAAATGTCATATACGTATTGGGTCGATGTCACCAAACGGGTGATGCAAAATGTCATAGACGTATTGGGTCTATGTCACCAAAAGGGTGATGCAAAATGTCATATACGTATTGGGCCGGCGTCACAAAACGGGTGATGCAAAATGTCATATACGTATTGGGTCGATGTCACCAAACGGGTGATGCAAAATGTCATATACGTATTGGGTCGGCGTCATGAAAAGGTCGATGCAAATGGTCAGTACGTACTGCATCTTCTAGGCAGGTTGATGAAAGGTTCCACCTTTAGGTCTGTAAGAAAAATAATCTGCTGATAATGATGTTGAAGAACGGAACATCTGTCAGCTAGATGTCGTCTGCTTGTACAGAGGTCAAGTTAGTGCAGCAGACGTGCACCAGGAATAGAAATATTGGGGAACCATCTGGATTGAAGACTACTTCTTATAGCACACCGTATACAACTACTGGTGTGATTGAACAGAGACTTCATTGATAGAACAACTCCTTACTGCAACTAAGTCCATATATTATACCACCAATCTCAATGCAACTAAGTCCATATATTATACCACCAATCTCCATGCAACTAAGTCCATATATTATACCACCAATCTCCATGACAACCCAGAACGTACTTGTCCTTGGAATCTAATCTAATTTAGAAGGACACGACTCATAGTTCATTCAAAGTCTGCTGACCAATGCTAATTTTGTAAGCGAAGTCTAAGAGTCCGTGCATCACTCGAGCATCTCTCTCGGGGCTTCACCAGTGTGTCCATATCTAAAGCAGATTTCAATTAATCTACAACTTGCCAAATGCTTCTTGATATATGATATAAAGCAGCATCATAACAGCAGATACAGCAGATGTAGTAGATACAGTAGATACAGTAGATACAGTAGATACAGTAGATACAGTAGATACAGTAGGTACTGCCCATGGATGATACGGTTCGATCTCCACCACAGGTCCGATGCTGCTCAGTGCTGAGTGTTAGCTTCAACCAAGCGAGTCGAGCTGCACCCTGTCCGTCTCGTATCAGTGAATTATCAAGTGCGCTATGTAGAGATCTAGTATGTTATTTAATGCATGCAGTACTCGACCCTGGAGCCGTACATCCCCGACACACCGAATGAACCGGAACACGCACTTGCTGCAAACTAGAAGATTGGCTCTTTTGCACAAAAGGTTACGGAATCTAGTGCTGCTTGATTATTTCATATTATCAGCATTGTACTTGGGTCGTCGTGGTTGGGTTGTTGTGTGGAGGGTGCATTTTACATTTTTATAGAAAATTAAAAAACTCAAGTACTCATTTGTATCGAGCATGATTAAGTGCATCTTGTGTATTGTATAAGTAGCCCGGAGTAGCCAGGTCAAAGTTCAAAAGTGTATGAGCGCAGGTTACTGCTTTAATGTTGTACTAAGTATTCTCGCGTATATTACATTCTTAAGTGCTAAGTATTCTCGCGTACATTACATTCTTAAGTGCTAAGTATTCTCGCGTATATTACATTCTTAAGTGCTAAGTATTCTCGCGTATATTACATACTTAAGTACTAAGTATTCTCGCGTATATTACATTCTTCAGTACTAAGTATTCTCGCGTATATTACATTCATTAGTGCATATTGCTTATTTAAGTCAATAATAACAGCTTAAACAGATTGTAAAAAGGCTGTTTAACTGTACGTGTATATTTTGCAGCTTCGGACGGGTCCTCTATGCTAGCACTAAAAGACATCTCTTTCAATAGAAAACATTGGCTTAATTTTCAAGAGAATCTTTACAGTGAAAACACGTGAAGACAAATCTTGAACAAAAATTATATTATGTTCATTAGATAACAGTTTGAATATGCCTACGATGTTTGGGATTGCTGTAATATAGAAAATCATTGCAACTAAAGTGTAGAACAACTTCAACTTGAAGCAGCTCGTATTGTTACTGGTATATCAAAATACACTTATCATGTACGCGAACTCAACTAGGATTCATTCTATATTGTCGTCAAGTCAGATTCAACATGCGAATGTGGTTATTTATGTAAAATGTGTTTCACTTCATTTTTAAGTGCTGTTTATATGATGTACACAGAAAGAGTATATTTTAAATTACATGTACGTGAAGATGATATAAAGTTAGATTTACTTTTAAGTGGCAACAAATAACTATTATTTTCGATAAACCAGGCAATGTTTGAATTATAATTTATAGCAAGCTTAAGCTTGTCTCTTGATTGATTCATGTCTCATTGTGTCTCTGTTGGTATATTCCTACAATTTATGTATTATATTACTTTCTTAGGACATGCATGTTGGTATAACTCTATCATTTTGTATACCTATATATATATATAGATACATAGGAGAAGGTTACCTATGTTGGATGCCTAATCCCTTTCTTCGTTTAAATCAAAACACGTTTTCCCCTTTAAAGGAGTACAATTTTATCTTCCACCAAAGTGCTAAAGCACGCCTATAGCGCAAGGCATCTAACAAAGTACATACCATTACATATGGTGTTAACCTTAAACGTATCACAAGTTCTTAACTTATCAACGCCCTCACACGTTGGGTTAAAAGTAACACAAGTTCTTAACTTACCAACCCCCTCACACATTGGGTTAAAAGTATCACAAGTTCTTAACTTATCAACCCCCTCACTAGTTGGGTTAAAAGTATCACAAGTTCTTAACTTACCAACCCCCCTCACACGTTGGGTTAAAAGTATCACAAGTTCTTAACTTATCAACCCCCTCACACGTTGGGTTTAACGTATCACAAGTTCTTAACTTATCAACCCCCTCACAAGTTGGGTTAAAAGTATCACAAGTTCTTAACTTACCAACCCCCCTCACACGTTGGGTTAAAAGTATCACAAGTTCTTAACTTATCAACCCCCTCACACGTTGGGTTAAAAGTATCACAAGTTCTTAACTTATCAACCCCCTCACACGTTGGGTTAAAAGTATCACAAGTTCTTAACTTATCACCTCCCTCACACGTTGGGTTAAAAGTATCACAAGTTCTTAACTTATCACCTCCCTCACACGTTGGGTTAAAAGTATCACAAGTTCTTAACTTATCACCTCCCTCACACGTTGGGTTAAAAGTATCACAAGTTCTTAACTTATCACCTCCCTCACACGTTGGGCCATTTACATTACAAATAGATTCTTTCCAAGTGAGTGAGTGAGTGAGTGAGTTATTGTTGAACGCCGCTTCGGCAGTATTGCAGCCATTAGCGGCGATCTTTCCAAATAAAATTAAAACGATCAAATACATTACGAGTAACCTCAAAACAACAAAAGGTATGTGATAATTGGCATGTATGTTATTAATAAGATCAGAAAATTCAACGTGCAATTAAAGTTTTGTATTTAAAAGACTAATATGCAACCAGACAGATAGTAGAGTGCCTAGTGAAATGAAAGCTCTGTGGTTAATTGTCATCGTTTATGCTAGGAAGCGATATAATAATGTGCTGTGAAAGATTGACAATCCAGTGGATATAACACTTTAATAAATAATGTCTCTCTCTATAATGCAATTAAACGGTTTATTGTGGTCGGTCACGGATGGGTTGTCTATAAGAGTGTGTCTTGCTCGTTTAACAGAAGAATCAAGGCACTCTTTGTGAATTCAAAATTTAATAAAGTTCAACATTGTCAGTTTTTGTCATACCCATGCAATTCTTCAGAGTGCAGTGAGCGCAAGGAGTCTATTGTACGGTTTGTTATTAATATGTCACAGCTGAGGTGCTTGAAATGTGTTCTCCATGTATGGAAAAGTTCATCGCATAAGTATCCTTTGTGGGTTTCAAGTTTATGGTGTGGCAAGAATAATAAGAATAACGCCCATTTTGTTTTCACGGACAGTGTTTCGTAAAAAAGGGATAATAAAATCAAGTGTGTTATATTTATATAAAGTTATACATGTGTGTTATATTTATATAAAGTTATACATGTGTGTTATATTTATATAAAGTTATACAAGTGTGTTATATTTATATAAAGTTATACATGTGTGTTATATTTATATAAAGTTATACATGTGTGTTATATTTATATAAAGTTATACATGTGTGTTATATCTATATAGTTATACAAGTGTGTTATATTTATATAAAGTTATACATGTGTGTTATATTTATATAAAGTTATACATGTGTGTTATATTTATATAAAGTTATACATGTGTGTTATATTTATATAAAGGTATACAAGTGTGTTATATTTATATAAAGTTATACATGTGTGTTATATTTATATAAAGTTATACATGTGTGTTATATTTATATAAAGTTATACATTTGTGTTATATTTATATAAAGTTATACATGTGTGTTATATTTATATAAAGTTATACAAGTGTGTTATATTTATATAAAGTTATACATGTGTGTTATATTTATATAAAGTTATACAAGTGTGTTATATTTATATAAAGTTATACATGTGTGTTATATTTATATAAAGTTATACATGTGTGTTATATTTATATAAAGTTATACATGTGTGTTATATTTATATAAAGTTATACATGTGTGTTATATTTATATAAAGTTATACATGTGTGTTATATTTATATAAAGTTATACATGTGTGTTATATTTATATAAAGTTATACAAGTGTGTTATATTTATATAAAGTTATACATGTGTGTTATATTTATATAAAGGTACGCATGTCAGTGTATGGTTCTCTGCAATAATTTACAAGATGTGTTACATCTGTTCTGTTACGAGTGAACTTTATAGAGGACGAATGACACAGATGTTTTATTCATCAACTTTATATGATTAACATTAACCTGTGTGATGAACGTTCCAATAGGTCACGGTTGAATTCTCTCAAGTAGTTTTTGTTTGTCAGTGAAATAACGGTGGTATGCTCGTTAGGGAAAATGTTTAATTATACAAATGTTTACTAAACTAATTAAATTTAGTTTCCCAAGCGAAAATTTACGGTACTATATACATTACATATTAACATATCATAAAGTTTCCATGAATTATTTCAAACCACAAATAGTGCGTTCTAAAAATAGTTCTAATAAGGGAAATGAAACAGTTCTGTATGGCATGACTCAGTTTGTCAAATATCCTTTGTAAAACTTCATATTGCCTGTTCATATTTCTCTCTCTAGATTATGACTTTTAATTGACACATTTTGAACAAATACTGACTATGAAAGGCCGTAATATTACCCCTAAGAGAAATCAGATTTTATACAATATTGCTACCAACAAAGGAGTAATTTTACGTCAATATTAACAGTAACAATGGAATCATTCCTCATCCTGTCTACTCCCCGACCAGTGGGCGGTCACCTCGTTCTTGGTTACTGGAGACGGGGCGTGATCCGTGCAACTCTGGTGTTGGGGGTTCCTACCACAGGAGGGGTGGGGGGTTCCTACCACAGGAGGGGTGGGGGCTGGAAAGAAAATATTAACTCGGTTACTTCCAACCAATGGGTAGTAATCCTGTACTCGTCACACTCATACGTCTCTTACCTTACAGGGGAAACATAAGCTAGATATAAGTATTAACATAAGCTAGATATAAATATTCACATAAGCTAGATATAAGTATTCACATAAGCTAGATATAAGTATTCACATAAGCTAGATATAAGTATTCACATAGGCTAGATATAAGTATTCACATAGGCTAGATAAAAGTATTCACATAGGCTAGATATAAGTATTCACATAAGCTAGATATAATTATTCGAATTAGCTAGATATAAGTATTCACATGAGTTAGATATAAGTATTCACATAGGCTAGATATAAGTATTCACAGCTTATTTGGAGCTTATTTATTTGACGAAAAGCTAGATCGATTAAAGTGACATAGAACATATTTTCCATAAAAATTATATACGTGCCAAAAACCACGAGAGCTCTTTAAAGTTAAAATCACTTCACTCGACTTGCATATCCACTAAATGCATTTAGTCATGAGTCCAGAAAGCATGAAGGAGTCTTTCATAGATTCTGGACACTTCTGTTGTAATGTGAGATCATGTTCACAGTTATAAGATTATGCTGACGGTTGATTTGACAAACATATGGTGTTTAAAATTAACGATAGGTATAAACATACATATATCAGAATGTCTGCCCAAAAGTTTCACTAAAATGCAATCTTTCCTGTAGGAACGTTAGTTTTAATTCCGACAAGTGGTATACACATGGATAAGGTAGAAATTCTTATCATTTTAAAAATATAATTTCCATTTTTAGATATTGGGAAATTATGTATAGCTGTTGCTTTAAAGGGGCAGTAGCACGTTTTTTTCGCTGAAATAAGTCGATGAAATGTATTTGAAAATTAAACACCCTTCACTCAATCAAGTTAAAAAATGAGTGGACATGGTTCCGTAAAGCCATGGGAATCGTTTTTGTCAATCGAAATAATAAAATGTGTTCCCAATAAAATGGCCTTCATGCAATTTTTGCTTTATACGCAACACTGTTATTACCACTACGGATAATTAGTTTGTGTAATAAGTGTTTTACTCTCTGAGGTAAATATAAATGACAAACTATCAGTATAAATGGGAAATTAGAAATAATACTATTTGCAAAAAAACGTACTACTGCCCCTTTAATACAAACTTAACATTAATATTTAGCTCCTGTGATTCTTTAAATGTACTATAAATTTGAAATACCCAATTTGATATTAAAACAAGGTTATTTGTAAATGTTTTTAGAAATATTTTTTGTCCGCTTTTGAAGAATGTGGCCTTTAAATGGATGTAAATGATAGCTAATTAAGTTGGGATTGGTTAGTATAAGTATTTAAGTTTATAATGATAACTAGAATTTATTTAAAATGTATTTATCATTTTGAGCAATTTATGATTTTTTACATAACATTCAAAACTATTTGAACTTATTTATTTGAACAACTATAGTTTAAACTGGTTCATACCATTGCATCGCGCTGTATAAATTTTAGGTTCAAATAGTTTGTTACCCAAGTCTGGTTTAAATGCAAACATATATTTTACAATTTACAGCAAAACAAAATATGTAATTAATATCGTTTTTTGATCTATAGTATTGTATTCTCTTCAGCAACACGACTAAAGATTAAATAGCAATGAATAACATTGAAAGAAGAACTTACCCCCGACAACCAAGCCAAACCATTATAAATTAACACTGTCGAATTTATTTCAGGCCCATTTACAATAATGAACTATTCCTACATCTAATAATGCTATTTAATATTAACAACAATCCATACAATCTTAACTAAAACTGACTCAACATTTCCTGGTATAATACACCTTTCTAAACCTGCTCATTTAATAAGAAACAGGTCAGATTGGTAAAATGTTTAAAATATAGTTTACGGTCACATGTACAGTTGTGAATACATTGAAAACACCGAAACCATGAACACTTCATTATAGAACTATTCAAATAGGACTAAAATGTATATATTATAATTAAGCGATATACAGTACGTCGGAATCATAACAAATGCACCCTCCAATATGCATTGAAAAATAAATGACGAAATCACAACGTCTTCAATAAAAAAAACTTAATCACTAACCAAATCATCATGTCGACAGGCATTACTCTCTACATACAGACCTATAGAATAGGTAATCCGACCCGCAACTGGAACTATACCGTCCCACAGTACACTCGGCGATAAGAAGATCGACTCGCACATAAGCATGCGCAGATATACACGACCTGGGGATTGATTCATACAGCGCCGTCG